>CM066041.1:21273378-21675878 GCA_033557465.1 Ichthyophis bannanicus
ATGATGAGGGTGTTCATTAGTGATGCCATGAGGGTCTCAACACCGTGGAGTGGGTGGAAGCCATGCTGTTGTGGGTCCAGTATGTTGTTGGTGACCAGGTGTTCTTGGAGCTGTCTCTGAACTACTTTTTCAATGAGTTTGGTGGTGAACGGGAGGCTTGCGATAGGTCTGTAGGAGGCAGGGTCGAGGGGATCCAGGTTGTGTTTCTTTAGTGTTGGTCGAATGATTGAGGTTTTGAGGAGATCTGGCATATGTCCTTATTTATTTATTTATTTATTTTATTTATTTAACACTCATTTTTATACCGCATCTTCCATAGATCATTTGCGGTGTACAAACAACAACTTTTAACAAAGCTAAGTTTGTTTTACATGGAACATCTTAATTTTACATAGAACATCTTAACATATCAAAAGTAAACAAGGTGGGTTTTTGAACTGGGTCCTTGGCTGAGGGATTCATTGACAATGTGGGTTAATGGTGTGTTCAGGTTGTCTTTGATTTTCTTTATCCATTCTGTAGGGCAGGGGTCTAGAGGAGAGGTGGTAGTATTCAGGCGAGAGATGGTTGATGCTATTTCCTCTTCAGTGGTTGCTTCAAATGCGTTCCAGTCTCTGTCTACAGTGGTGGGGTGGTTTGTTGTTGTTGCCTCTGCGTCTAGTTGTGGGTTTTGTGGTTGTTGAAGCTGCTTGTATTGTCTTGCAAGTAGTTCAGGTGGGATGTTTGGTAGTTGGTCGGAGTGGTTTGGTGTTTTTGTTAGTTATTTGACGATATTGGAAGAGTTCTCGTGGTCTGTTTATGGATGTGTTTATGATCTTTGAATGGAAGACTTTTTTTGCTTTGTGTGTTTCTGTGTGGTATATGCTTAGCTCATGCATGTAGTTCGTTATTCTGTCAAATTTCTTCATTCGCTAAACCTTTCAGTATTATCATTGTGCAACTCACATATTTCAAGTTACCTTAACACAGTGGCCTGTTAACTTCAACTTGAACAGCTAAAGCCTGAGAGCTTTCTAAAGAAGATTCATTTCTCCATAATAGTCTTCACTGCTGCACAGACAAGAGCGAAATGCCCACCTTGAGCCTGACAGACACAGGAATCTGTCTACTGAGTGACCTTCGGCTGACATTGAAAACAAATTAGTCATTTCCCAGAATATTGCTTTTATCTCTTTCCAGCTTCCCCCAGACTCATGACTTTTGTAGTTATGTGATATCTTATTCTTAGGAAGATTAAGCTCTTTATAATTATGAGTCAAAGCAGAAAGGGGTGAGAGTCTGGGAAATGGTATTAGGGCCTGGGGCCAGGTTGAAGTTTCAGGCAAAATTAAAAGAAAAGGGCAA
Organism: Ichthyophis bannanicus; assembly: GCA_033557465.1. Lineage (NCBI taxonomy): Eukaryota > Metazoa > Chordata > Amphibia > Gymnophiona > Ichthyophiidae > Ichthyophis > Ichthyophis bannanicus. Next base: position 21,274,723 of record CM066041.1, read on the forward strand.
AAAAACTCAAGCCATTGATTGCATAATTACTGAATAATTTAAGTTCCTGGAACTTCCAGAAGAAAAATAAATTGCACAGCAAACACAATGAAAACACACGAGGGAACTTTTGCCAAATTCTTAGTTTTTTATCTTGTATTTATTTACTTAAAAATCCTTTAATGATCAGGGTCATGCACACAAATAAAACACAAGTCAGTGGAACAAGGAGTCATCCAACATAGGAGAACACACTAAAGATGTCAAATTGTTCTGAAGTACAGGGCTCCAGCCTCCAGCTTTTGCTGTACAATTTTACGCTGTGCAGAAGTTGTGGGAAGTTATGTTGTGAGTAAAACTTTCTGCTATTTCCAAACAACGGAAGCAGATGTCGCCTGAAGATATTTTGCCCTGTTTTTGCCTGAGCCTTAAATCTGGCCCCTGTGTTGTACCGTAAATCCTATGATGTGAGACCAGACACCCTAAATAGAAGGCAGGAAGGCGTGGGGGATACGATGGAGATATTAAAATACCTCCGTTGTATAAAGACAATGCAAGAAAGAAAAGAAGTTTTAGATCAGGCTTCATCTCTGGCCCTTTTCAAATCCAGGCTGAAAACTCACCTCTTCGGGGCTGCTTTGGAGCCTGATCTGCTTAGTCTCCTATGTGGCCCTCACCATTCCCCTAGACATGTCCTTGTCCTCAGCTGTTGTGTGTCTGTCTTGACTCGATTGTAAGCTCTGATGAGCAGGGACCGTCTTTTACATGGCTCTGTACAGTGCTGTGTACATCTTGAAGCGCTATACAAAAGATCCACGCTACTAGTAGTAGAGATCAAGAAGAAGGTGGTCCAGGTCGAAAAATGACCAGCTATTGTGTACCAGAAAATATAAGACTGGAAAGAAGGTGGCAAATTGTGCAGTTTTTCAGAGCTCTCCTGTGCAGTGCTGGGTGTGGGTCCCGGGAATGGCCCTTAAATGAAAGGAAATGTAGCATTCTAGGGCTCCATGAGACCGTGTAAGTAGCAGCATGTGGGGGGGGGGGGGAGGGGGGGCAGGAGATGCGGCTCTGGCTGCAGCAGAGGTAGAAGCAGCATAGGGACAGAGCCCGCGCTACCATTGAGCGACGGTGTTCTTTGCGCAAGGCCTCGCTTCCTTCTACGTCCCTCTAGGCAACCCCCGCATAGGGTCCTCGCGCTGCTTCAAACATCCTCCAGTTGCCTGTTGCCCACCTCGGTGCCATTCTGCTCTCACAATGTGGCCTCCCTCTCCTCTTCTTTCCGCATTATCTGCCCCTCTTTATCCTATTGCATCCCAAATGAAGGTCCTGTCTAGGGATGATGAGGTCTCCTGTCCTCGCCCAGCTGCCTTTTCCGAGCCTGGAAGATTACTGCCATCTAGTGGAAAGAGACTAACACTGAATATGGCTATGAAGAGTCCTTAGGAACTGGCTGCCATGTTCTTTCCAGTGAATGCACAAAATTAAAAAGTTGATACATAAAAACAACAAAAAATATATGTCTTGTTTTATTAACTCTATTTTTGTGCATTGAGATGAAGTAACAGCTTTTTTATTGGACTAACAATACATTCTGGAGGTCATTTTTGAAGGTTTCTGCTTTTCTTACAGCAAGCACTTCCAGCTTTGTTGCATCTGCTCCTCTCATACTGCTCTTAAGTCCTATTGCTGCAGTTATTAGTAGAATCTCATATACTCCGTCTGAGTTTTTACAGTGAACAGCCTGTAAGAGGTAAGTAAGCTAGTTATGGGGTTGGAAGATGGGTCTCCTTTTGAAAGGAGAAATAGTAACTATTGTAGTAATTCTGGCTGTCTGAACAATTGAATTTTGCAGTCTGAAGCATAGAAACATGACAGCAGAAAAAGACCACATGGCCTATCTAGTTTGTCCTTCCATATCAACCACTACAATAGTCCCCTCTTTTCCTTTAGAGATTGTCCCACGCTTTCTTGAATTCAGATACTGTCCTCGTCTCTGTCATCTCCACTGGGAGACTCTTCCATGCATCTACCACTCTTTCCATAAAGAAATATTTCCTCAGATCATTCCAGATCATTCCCTTTCATCTATCTTATGCCCCCTCGTTGCAGAGTGCTCTCCCTGTGTGTTTATGCCACGGAGGTATAGAGTAGTTACTCACCTGTAACAGGTGTTCTCCAGGAGCAGCAGGAATCAGTCCTCACATATGGGTGACGTCGGCGCCAACGGAGCCCTCGTGCGGAGCATTCCCCCAGCTTTCAAAGAAAGCCTTTGGGAATTGGAGCGCGCATGAGCGGTCCCCTTCCCGCCCAAGGGTGCCATCTTGCTCAGTCTGATGACATAGCTAAAAGACAGCAAAAAATTAGCAAAAACAAATCATATGACTGCAACTCCAAGGGGAGGAGGGAGGGTTGTGAGGACTGATTCCTGCTGCTCCTGGAGAACACCTGTTACAGGTGAGTAACTACTCTTTCTCCAGGACCAAGCAGGAAGTCAGTCCTCACATATGGGACTCCCTAGCTTAAGGCTACCGGAGACCTCAAGCAGAAAAAATGAGCTCCCTCTAGCTCGTCAGCACGCAAGGAAGGAATCTTCTCTGAGAACGCCCCCCGACCGGTAGCCCAACACCAGGGCCGGAGGGTAGGAGTTGCCTAAACCCCAAAGAGATTATGGAGTACTGCCTGTCCGAAAGCACTGTCCCTGCGGGACTCCCTCTCAAGGTAGTAACGGGCCGCAAAAGTATGGCTTGAAGACCAAGTAGCGGCCCGGCAGATGTCTGCCAATGGAACAGAGCGGAGATGAGCCACTGACGCAGCCTTCGCCCTGACACGATGAGCCATGACTCGACCCTCCAACGAGAGGCCGGCTGCCCCATAAGCCCAGGCGATACAGTCAGCGACCCACATGGACAAAGTACGCTTGGAGACAGGTAGCCCCAACTTATTGGGGTCAAAAGAAACGAAGAGCTGAACAGCCCTCCGATGCTCCCGCGTACGGTCAAGGTAGAAGGACAACGCCCTCCTACAGTCCAGGGTATGCAAAACCATCTCAGCCCGGTTGGCATGCAGCCTGGGAAAGAAGGTCGGAAGAACCACCTCCTGATTGAGGTGAAAAGGTGAGACAATCTTAGGAAGAAACTTAGGGTGAGTCCGTAAGACTACCCTATTCCTGTAGAACCTAGTGTAAGGAGGATCAGACACTAGTGCCTGAAGTTCACTCACTCGCCTAGCAGAGGTAAGAGCTACCAGAAACAAGGTTTTCCAGGAGAGAAAATGGAGAGGGCAGGTAGCCATAGGTTCAAATGGCGGACAAGTAATCCGCTGTAAGACCACATTCAGATCCCACTCAGGGGCTGGTGGACATAAAGGAGGCTTGAGCAGGAGGAGGCCTCTGAGAAAATGAGCCACCAAAGGGTGGTTAGAAAGAGGCCTCCCGTCCACTGGCGAGTGGTGCGCTGAGATAGCACTAAGGTGAACTCTGACAGAGTTAGACTTAAGGCCCAGATTGGAGAGGTAAAGCAAATGTTGCAACACTACCGCTATCAAGCACGAGAAGGGATTCTCGCTGTGCTGAGCACACCATGCGGAGAATCTACGCCACTTAAGAGCGTAGGATTTCCTGGTGGATTGTCGCCTAGAGGCCAAGACCACATCTTCCACCTCTTGAGGCAGTAGTAGGGGAGCAAGGACTACCCTTTCAGCAGCCAGGCCATCAGATGAAGGGACTGGAGGTTGGGGTGCAAGAGAGTCCCCCTGATCCTGAGACAGGAGATCGTGTTGAAACCCCAGAGGAAGAGGGGTGTCCACCGCTAGCTGCAGCAGAAGCGGGAACCACGGTTGCCTCGGCCACCTGGGGGCTATCAGGATCAATGAAGTCCCGTCCTTGAGGACTTTGAACAGCGTCCTGGACACTAGTGGCGTGGGAGGAAACGCATACAGTAGGCCTGTGGACCACGAGATCAGAAACGCATCCGCTGCTACTCTGAGAGGATGCGGTTGTCTGGAGCAGAATCTCGGGAGTTGCCGGTTCAGAGGACTGGCGAAAAGATCCATGGTGGGGAGGCCCCACCTGAGAAAGACCTGCTGAACCACCAACTGGTTCAACCTCTATTCGTGTGGTTGCAGGATCCTGCTCAGTCTGTCCGCCAGGTAATTGTCTTGACCTGGGAGGTAGACAGCCTTTAGGAGGATTCCGTGAGTGACGGCCCAAGAGCACAGCCGTTGTGCCTCCTGACATAGAAGGAAGGAGCCTGTGCCTCCTTGCTTGTTCACGTAGAACATGGCAACTTGATTGTCCGTCTGGACCAGTACAGACTGGTGAGAGGCGAGGTGGGAGAAGGCTCTCAGAGCTAGGCGTATCGCCCGTAGCTCCAGGAAGTTTATCTGTTGAGCAGCCTCCCAAGGGGTCCAGAGACCCTGAGTACATGTCCCTTGGCAATGTGCTCCCCAACCAAGAAGAGAAGCATCTGTTGTCAGCACTTGAGTATGCGGAGGGGATTGAAAAACCACTCCGAGTACCAGATTCGGAAGATGAAGCCACCATTGCAGAGAGGAGACTAGCAGGTCCGATACCTTTACTGAGTCCGCTAGGCTCCCCGTGGCCTGATGCCACTGAGTGCAAAGGCTCCACTGAGCAGGCCGCATGTGCAGGCGGGCATTGGGGGTGACATGAACCGTGGAAGCCATATGGCCGAGCAGTCTCAGGAATTGCCTGGCAGAGACCAGGGAATTGCTGCGAAACTGCCTGGCCAGATCCATCAGCCTGTGGGCTCTGTCCATAGGCAGAAAAGCCTTCACTTGAAGAGTGTCTAGTCTGGCCCCTATGAATTCTAAGTTCTGGGACGGGAGCAAAGTGGACTTTGCGAAGTTTATGACAAACCCCAAGTGCTGAAGTAGAGCCACAGTGCGAAGGGTGGCTTGATTGGCCTTCTGGGAAGATTGGTCCCTTATGAGCCAGTCGTCCAGGTACGGAAACACAAAAAGACCTTGAAGCCTCAGGTAGGCCGCCACCACTGCCAGGCACTTGGTGAACACCCTGGGAGCGGAGGACAGGCCAAAGGGTAGTACTCTGTACTGATAGTGGTTTCCTCCCACAACAAATCTGAGATATTGTCTGTGGTCTGGATGAATAAGGATGTGAGTATACGCATCCTTTAGATCTAAGGAGCATAGCCAGTCTCCCTGCTGGAGGTAGGGCAGCAGGATTCCAAGGGTAAGCATCTTGAACTTTTCCCTCTCCAGGAACTTGTTGAGGTTGCGCAAGTCTAGGATGGGTCTGAAGCCTCCTGTTCTTTTTGGTACCAGAAAGTACCTGGAATAAAAGCCGTGACCTCTCAGGTGGTGGGGCACCGGTTCCACAGCCTGATCCTTTAGCAGACTTGCTAACTCCTGAAGGAGTAGGTCCCTGTGCAGAGGGAGTCTTGGAGGCTCCCCTGGAAAATAGGAGGGAGGTACCTGGTGAAAATGGAGAAGATAGCCCTTTTGGACTATATGAAGCACCCAGGTATCTGATGTGACGGCTGACCACCTGTGGGCAAAGTGGGCCAGCCGGCCTCTTGTGCTGATGTGAGCCAGCTGAGGAGAAGAGGCTATGCCTTCCGAGTCAAAAAACCCCACCCTGCTGAGCAGGGGCCGGTGTAGGTGGCTTGGGGGTCTTCTGCCTACGGGGCCCTTGACCCTGCCCCTTGGCCTGCTGACCCTGTTGGGGAGCTGCAGAGGCCTGATAATGAGGGTATTGTTTATAGGTAGATGACTTCCTCAGGTAAAAGGTCTTTTTTCCCGAGCCCTTCTTTTTCTGAGAAGGGGCAGAGGTTTTTCTGGACAGCCTAGTCCTGGTGAGAGTCTCTGTCTCGAGCTCAGCAGCCTTTTCAGCCATGGGTTTGCCGAAAAGGTTTTCACCCCGGCAGGGGACATCGACCAACTTGTCCTGTACCCATGGCTCGAGGTCGGATGACTGTAGCCAAGCCTGTCGGCGGGCACCGATGCCGGCCCCGGCTTCTCGGGCCGAAGCCTCGAAGCCATCGTAGGCTGCTCGAGAGATAAACTTCGAGCACTCCCGAATACCAGTGGACAAGGCCTGGAACCTCTGCAAAGGTTCCTCGGAGAGACCAGCAGAGAACCCGGCAATCTCCTTCGCCAGGTCTCGAGGTACATGCCCATGTAAAGCTGGTATGTCTGGACACGGCAAGCAAGCATAGAGCCCTGGAAGCACTTCTTACCGAGGACATCCAGGTTCCGGGCCTCCCGGCCGGGAGGCACCAAGGAGTGCATCTTCTGACTTTTCAGTCGATGCATGGCCGATTCCACAACCATGGAGTGGTGCGGTAATTGCGCCTTTTGGAACCCGGGGCTCTTGCGGACTCGATAGATTGAATCGACCCGCTTGCTTAACACCGGCGTTGAGGCCGGTGTCTCCCACATGCGGAAGAGCAGCCGCTCCAGCATCGGAGGAACCGGAACAGTAAAGGCCTCCTTCGGGGGAGAGTCATACTGGAGGGCCTCGAGCTCCTCGGCTCGAGGCTCCTCCTCGGGATCCGCAGGGAAGGCCAAGGCCTTGGCCATATCCCGCACGAAGTCCGAGAACCGGGTATCCTCCGGTGGGGATCGTCTCCGAGGTTCGGACTCGGGCAAATCCGATGGGACACACCGAGTCCGATGAGTGTCGGGTGACTCTTCGTCCTCCGTCTCCCAGCCCGACTCCTCGGAGGAGGAATCGAGCGGCTCCGGTCGGGCGGGCACCGATGCCCTCTGCCCCGATGCCGAGAGTACCGGCGTCGACGACCTCGGCCCCGAACGAGAAGTCGAGGGAGACCGTGGCCGAGGATCGATTCAAGCCCGCATGGACTCGAGGATCGGCTCGGCCTCCGGGGTCGACTTGGACGTCGAGGTCCCGGTGGTCTGGGCAGATGCACCGGTGAGACCGGTGATCAATGCCCGCTGCTGTTCCATGAAGGCAGCAAAGCTGCTCTCCAAGGCCGTCAACCTGAGTCCGAGCTCAGGAGACCCAGCAGCCCCCGACGGTGTCGGGCCCGACGTCGGCTCCCTCGGAGGAGAGTCCACGAGGACAACAGCACTTAGGTGTCCAGGAGACTCCATCTCGACACGAGGATGTTTGGCAGGCCTCTCCGAATCCGAAGACCCGGGACGGCTATCGGGGCTATGCGACCTGGCCCTCGAGGAACCAGGAGCATCCACCGACGCCACCCTCGCGGGTTTCTTCTTCCTGCGATGTTCCTGCGAAGGAGACCCCCGCTCAGAGGAACCCCGATGCTGCTCGGGGCTGGAGTCCCGAGACGTCGAGGCCTCTGACGAGGTCCGGGCCTGGCCGGACGCGGAGTCAGAAAAGATCCTATCCTTTTGGTGCTGCCGACTCCTCAATGCCTTCGAGGACATTTTGCCACACGGACCACAGATCATCGGGTCATGATCGGGTCCGAGGCAGTGGAGGCAGCAGTCATGTGTGTCGGTAAGAGACATAAGTTTCTTACACCGATCACATTTCTTAAACCCGCTGGTAGCCATCGGGGGAAAAAGGGCCCCTGCTAGGTCAAAAGACCGGGCTGCCAGGGAAAAAAGAAAAAAGGCGCGAACGCCAGTCACAAAGGACAAAAACCGAAAAAGAGAAAAAGGACTCGATACCGGCGTATCGGTCCGAGCAGGAAAAGGATCCGGCGTCGAACCGGAGAAAAAAGAGAAAAAACAGGGAAAATCAACTTTTTCCTCGGGGAAAAACGAACTACGTCCGTCGGGCTCCGCGGAGAAAAGAAGACTGAGCAAGATGGCACCCTTGGGCGGGAAGGGGACCGCGCATGCGCACTGCAATTCCCAAAGGCTTTCTTTGAAAGCTGGGGAAATGCTTCGCACGAGGGCTCTGTCGGCGCCGACGTCACCCATATGTGAGGACTGACCCTGCTTGGTCCTGGAGAATTAAATGTCTCTATCATACGCATTTCCTCTCTCCTGCCTTTCCTCCACAGTATAGATATTGAGATGATATCTGTTAAATCTCAGTGGAGGGATGTTAAATGTTTGAGTCAAAAGTGGTATACTGCATCCGGGTCAGGACTCTTCCAGTTTGGGACTCTTCTCAACCTACTTCCAGTTGGTAGGTTGTTAATTCAGGCGACTGCATCCCATTGACGTCCACCTTTTCCTCCTTCTCTCTTGTACTCTACAGGATCCTCTGATAAGTGTCTCCTAAATGTTTCTGTTTCAGCTTTAACTGTACTAATTCTTCCTAAGTTCCCTGTACATTGACTATTACAAGCTGGTTTATGGTCTATTGCTATTTGTTATACTGTCTTTCAAACTAAAGCCAAGTGACTTACATTGTACACTACTGGATTTGTTTCTGTATGAGACTGGTTGAATCCTGAGCACCTCACCATGGTGGGACTGTATTGGGCAGGAGCTTTGCTATAGTCTGCACTCTGCAGGATAGGCTGGGTTCGGAAGGTGATACTCCCATCTGGTGTGAAGCCGCTGGGGTCTTGGGTAGTGGTGGTGCCCCCCTACCCACACCACTGCTTATGGCAGTGGAGCATCCATTGGGGACAAACCCCAACCAACATTTTGTCCCATATGGCAGCTGCAAATAGGGAGCTTTCGGAGGAGGGGGGCAGTGAATTACCTGGAATTCTGTTACTGGATACAGATAAGGAGCAGCCTGGATGCTGCTCTCCACAGGGAATTAGTAATGACAGGAAATTGCTGCTCAGCTAGAAGAGCCCAGGCAAAGAATCACACAGAGGTCATCAGGCCAGCAGAAGATTTCTGAAGTTTTTATGAAGTATATATCGGGAGAGGGTGAGATCTGGGGTCTTTAACATTCCTCAAAGAGGACCAGACACATCTCTATACCCTTTTATGTAAAGAATCTAGTGAGCAGCAAATAAATTTAAAATCCAGTCAAAAGGCGTTAGAACAACACATCCAGATGGTGATCTCCAGACCTTGAGTGCACAGGGGGCTAGAACTATGTAGCGCCTGGCCAGTAGCCGTTCCTGAGGACTGCAAATCAACGAGTTGTGTGCTTGCAAAATGTGGTTTTCCCACCTACGTGCCTCCATTTGCGTGGAGGAAATTAGAGTTTTTCACACCTACATTACTCTAATTTTTTTTTACTTATAAAGAGAAATAATTGGACAGAAAACATAGGTTCCCCCTCCCCCTTCTTCAGTCTTTACCCTACCTCAGAACTTTCCTCCTCTAAAGTTACAAGATGTCTCCGATTTTCAGGGATTGCCCCTGATATTTTTGAACGTGCAATTCTCTGCCATTGCCTTGATTTTCTCTCCTCTCAAGCCCTTCTAGATCCACTTCAATCTGGCATTCGTCCCTTACACTCTACTGAAATGGCCCTTGCTGAAGTCTCCAGCGACCTGTTCCTGGCCAAATCCAAAAGCCTTTACTTGATCCTCATCCTTGATCTTTCTGCTGCTTTTGACACTATTGACCACTACCTTCTCCTGGATAGTTTAAATTTAATAGTCACTCAGGGCCTAGTATCAGCAAAGTACTTTTAGTTTAAATTTAAAACACAGAAGAGAGCTTTCTGGTTAAATTTAGAACCCAGCAGAGAGCTTGTAGTTTAAATTTTATAATAAGTCAGAGCCTAGCAGCAGCAAAGAGCTGTAATTTAAATCAAATCAGAATATAGCTTAGCATAAAAGGCAAACAGTGTCAGTACTCTTTGAGCAACAAATAAAGTCTTCTAAAGACCATTACAAAGAGGCCTTCTACCTAGGGGGCTAGAGACCTGTGAAACGTTTTCAATGGGTGTTAACACCAGGTTGCAGGTCAAAAGGCCATTTTGAAAGACTCCTTCTATCCAAGCAAGGACTGTTAATCACCCAGGAAGTTGGTCACAGCTTACCTCAGCAGCACAGGACAGGGTACTGTGTAGTAGCCCTCTTTTAATAAGTCTTATTTCCCTCCCTCCCTTCCCAACACCCACCCACCCCTGGGATAATCGTAGCTTTATAGGTACTTATATATCTTAAAGGAAAGGAGGTGCTCTCAGGTGCAGCTCGTTATCCAAATCAGTCATACACTAAGGACCTGAGATTAATTAAGCTTCAGGTGAACAAGGTTCAATGTTCCAGCTAACGTTTAAAAGTATGTTCCCTGTAATTACACTTGTATATAGTTAAAACCTTGTTCCATGTAAAGTTATACAGAAGTATACAAATTTTTGTTCACTGTTCAATGTAAACCACCCCTGATCTCTGGAAGGGGCGGTATAGAAGAAACTGTTAAATAAATAAAATAAACAAGGTATATTAAACGTATTAGGTACAGTTTTATTAGTATAAATATCCATAGCAACCCTTAGTAAGTAAAGAACTTAAAGATCTAAACACAAGCTTAAAACGAAGATGCAGACAGCAGTCCAGCAGCGAGATGGGTGCTTTCCAGTCTTTTGCACTGAGTGTCACATGTATGATTGTATCCCAGTTGGTGAGAGGTCTTACGTGTGCACTAGGTGCAAGGAGCTCTTTGCTCTCAGAGAACGAGTCCGTTCTGTAGAGGCTAGAGTAGCAGACTTGGAAAACATAACAAAGACAGAGCGGTACATAGACGAGACCTACAGGGATATAGTCCTGAAGTCCCAACTCCAGTCTGGCAGCATCCCTGTTGCCATGGAGGACAGAGGTCACGTGACAGGAGAGCATCACCCTGGTGTGGCAGGAAGTGATCCTGTAACTAGGACCTGTCCATCAGGTGATGTAAAACCTTCTCGCACCGAGGAAGTTTCTCCAGGGCCATGTGCCCATTAGGAAAGGGTTAAGACAACCGTTATAGTTGGTGATTCAATCATTAGGCATGTAGATAGCTGGGTGGCTGGTGGACGTGAGGATCGCCTGGTAACATGCCTGCCTGGTGCGAAGGTAGCGGACCTCACGCGCCACCTAGATAAGGTTTTAGATAGTGCTGAGGAGGAGTCTGCTGTTTTGGTACATGTCGGTACCAATGATATAGGAAAATGTGGTAGGGAGGTTCTGGAGGCTAAATTTAGGTTTTTAGTTAGGAAGTTGAAATCCAGAACTTCCAGGGTAGCGTTCTCCGAAATGCTTCCCGTTCCATGCGCAGGACCCAAAAGGCAGGCAGAGCTCCGGAGTCTCAATGCGTGGATGAGACAATGGTGCAGAAATGAGGGTTTTGGATTTGTTAGTAACTGGGGAACATTCTGGGATAGGAGGGGCTCTTCCGAAGGGATAGGCTTCACCTTATCCGGGATGGAACCAGGCTGCTGGCATTAACCTTTAAAAAGGAGATAGAGCAGCTTTTAAACTAGATAATAGGGGAAAACCGACAGTCACCCAAGAGCGGATGGTTCAGAAGAATGTATCCTTGAAGGATACTACCAAAAGCAGAGAGGTTCCAAAAAAGAGTAAAGTAGCCCAAATGCCCTCGAGTATAGAGCAGACAGAGCTTAAAGATCCCAAATTACCCATGTCTACCAATAGCCAAATTAATATGAATAAAATACAGTCTCTAAAATGCTTGTATGCAAATGCTAGAAGTCTAAAAAATAAGATGGGAGAATTAGAATATATAGCACTAAATGAAAGGTTAGATATGATTGGAATATCAGAGACATGGTGGAAGGAGGAAACCTGGGTACAAATTATTTATTTATTTATTTGGCATAAATTTATACACCGCTCCTTCCAGCGATCAGAAGCGGTCCTTAGGTGGACAAGACAAGGGAATATGTACAGCATAAATTTAGGAATACAGTATGATTACGGTAGGGGGGACTAACAACCACCAGATCACAGTTATACAATTGATTATTCAATAAATTACAGATTGAGCAACCAGAGAAGGTTATAATTGTACATAGATATCGCAAAAATACAAGCAATTAGCAGAGCAATATATACATATAAACAAAATTTTTTTTTTTAAGAATCTTCAAGGATGTGATGCAACAATGAGAAATAGGTTCCTATTAACCTTATGCTTAAGAGGTAGGAAGGCAGTATGGGAAGATATAGTTGAGATCGGCTAGGTGATGCCGTAATACGATTGGAACAGGTGTGTTTTGAGCTCTTTTCTGAAGGTGTGTAAGTCTTTGGTCTGGCGTAACTCGTATGGCAGCCGATTCCAGAGCATGGGTGCTGAGTACGTGAATGCCCGGTTGCTCGTCCGTTCTTTGACTGATCTTATGCTGCTGGGTACGCAGAGTGTGTTTAGGTTTGCAGTCTGTCGGCATCTGTTGGAGGGCTGGGTGGTGATTAGTATATCGAGAAATGAGGGAGATATCTTATGGATAATTTTGAATGTCATTATCAGCATTTTGTAAATTATTCTTGCGGGTATGGGGAGCCAGTGGAGCTCCATAAGAACTGGAGTGATGTGATCTGTCAGGCTCTTATTCATAATAATCCTGGCTGATACATTCTGTGCCATCTGTAGGATGCTTATTGTTTTTTTCGGTAGCCCTTGTAATATAGCATTACAGTAGTCAAAGTGGGGAATGATGAGCGCCTGTGCTACTGTTCTAAAGTCTGAGTGGTCAATGATGCAGCGTAAGGGTTGTAGGACTTTCAGCTTGTGAAATATTGCTCTATTCGTTATCCGGAGGTGTTTGTCCATTTTTAGGTTAGCATCAATTAGTACTCCTAGATATTTGATCTCTTTTTTTGAATGGTAAGTGTTATCGTTCAGGGTGATAGATGCAGGAGGATTGAAGTCTTGTTTTCCTGATATGAACATCACTTCAGTTTTCTTGTGATTTATAGTCATATTGTTGCATTGGAGCCAGTTTTGCAGTTCTTGTAGGCATTCTTCTAATTGGTTGAACTTAGGATCGTTTATGTCAAGTTGTGTGTACATCATAATGTCATCTGCATATAGATGGTAGCTGATATTATGCTTTTGGAAAATTGTACATACTGGCTGGATGTAGACGTTGAATAGCAGGGAGGAGATAGCTGATCCCTGAGGTATCCCTTGGGATTGGGGGAATGGCTTAGCTTGCTCGTTATTGAAGGGTACCTGTTGCATTCTATTTGTTAGGTATGATTCAAACCACTTTATCGGTGTGCCCGTTATACCTATAGACTCAAGCCTGCGCAAGAGTATTTGATGATGTACTGTGTCAAACGCTGCTGATATATCTATAAATATCAGTATGAACATCTTGTTTTTGTTTTCCAGTCCCTTGATTAGGTTGTCTAGAAGAGCTATGAGTAGGGTTTCGACACCGTGGTGGGGTCGAAAACCGTATTGATGATCATCAAGAATTTTGTTTTCATCAAGGTGGTCTTGAAGTTGCTGCTGAGTTACTTTCTCGATAATCTTTGCAAGAAAGGATATACTTGATATCGGCCGGTAGGAGGTAGGATCATCTTTGTTGAGAGATTTATTTTTTAAAATAGGCCTAATTAGAGATCTTTTCAGTTGTGCGGGCATGATACCTTGCTGCAGGGATTGATTGACTATGTGTGCTATTAGGTGAGAAATTTCATTTTTAGTAGATTTGATCCATTCTGCTGGACAGGGATCCAGGAGAGATGTCGTTGTATGGAGGTTTGAGATGGTAGTTAAGATTAGTTTTTTGTCAATTGTATGGAATGTAGACCATCCTTCTTTCAGGTTAAAGCTTGTGTTTTTACTGTCTGTCAGCTTTGGACATGAGGCCAGCACATTCGGGGTTTGGAGAGGATGGTTAGGGGGATTAAGTTTGGTAGCATAGTGATCCGCCAGGTCTTGAGCCTTAATTTTTCCATTGCAGTTGAGTTCAGGCAAGGGCTTTGTGAGTGACTTTACTAGGTCAAAAAGCTCTCTGGGTCTGTTAATGGCCTTGTTGAGAACTTTGGTGTGATGCACTTTTTTTGCTTTGTTGATCTCATTTTTGTATTTGGCTAGGAGCTCAAGGTATTCCATCTTTTGTAGATCATTCTTGGTCCGTCTCCATTTTCTCTCCAATCTTCTTAAATCTTTCTTCATCTTGTGCAGCAGGAGAGTGTACCACGGTTCTGTTTTTGTTTTCGTCAGTCTGGCTGATGATTTCCATTTTGGTTTAGAGTTGTCTTCAATTGTAGAGAACCATTTTTGAGTTAGGTCTTCAATGTCGGTGTTGTCAAAGTTTATGTGTTCATCAAGAGAGCTTATTAGGGTTTCCTTGTTGAGTTGTTGGAATTTTCTACGTTGTTGATTAGGTGCTTAAGAATCTAATTTGTTTGTTGCAGGGGCTGGGTATATGGTGAACTGAATTTGGTGGTGATCAGACCATGGAACTTGAGTTATACGGGTTTTGGGTTGCTCAATTTCTAGTTGCGGTGAGCTCTTAGGCAGGAATATCAGGTCCAGAATATTTCCTTTTGTGTGGGTCTCCTCTTGAATTAATTGATTATAGCCGAGCTGGTCCATAGCTTCTAAGAAGGAGGTTGCCTGTATGTGAGTGATGGAGTTAAGATTGAAATCTCCCAGAATTATCTGGTATTTCTTAGCTGCAGTGGAGGAGAGGGTTCCCAAAGCATCAGCAAGGGCTTCGTGATGAGGTGTTGGTGGTCTATACAAAAGGCATATCGACAGGGTCCTATTCTCCACTCGGAGAATGTCAATTTCCTGTGTGGAGACTGTTGATGTGTTTGTAAGCCCAAGAGAGGCCCTTGCCATTATTAGGGCTCCGCCTCCTTTTTTGTGCATGCATGGACTATATCATAATGATAGAGATGATCAAATTGGTGGTGGGGTTGCGCTCTATGTTAGAGAGGGCATTGAGTCAGAAAGGGTTAAGGTTTTGCAGGAAACAAAATTTGCTGTAGAATCTCTATGGATTGAAATTTCATGTAAAAAGGGGAAGGCGATGGTAGTGGGGGTGTACTATCGACCGCCTGGCCAGAATGAACAAATGGATGATGAAATGCTCAAAGAAATCAAGGACGCTAACAAAAGTTACAGCGCAGTAATAATAATATTAGACCTAGTCCTTAGTGGAACACCAGATCTAGTGCAAGAGATAAGGGTGTTGGGGCCACCTGGCAATAGTGATCATAGCATGATCGCGTTTGATTTAATTAGTGGAGGAGGGATAGTAAGGAAATCCACAGTACTACCTTTTAACTTTCGAAAGGGAGACTATGATAAAATGAGTAAAATAGTTAAGAAAAAACTAAAAGGAGTAGTTGCAAAGGTTAAAGACTTACATCAAGCTTGAGTTTTGTTGAAAAATACGATCTTGAAAGCCCAGACCAGCTGTATTCCACACTTTAAGAAAAGTGGAAGGAAGTCCAAAAAACTGCCTGCATAGTTTAAAGGTGAGGTCAGAGAGGCTGTTGTTGCCAAAAAAAACATCTTTCAGGAAACGGAAAAAAGAGCCAAATGACGAAACCTGGAAACAGCACAGGCACTGGCAAGTCAAATGCAAGGCATTAATAAGGCAGGGAAAGGGAGAATTTGAGAAGAAGCTTGCTGCGGAAGCAAAAATGGAAAAAAAAGACTTTTTCAAGTACATTCGTAGCAAAAAACCTGTGAGAGAGTCAGTTGGTCCATTAGATGATAGAGGGGTTAAAGGGGCACTAAGAGGCGACAAGGCGATAGTGGAGAGACTGAATGAATTCTTTACTTCGGTCTTTACTGAGGAAGATGTAGGGAGGCTACCCATGACTGAAGTGGTATGTTAAGGTGCGGAATAATTGAAGGAAATATCGATACATCGGGAAGATGTATTACAACTATTAGATAAACTGAAGAGTAGCAAATCACCTGGGCCAGATGGTATACATCCAAGGGTGTTGAATGAACTGAAATATGAGATTGAAGACCTGCTATTAGTAATTTGTGAATTTTCATTAAAATCATCTGTAATACCTGAAGATTGGAGGATCGCTAATGTAACGCCAATTTTTAAAAAGGGTTCCAGGGGTGATCCGGGAAACTACAGACCAGTGAGCCTGACGTCAGTACCGGGAAAAATGGTAGAAACCATCATAAAGAACAAAATTACTCAGCATGTAGATAGTCATGGCCTAATGGGAGACAGCCAACATGGCTTTAGACAAGGAAGATCTTGTCTTACTAATCTGTTATGTTTTTTTGAAGGTGTGAATAAACAGGTAGACAATGGTGAGTCGGTTGATATCGTGTATCTGGACGTTCAGAAAGCCTTTGACAAGGTCCCTCATCAGAGACTTTTGGCAAAACTAAAGAGTCATGGGATAGGAGGCAGTGTACTATTGTGGATCAGGAACTGGTTAAAAGATAGAAAGCAGAGGGTAGGGCTAAATGGCCAATTTTCCCAATGGAGAAAGGTGAATAGTGGTGTACCCCAGGGATCTGTGCTGGTTCCTCTGCTTTTTGACATATTCATAAATGACCTGGAAAGGGGAATAATGAGTGAGGTTATCAAATCTGCAGATGACACAAAACTATTTAAAGTTGTTAAAATCCAAGAGGAGCGTGGAAAATTGCAAGAGGATCTTGATAAATTGGAAGACTGGGCATCAAAATGGCAACTGAAATTTAATGTGGACAAGTGCAAAGTTATGCACCTAGGGAAGGACAACCCAAACTATGGTTAGACGATGCAAGGTTCCACATTAGGAACCACCACCCAGGAAAAAGATTTAGGCGTCATTGTGGATAACATGTTAAAACCCTCGGCCCAGTGTGCAGCGGCAGCCAAAAGAGCAAATAGAATGCTAGGTATCATAAGGAAAGGAATGGAAAATAAAACAAAAGATATTATAATGCCTCTATATTGTTCCATGGTGAGACCACACCTTGAATATTGTATGCAATTCTGGTCGCCATATCTTAAAAAGGATATAGTGTTATTAGAAAAGGTTCAGAGAAGAGCCACCAAAATGGTAAAGGGGATGGAAGGATATTCCTATGAAGAAAGGCTAAAAAGGTTAGGGCTCTTTAGCTTGGAGAAGAGACGGCTGAGGGGAGATATGATAGAAGTCTATAAATTAATGAACGGAGTGGAACGGGTAAATGTAGATCGATTGTTTATGTTTTCAGAATATAGAAAGACTAGGGGACATGCAATGAAGCTACAGGGTAAACTATTTAAGACTAATAAAAGAAAATATTTTTTCACTCAACGTGTAATCAAACTCTGGAATTTGTTACCGGAGGATGTAGTAAAGGCTGTTAGTGTAGCTGGGTTTAAAAAAGGTTTGGACAAGTTCCTGGAGGAAATGTCCATAAACCATTATTAAGAAGGGACCCAGGATATCAATGCTTGACCCAGGTCAAGCATTGTGGAACCTGTGTCTTTTGGGGAAACTGCTAGGTACTGTGGCTGCGCCCCGTGCGTCTAGGCGGTTGCCTAGTGGGGAGCGCTGGACATCACTCTTCTTTTGTGTAGTTGTGGGTTTGCTTTGTCAGCAATTCGAGTGGAAGAGGAACACAGGACAATTTGTTAACTTAAATTGCTTTTTATTTATTTATTTCTGGAACCAATTTTGGCAAATGACCTTGCTGAGGCAAATGACCTTGATAAGGCAAACAATATTGCAAACTGAAAATACAGGATATTTTCTCCTTTAAACTTCTCAGCAATATTTCTTCAAGTAGTTACTTCACCCTTGATACTCTTTTTAGCTTCTTCCATTTACAAAGCAGTGTAACACTTTTTAAATGCACAGTTTTCCAAAAACTTCTGTAAGACAGTTTTTGACCTTTAACTCTCAGCTGCTGCAGATTAGGATCTCTCTCCTGTGCTGCCTCCTGGTTTAAAACCGCTAGCCCTGTTAACCTGGCTTCTTCAGAGATACAATTGGCTGCTTTTTAAACAATGAGGTTCTTGTGACTTCTTGTCTGCTTTTCACCTTGGCACACAATAACACCAGCACAGATTATCTTCTTAACCTGTTACCCACAGCTTCTTATAAAAGCATTAAACCCGGCTTATACAAATCCCACACTCCATGGATTCTGCAGAGGATATTGGAAAGTCTGAGTACAGCTCTATTTCCATTTCTTCTGGGGTGCTATAACACTCAGGGCTTGGGGCACGTTCTGGAACGCTATGCTTCACTTCTTTTAAAAGCTTAAGAAGTTTCCCCCATTTTAACTTCTGGCTTCCCCTTTTTATCGGGTCAAAAGCTCTTGCCCTTCTTCCTCTTAGCCACTCCTGTTCAGGACACACACAAGTTGCTTTACTGGCAGAAACCCTCTTTCCAACTGGTTTTCTGTACTGCCTAATCACAGACTCAGGACTTGAGCTGTTACTTTCAGAATCAGTCATATACTCCTGACGTCTTTCCCAGCTCCACTCATGCCCACAATCTTTGCACTTGCCTTGGGAGTTATGGCTGGGCCCCTTTGAACCTCCAGGCCCTACAGCCTTATACTGCTGTTTCTTCCCTTGGTTCCTCTGGACTCTTGGCCTCTCCTCCTGGCTTTTAGCATGCAGTTTTCCTTGAGCACGTCTTCTCTCTGCTTTTGCTTCAGCTGCTGTATCTGTATCCTCTCTTCCTGGATCTGTTGCCTCTCCCTCACTTCCTGAGTGACGCAGCTTAAATATCCTGCAGCTTGTTTCCTTCTCTGGCCCCACCCCCTCTCTGCCTGCACGAGCTCTAGAGGCTGGGTGTGGCTTCAAGCTATCCCTATTAGTGTGTGTTCTAGCTTCTTTTCCTGCCTGGGAGCTATGCTGTAGTGAACCCTTCCCCCGCTCATGAGAAAAAACTCTTTTTTTTCCAGTTTTAAAAGGCTCAGCTACCTGCGCATCACCACATATCCCCCCCCCTTAAGCTATTACCGGCTGGCGCCACAACCCGCGCACAGCTGGTAATCCTAGACAGTGCATCTGCGTTGGTATGGAGCTTCCCGGCCCTATGCTGTATGCGGAAATCAAATTCCTGGAGAGCCATATACCAGCGCGTCAAACGTGCATTACTGTCCTTCATTTTGTTTAACCACTGTAATGGGGCGTGATCGGTGACCAACAGAAACCGTCGTCCGGTTAAATAAAAGCGTAACGCCATTACCGCCCACCTTATTGCAAGGCATTCGCGCTCAATTGTCGAATACTTTCTCTCCGGAGGGGTAAGCTTACGGCTTAAGAACATCACGGGATGTTCCGTTCCCTTGTGTTTCTGTGACAACACTGCTCCAAGGCCCGTTTCCGAAGCATCGGTTTGGACAATAAAAGGTTGGTTAAAATCCACCCCGCGCAAAACCGGTGCCTCACACAACTTTTCTTTCAATATTTTAAAGGCCTGTTCCGCGATCCCAGACCACTGCAACTGTGTAGGGGCATTCTTCTTAAGCATCTCGGTAAGAGCTGCACTCTCCGTTGCGAAATGTGGGATAAAACGGCGGTAATAGCCGATTAGGCCCAAAAAGCTCCGAAGTTGCTTCTTCGTCTGCGGCTTCGGGAACGTCCTAACGCTCTCTACTTTATCCAAGAGCGGCTTTACTATACCATGGCCGACCAAGTGTTCCAAATACTTTACTTCAGTCGCACCAAACATACACTTAGCCGGGTTGAGCGTGAGGCCTGCCCGCCTCATCGCCTCCAACACAGCCTTGACCCGAACCAAATGCTCATCCCACCGCGAGCTATGGATGACGATGTCATCCATATACGTTGTCGCGTAAGACTGGTGTGGGCGGAGGACCATGTCAACTAACCGCTGACACGTCGCTGCAGCCCCATGAAGACCAAAGGGCATCCGGCGAAATTGGAATAGTCCAATTGGCGAACTAAATGCGGTCTTTTGGCGAGATTCCCTGGTGAGGGGAATCTGCCAATACCCTTTGGTCATGTCTAATGTGGTCAAGTAAGTGGCTCGTCCTAAACGATCCAAGAGTTCCTCTATTCGAGGCATAGGGTAGGTGTCAAACCTGGAGATGTCATTAACCTTACGAAAGTCAATACAAAACCGTAGTGACCCATCAGGTTTTGGCACTAACACTATTGGGTTGTTCCAGGGGCTTTTAGACTCCTCTATTATTCCCAACCTCAACATTTCCTGGACCTGCCTTATGACCTCCGCATGCTTTGCCTCAGGGAGTCTGTAGGGGCGTTGGCGGACTACTTCGCCATACGGGGTGACTATTTCATGTGCCACCAGGTTTGTCTCCCCTGGTAAAGGGGTAAGGACATCTGAGAACCCACCCAGCAATTTGGACATTGCCTCCCGCTGAGCCCATGAGAGATCCTCTCCCATCCTGAGTACCTGCTCTGCTTTACTATCCACGAGCTGTGGGCCTAAGTCCTCCTCTTCCCTCTCCACACAACTGGCAGTCAAACCCTTCATCTCGGCTTTCCCTGTAGAGCCAAAGCCACCCGAACCCCGGGCAGTAGGGGATAACTCATCCACCTCCTCTATGGGTGGGAACCCTACCCGCTCACAAATAAATTGAGCAATGCGATCCCCCACACTCACCCTAAAATCCTCGCGTGCAAAATTAAATAAGAGTACTTTTATGGATCCCCGGTAATCCGGATCAATGACCCCTGCCCCCACATCAATAAAATTTTTGAGAGCCATCCCTGACCGAGGGGCAATTCGGCCATAACAGCCAGGCGGTATTTCCACCTGGATGCCCGTCTCTACTAGGGCCTTCCCCTGTCTTGGTACGACCATATCCACAGCACTGCAGAGGTCAACCCCTGCAGCCTGCTCTGTCGCCCGCTTGGGCACCGTAGCCTCCGGGGTGGTCCTACAGACCCTAAGTATGAACTTAGGCTTTGGGTCGGTTTTTTCCCTCTGGGGCTCTTTCTTCCCTCCCTGTTTACCCGTGGTTCCAAACAAAGGAGCGGGTAGAAAGCTGGCTCTTCCCTTCCTGTGAGTGTTCTTGGCCGGAGTGTTTCTATCCCCCTGGAAGGATGTCCCTGGCACCGGGTCTTCCTGAGGGCTATTTCCTTTTTCTATGGGCTTATAACCTGTACGGGTAGTAATCATACCTTTTTTACTGTCTTTTGGCCTGGGGTCAGCCACCTTTCCTAACTGGGGTAAGGTTTTCTCCCTGGCTGCGGTATTTTCAGTAGCCCTATTTTCGCTTAGCCTGGGGTCAGCAACCTTTCCTATCTGGGGTAAGGTTTTCTCCCTGGCTAGATTACCTGCTTGTGGAAAGGTAGCTGGTTGGTTGGCTTCACCCTGCAACTCTTCCGCTAAACCCTTCCTGAACTGTGGCCAGTCACGGCCCAGCACTACCTCGTGTGGAAGCTTGGGTACTATGGCCACCTCCATCTGTTTTCTCAGGCCTACTCCCTCTATTATCACAGACTGTACAGGGTAGGTAGAAGCGGCGCCATGGACACAGCATATCCTAATATGATTCCCAGAGGTCAGTGGCGAGGGTTTGTCTTTCGCCTCTATTTGATGCCAGAGCCTCTGGGAAATCATAGATTGGTCTGCGCCTGAATCCAATAATGCCTCCGTTGGTATCCCCTCTACCTCCACCCTCAACAGGAACCCTTCTCCTGCCTCTCTGTGCTGGGTTGTTATCAAGGCCTTCTTGGCTCTACAGTCCCTCTTTAAATGACCAGCTTCTCCGCACGAGAAACACTTTCTCTGCATTTTATATCCTTTATACAGTTTTACATTTTCTTCTGCATATTCCTCAAGCTTGGCCTTCCTTTCTAGTGACTCCATTTTGTTGTTTTTGAAAACACCCCCTCTCTCTGGGCTTAACTTGTTAGCCTCCAGAAAGCGGTCGGTCAAAGCAATGGCCTCCCGAGTGTTCTTGCAATCTTGGAGTACTAGGAAGGTTTGCACGCTGCTTGGTACAGACTCCATGTATTGCTCTAGGATAATTGCATCTAATATAGACTCCATATCCTTCACTTCTGGCGTCAGCCACTTGTACACCAGGCCTTTCACGCGGTGATACAATGCCTGAGGCGTCTCACCTGGCCTCAACTTGCATGTGCGTAACTGCCTGCGATAGATCGCCGGATTCAAACCTAAGCGATCTTTTACAGCCTGTTTTACATCCTCATAATTTTTAACTAAACTAGCAGGCATAGCTCTGTAGGCCGCTAAGGCTTCGCCCGTGAGAGAAGCGGCAAACATTAGCGCCCACTGCTCCTTTGGCCATCCGGCTAAGAGAGCTATCCTCTCGAAAGCCTCAATGTAATCCTCTACATCGTCTTCTTTCGTGAGGCGCCCACCTGAGAAAGTCCCCGTCCCTGGCCAGTTCCAGCCCTGAAAACCTGCCCCTGCACCTGGCACAGTCCTGGCAGCATCTTCCTTCTTTCCCTGGGCCTTCAACCAGTTGGACATGGCTTCTATGAGGGGTGCTTGCTGTGACTGGAACAGCGCCTTCGCCTGCTCCAGGCTCTGCCTGGACAACTCCTGTTGTTTGGCAATCTGGCCAGCGGCCCAGCCCAGGATGTCTCGTGATTCCATGTTTTCCTGCGGAGAGAACAAAAAGACAAAAACACCAAGTGCGGACTTTTTTCTTTTTTTTTCCTTTTCCCCTGCCTTGGTGATTACTTTCCCCACAGCCACCCTCTTACACCAGTGCCATCCAGATCAACCCTCCAGCCTACGGGTTACCTGGTTCTGGTGCAGAGTCTCACTTTGTCAACTCCGTTGATCCGGACTCCAGCTCCACCGCCACTCCGGATTTTCCTTTCTGCTCTGCAGACCTGGGGTTGACTCAGCTGCTCCTGGGGATGTTTCTCCTTTGCCTTTAATCCGGCTTGCCTTTCTAGCGTGCCAACTTGCTTCCAGCGAAAAATCCAACTTGCTACGCCACCTGTGGCCGCGCCCCGTGCGTCTAGGCGGTTGCCTAGTGGGGAGCGCTGGACATCACTCTTCTTTTGTGTAGTTGTGGGTTTGCTTTGTCAGCAATTCGAGTGGAAGAGGAACACAGGACAATTTGTTAACTTAAATTGCTTTTTTATTTATTTATTTCTGGAACCAATTTTGGCAAATGACCTTGCTGAGGCAAATGACCTTGATAAGGCAAACAATATTGCAAACTGAAAATACAGGATATTTTCTCCTTTAAACTTCTCAGCAATATTTCTTCAAGTAGTTACTTCACCCTTGATACTCTTTTTAGCTTCTTCCATTTACAAAGCAGTGTAACACTTTTTAAATGCACAGTTTTCCAAAAACTTCTGTAAGACAGTTTTTGACCTTTAACTCTCAGCTGCTGCAGATTAGGATATCTCTCCTGTGCTGCCTCCTGGTTTAAAACCGCTAGCCCTGTTAACCTGGCTTCTTCAGAGATACAATTGGCTGCTTTTTAAACAATGAGGTTCTTGTGACTTCTTGTCTGCTTTTCACCTTGGCACACAATAACACCAGCACAGATTATCTTCTTAACCTGTTACCCACAGCTTCTTATAAAAGCATTAAACCCGGCTTATACAAATCCCACACTCCATGGATTCTGCAGAGGATATTGGAGAGTCTGAGTACAGCTCTATTTCCATTTCTTCTGGGGTGCTATAACACTCAGGGCTTGGGGCACGTTCTGGAACGCTATGCTGTACTTCTTTTAAAAGCTTAAGAAGTTTCCCCCATTTTAACTTCTGGCTTCCCCTTTTTACCGGGTCAAAAGCTCTTGCCCTTCTTCCTCTTAGCCACTCCTGTTCAGGACACACACAAGTTGCTTTACTGGCAGAAACCCTCTTTCCAACTGGTTTTCTGTACTGCCTAATCACAGACTCAGGACTTGAGCTGTTACTTTCAGAATCAGTCATATACTCCTGACGTCTTTCCCAGCTCCACTCATGCCCACAATCTTTGCACTTGCCTTGGGAGTTATGGCTGGGCCCCTTTGAACCTCCAGGCCCTACAGCTTTATACTGCTGTTTCTTCCCTTGGTTCCTCTGGACTCTTGGCCTCTCCTCCTGGCTTTTAGCATGCAGTTTTCCTTGAGCACGTCCTCTCTCTGCTTTTGCTTCAGCTGCTGTATCTGTATCCTCTCTTCCTGGATCTGTTGCCTCTCCCTCACTTCCTGAGTGACGCAGCTTAAATATCCTGCAGCTTGTTTCCTTCTCTGGCCCCACCCCCTCTCTGCCTGCACGAGCTCTAGAGGCTGGGTGTGGCTTCAAGCTATCCCTATTAGTGTGTGTTCTAGCTTCTTTTCCTGCCTGGGAGCTATGCTGTAGTGAGCCCTTCCCCCGCTCATGAGAAAAAACTCTTTTTTTTCCAGTTTTAAAAGGCTCAGCTACCTGCGCATCACCACAGTACCTATGACCTAGATTGGCCACTGTTGGAAACAGGATACTGGGCTTGATGGACCTTGGTCTGACCCAGTATGGCATATCTTATGTTCTTAGGATAGCCAATGCAACCTGTCTGGGGAACAACCTGTTTGGCAGTAAAGTAAAGGAAACAGTGGATGGCATGAAGAATGAATGCACAATCATACAAACCCTCTCCAGTGAGGGATTGAACTGCCAGAGGCCCTCAAAGCCATACGGCAACCAGAAAAACACCCACCCACATAAGTATAACAACTCCTACAGCCACAGCCACACGGGTTATCAGAAACCTCAGCGCTACAAAAACAGCTACCAGCACAAGTCTTGTCCACGAGAGAGAAAACCTAAAAAAAACCCAGCACCCCTCTTTGAGCAAGCCCTCCCAGAGGTTTCGACTACCACTACTCCCCACTGGATTTCCCCATGAGGGTCACCTTGCACTCTGCGGAGGCGTGGGCAGCCATCTCAACTGACAGCTGGGTTCTCCAAATAATCCACAGAGGCTTCTGCATTCGTTTCAGAAAACCCCCTCCTCCAAGACCCACCCCCCACCAGCACCAGACATCAGCAGGGCTATCACATCTCCTCCAGGAAGCGCACAGCCTTCTATGGATAGGAGCCATAGAACCAGGTCCAGAATTACAACTCAACCAAGGCTTCTACTTATGCTATTTCCTTGTCCCCAAGAAGTCCGGGGGCTGGTTTCCAATCCGCGACCTTTCATGACTCAACAGACACATCCTCAAAGAAAAACTCCGCATGCATTCACTGGGCACCATTCTTCTCCTGATTCTGGAGAATAACTGGCTCGAATCACTGGACCTACACTATGCATACACCCACATACCACTGCATCCTTCACAGAAGAAGTACCTACACTTCAGAGTGGGCAACCAACATTTCTAGTACAAGACCGTGCCTTTTGGCCTCTCCTCAGCCCCACGAGTCTTCATGAAGTGCATTGCTGTCGCTGCTGCTCACCTGCACAAGGCGGGCATATGAGTTTCCCTTGACGACTGTTTGATTACAGCACGGTCCACAGAAGCTGCATGGAAGATGGTTCAAGCCACAGCCTCTCTACTTCAGACTCTGGGCTTTCTCAACAACCACAGCAGGTCACAAATTCAACCATCCCAGGTGTCTGACTTCATAAGGGCCCACATCGACACTACCCAAGTCAAGGCGTTCTTCCCACCTCACAGAGCAGACAAGATCATCGCACTAGCCACCCAGATCTCCTCATCGCACAAGACCCCGGCACAGTTCTTCCTCTGCCTCATGGGACATCTCCCAAATAATAGCAAAAAATCGCTCATGTATCAATATAGGTGATTACAAAACTTCTCCTTTTAATGATAACTCAAAAAGTAATTCTTAAATAACCGAGGTCTCAGACTTATTGGCTCTGCCATTGGGACTCTCGTCCATTTCAAAGCAGGTTGCCCATTTGCATCAACGACCTCTAAGAACTCAGCAGGTGGCTACACTCAGGTAAATATTCAAATTTCACCAAAGGCTCTATTACTGTACTTATCTGGATAGCCTGAGTACACCCACTGATGTAGGACTGTTTAAAGATCCCGACGCCCTTCACAGGTACCAATCATGTGTTTCATAGCTGTACTTTCATCAGGGGATCACTCCATAACAAACGTCCGTAATTCTTCTTATTAATATTCTATCAAACACAAACAAATCAAACAACATGTATTACCATTACACCCAACCACAATCAAATGACTCTTTTATATAATCATTTCCCATTGTAGATAACGAAAACCAATAAACAAAAAGACAAAATATACCTAAAACATGGGACATCTGGCAGCGGCAGTGAATGTTATCCCACACACCAGGCTGCACATGTGCCAACTCCAATGGCGCCTCCAGAGGGCTTGGGATCAACACAGACATCCCCTGTAGCACAAGGTCGGCATAGACCACCACACCTACAAGACTCTCAGCTGGGGGAGAACATGAAAAAAACCTACAGGAAGGCAAGCTGCTCAGACCACTCATATCGCAGATCACCTTGACCACAGATGTGTTGAAACATGGATGGGGCGCACATCTGCTCGACTTCCGCACTAATAGGATCTAGTCCCCAGCCGAGGCGCACATACATATCAACCACTTTGAACTCAGAGCCATAGAGAACGTGCTAAAGGCCTTCCAGCTCTGGATACAGGGGAAGGCCATTCTTGTCTAGACCGACAACCAGGTAGCAATGTTCTACATCAATAAACAAGGAGGCCCAGGCTCCCTCACATTGTGCAGGGAGGCCTACCTGATCTGGACACCTGCCATCTCCATGCGGTCCCACCTGCAAGCAGCATACTTGCCAGAGAACAACAGCAGCTTTGTGGGACTCCGTGAGCTGCTAGCTTGCTCCATACGAATGGTCGCTCAAGTACTCAATCGCCCCAAGCCTTTTCTGCCAGTCAGGGACACCGACGATTGACCTCTGCTTGCGAAGGCAATATGAAGTGCAAAGAGTTCTACTTCAGACACCCCTCTATCCACAGGATGGCTGCAGTCGCCTTCTCGATCAACTGAGTCTCTTAGCTTTGCTACGCCTACCCACTGACTCCTCTCATCTCCAGATCACTCCAGAAGGTTGTGCACAATGGGGCAATTGTCATCTTCATTGCGCCATTCAGGCTAAGGCAGCCCTGGTTCTCACACATCAAGCAGCTATCCAGCCAGCAACACCACCACCTTCCGAGCTGCCTGGATCTCATCACACAGTATGGTGGTCAGACGCTCCACCCCAACCCGCAGACCCTAGCTTTGACCATATGAATGCTGAACAGGCAAACCTGAGATCCTTCCACCTCTCCCAGGATGTCATGGAAGTCCTCTTGACAGTCACGCAATGATCCTATGCAGTAAAGTGGGAAAGGTTCCACACATGGTGCGACAGCAGGGGTCTGAACCCCTTCGACTGCCCCATACCAGTGCTGTTGCAATACCTGCTCACCCTCTCACGAGCAGGACTAAAACCCTCATCCATCAAGACACACCTGAGCACAATTGCAGCCTACCATGACAAGCTGCAGGGCAGCTTGTCATGGCCCTTGGTCAAAACTCATCAAAGGACTAAACCACCTGCACCTTCCGGTCTGGCCCCTGACACCGGGGTGGGACCTCCATGTAGTCCTGAACCAACTTATGTAGCACCCGTGCAAACCCTTGGACAGGCGCAGCTAAAATTCCTCATGTGAGAGACCCTTTTCCTCATGGCAATCATCTCAGCACACTGCAGCAGCGAACTCTAGGGTCTCGTCAATTACCCCCCCTATACACAGATACAACACGACTGGGCTACTCTCAGGACTCACCTGAAGTTCCTACCAAAGGTTGTATCATCCTTCCATATCAATCAAGCGATAGTCCTACCCTACTTCTACCATGGGCCCATGCGTCACAGGAAGAGCTCCGACTGCACATTCTGGACTGCACTCACACCCTCTGGGCTACCTCAACAGGAAAGCCTCACAACTCTTCCTCACCTTCGACTCAAATCGACCAGGCTGCCCGATCACCAAACGAACCATGCCTAAATGGTTGGCAGACTGCATCACATATGGGCCAATCTTCACCCAGAAAGCAGGGTGCACACTCACCAACTATGGGCCATGGCAGCCACATTGGCCCACCTACACATGGTGACACCTACAGACATTTGCAGTGTGGCCACGTGGGCATCAATCCATACCTTCACAAAGCATTGCTGCCTCGACTGTGCCATGGACATGGACAATGCCCACTTTGTCAAAGCAGTCCTGCAAGTGGCCGCCGATATATGCAGCCATGACTGAGCACAAAAACTCTAAGACTGGTTTAACAAGGGAAAGAACTAAGCCTTAGAGTTCACAACTGTTCTGTTCAATGTTTTTCAATTGTGTTGCGGTTCAATGTTACATTATGCATTGCAAATAATGTTGCATCCTTTTGCTGTTCAATGTCACACTACGCCGTTCCTGTGCTATTGCATTAAATTGGTGTCCTTTGTTGCATACCTCATGATGCCTGTGGGTTTTTTTCATGCTGCAGCTGTATATCTCCAGCCTCATCCTACCACAGCACTTCGGGACAGCTCTGGAGTCACCTAGGCATGGCTGACTCAGACTTCTTGTCCATGGAGAAAGTAAGGTTACTCACCGTAATGGGGGTTCTCTGTGGACAGCAGGATGAGTCAGCAACGCCATCCCACCACCTTCCCCTTTAGATGGGTCTCCAGACTAGGGAAACACTGAGGAAGGAAGGGCAGGGGCAGAAACAGGAAGAGATGGGAACAGGCTCAGAGGAATAAAAAAAAAAAGAAAGGAGGATTCCTCTGAGCTAAGAGAGAGCTAATCTGATCCCTGGGGATGGCACTCCTAGGTGTGGCTGACACATCCTGCTGTCCACGGAGAAACCCGTTACGGTGAGTAACCTTACTTTCTCTTACACTCCAAGTCCAGATCTCTGCCTGCCTATCTGACATCGCTGCCTGAATGTCTCACTGCCATATGAAATTGAACATGGCTAAAGCCGAACTTCTTATTTTTTTCCCCCTAAACCCACTTCCTCCCTTCTTTATCTCTGTTGATAACACTCTTCTGCTTCCTGTTTCCTCAGCACACAACCTTGGGGTCATCTTTGACTCCTCCCCTCTCCTTCTCCACGCATATCCAACAGATAGCAAAAAACTGTCATTTCTTTCTCTACATTAGCAAAATGTGCCCCTTCCTTTCTGAACACACTACTAAAAACACCTATCCACTCTTTAGTCACTTCTCGCCTCGACTACTGCAACCTCCTCCATGCTGAGATCCCTCTGAGTCACCTCTCTCCCCTTTAGTCTGTTCAGAACTCTGATTCCAGACACCTTTGGTCTAATTTTTCAATGCCAACAAGAAACCAAATTGAAAATATAATAAGTACAATTAATACAACAACCTCCCCAACTGATCCATGCCCAGTAGAATGGATTAAAAGTGCAAAGAGTCAATTAAGTTGCCATCTAGTCAAATTTGTAGAACTTTCACTAAAACAAGGTTATTTACCTCCTGTCCTCAAAAGAGCCTCAATTAGACCAATCTATAAAGGAAATTCATTAAGCACCTCTGAACCTAAATCATACCGTCCAATTTCTAGTTTACCTTTTATCTCCAAGGTTATAGAGAAAGTAGTACAGGGGCAATTACAAGATCACAGACCCATGCTCCACTGGATCTACACCAACATGGTTTCAAACCATTTCATAATGTAGAAACTCTTCTTATTTCTTTATTTAATAACCTCTTAACGGGTCTAGATAAGAAAAATAGTGTTTTTCTTTTAATATTTATTGACATTTCAGCAGCTTTTGACGCAATCTCTCATCCTTTAATGCTTCAATGTCTAGAAGATACTGGACTATGCGACAACACACTTAAATGGTTTACATCCTACCTGAATAATCGTACGCAAAAAGTAAAATGTGGAGACAAGAAATCATCTCAAATTCCAATTACACAAGGTGTACCACAAGGGTCAGCATTATCATCAATCCTTTTTAACATCTATATTCAACCTATATGTAAAATTATTCAACAATATGGAATAAATTACCATCTATAAGCTGATGATATTATGATCTAGACTGCAGTTAACCAGAATACATTTGACACAGAAATAATTAATAACTGTTTGACTGATATGAACAACTGGCTCACAGCTAACAACTTTAAAATAAACCCAGATAAAACAGAAGCGTTGTTCATTTTTAATAATCAGAACTTAATAACTCCTAAAGAAATCAATATACTAAACAAACCCATAAAGGTCAGCGAGGAAGTAAAATACCTTGGTATAATCATAGATAAACATATTAACTTAAAATCCCATATAAATAAAATTACAGCTAGAGTATACCATCGTTTAAAGATCATTAGGAACCTCAAGCCAATTTTACAACTAAATCACTTTCAAACGGTATGTCAAGCAGTTATAACATCACTCCTCGACTTTGAAAATATCCTTTATCAAGGTCTTCCAAAACATACTACCCATCCCCTCCAACTGGCACAAAATACCACCGCAAGAACTATAATGACTTCTCCAAAATATGAGCATATAACTCCCTTGCTTCAAGAATTGCACTGGCTTCCAATCATTATGAGATCGAAACACAAGAACCTCATGAATATTTTCAAAATTTTACATGAGTCATCAGCAAACGTTCTAACAACTATTATTTCTAAGGACACAGGCTCAAGGCCTAGACGCTCACAGTCTACTAACAGACTTAATTCCCACTTGAAGTTTAATAGATCCAAACAAATGACATCTAATAGGGCTTTCTCCTTTATGGCACCACAACTATGGAATTCTATTCCTAGTGATTTAAGAAATGAGTATGATATCAAAGATTTTCGAAAGTCCCTTAAAACATACCTATTTATTGAAGCATATGGTAATTAATCTAATTCCAATAGAACAAAATGTTTTAACCCTTTGAATTTCAATTTTCCTATAATGTTTCAATTATTTTAACATTTTGTAAGATTGCAGTTATTTGTTTAATGTAATTGTAATGAATTATGAAATATAATTTTGCTGTAGTTTATGTATAATTTAATGTAATGTACTGTAGTTTACTGTAATGTACTATCTTGTTGTCTCCCCCCCCTCGATGTAGTCCCTCTGTTGTCTTATCGACCACTTTGATTGAAGGATAAGGTGGTATATAAAACTGATTAAATAAATAAATAAATAAATAATCTTCTGCCAGCCCCAATATACTCATTCAGCCCCTCTTCTCAAGTCACTTCATTGGCTTCCCTTCCGTTTCCGTATCCAATACAAACTTCTCCTTTTGACCTAGAAGTGCATTCATTCTGTTGCTCCTCATTACCCTTCCTCTCTCCTCTTTCCCTACACCCCTCCTTGGGAACTCAGCTCTTCCTCTGGCTTGCTTCCTCTATGCCCTTCTCTTCAACAACCAATTCCAGACTTCAGTCCTTTCACCTTGCTGCTCCTTATGCCTGGAACAAACTACCTGTATCTTTACATCAGGTTTCATCTCTCCCTCTTTTCAAATCCATGCTAATGACTCACCTCTTTCAGGTCGCTTTTGGATCTTAATCCTTTTGTTCTCCTTCTGTCTCATTACCCTTCCCTACTGTACCCTTGTTCTCATCTATTGTACTGTCTGTCTTGATTAGATTGTAAGCTCTGATGGGCAGGGACCTTCTTTTATATGTGTCTGTCCAGCGCTGCGTATGCCTTGTAGTGCTATATAAATGCTTAATAGTAGTAGTAGTAGATATTAGAGCCGTGGTCCTGACTCCCTCCCACCTGTTTGGCAGCCTGCTGTCCCTGATTCCAGCAGGACCTCCCTCCAATCCCTCCCTTCTGAGATCTGTGCCCTACACCCCCCGAGTCTCTCTCCCATTATCTAAGCCAGTGCTTCCTTCTGAGATTTAGAAGCTTAACTTTATTGGCTTGTATTATTAAAGTAGTACATTTAGGGCTTGATTCATTTTAGAACATTGATGCATTGCTCTTGGCAGAATGGCTATGAAGGACCTAGACAAGATTCTCAAGAGCAGAGATGTCTCTCTCCATACAAAGAGTTGACATGTTCAAGTTATGTTATTTTCAATAATGTCATGTGGATGCAAAGGTTGGACAGTGAAAAAGATAGACAGGAAGAAAATTGATGCCTTTGAATTATGGTGTTGGCGACAGATACTGTGTATACCATGGACTGCCCAAAGAACAAACCAGTCAGTAGTAGAGGAGATCAAACCTAAGCTTTCCTTAGAAACTTAGATGACAAGACTTTGACTTTCATACTTGGACACATCATGAGAAGAGAGAGATCATTAGAGAAAGACATCATGCTTGGCAAGGTAGAAGGTCAACGCAAAAAAGGAAGGCCGGCAATGAGATGGATCGATACAATAACAGCAGCTACGGGTGCCAGTCTGTCAGCAATGAGCCGCTTGACTGAAGACTGAACAGAGTTTAGGATTACTATCCAGAGGAGGGTCACCATGAGTCTTCACTGACTCGACGGCACTTAACAACAACATCTTCCTTTATGCCAGGCACCCAGAATAGTCCCAGGTTTCCACGGTGTGCAGCTGGATTTTATAAAATACATGCAGACAGGACTTCCGGTGATGCGGTGAGCAGGAGCAGACGCACGCTGCTTGAGCTCCGGGCCCCCTCGCCCCTCCGGCACCGATAAATGTGACACCGGGGGTTAAGTTTGGGGTTTCTCGCCCCCCCCCCGGAGCTCCCCCAACTGGATCGTGGCAGGGGATGGTGCCCCGATACTCCCAGCTCACCCTCACACGACGTTCCGAGGAAGCGGCCTGGACCCGGACAGCAGACGCCGCATGGTAGGAGAGGCTGCGCTGCGGGGTGAGTAGACTCGCTGAAGACTTCGGCGGCGGGTGGAGCGGGGTCCCGCGGCTGCGGCAGCTCATCGGGCGGTGCACTTTGCCCTTTCCCGCCCCCCCGCGTGACAGCAGTGCCGGATCTGAGAGAGGGGCTGCAGTGGCGGCTGCGAGGGGAGGCAGAGAGTTGTCGAGGGGCCTTGATCGGGGCCGCTGCCTGTTTGACCGCCCCCCCCCCCACGGGATCCTTGAGGGCCGAATATCTCCAGCACACGGAGGACGGAGACCAGTGCCTTGCCCTTGGCATGTGAGAGCCTGTAACCTACCTTAAACACATGGGAGCTGTACCCCCCTGCCTCTGCCACGCCGGAGCCTCTGAATGACGCCCTGCCACCAGCACACAAAAGCCTGTGACCTGTACCCGACGCCCAGTCTTCGGCGCAACGGAGTCTGAGACCTGTGCTCTGTGTTAAGCGCATTGGAGCTGCAACCCGCACCTTCCCTTCAACGTCCAAGAACCGGGGCCCGGTGCCCTATCCTTGGCTCTCGGAGGTCTGAGCCCTGCCCTTGCTGCCGGCGCATAAGAGCACAGACGCCTGAGACACGTGCTCTATCTTTAGTGCACAGCAGCCTGAGACTCGCACCCTGCTTCCAGCGCCCGGGAGCCTGAGAGGAGTCGGTGGCGCCTGAGTCTTGGGACGGGGCCTGTACAGCGCACCTTGGAGGAGGGCAACTAAAGCCTTCGTCGCCCGGCGGTGAGGTGAGGGGAAGGGGGTTGGGGACCCCCCTCCCGTGCAGACCACAACAGCGGCCCTGGCGATGGCGGCGAAGGGAGGCCGACGAATGGAGAAGGAGAAGACCCCCCTGCAGCCAAGGGGGGGGGAGCAATCCTCGCCGTCGAAAGGAGAGGCTAAAGTCCCGGCGGGGATGGTAGACGAAATCTCCGTGGCTGTGGCAGGGGCGCTGTCGGCGCAGTTTGACGACCTGCGGAGCCGCATGGACCTAATCCAATCCTCCGTGGAGGCCCTGGGCAACCGACTGCAAGAGGCGGAGCACCGGATAGAGAGGTCGGAGGAGCACGTGCTGGAGCTACAGCAGGAGATGGCCCGGATGAAAAAATTACTCCAGGGGCAGGAGGCTAAGCTCGACGACCTCGAAAATAGGTCCCGCCGTAATAACTTGAGATTTCTAGGGGTCCCGGATGCCATAGAGGATCGGGATTTACAACCGTACGTAGAAGACCTGGTGAAACACATTCTGGTGAATGATCCCGAAGGCACTCTAGTACAAATAGAGAGGGCGCACCGGGTCGGGCCTAGGAGAACCAGTGACGGCTGACCTAGAGTGGTCCTGGCACGGTTCCTGAGATTCCCACAGAAGGAAGCGGTCCTGCGTGCTGCGCGAAAGAAAGGGACCATCCAAAAGGACAATGTCCGGATACGCATCGTCCAGGATTACTCAGCGGCCCTGGGACAGCGACGACGAGAGTATGGACCCCTGTGCCAGATCCTGATAGACAATAATATCAAATTTATGGTGCAATACCCCGCACGGCTGATTTTCACCCATGGCGGGACCCGCCGGTCTTTTGACTCCGCGACAGCAGCAACGCCCTACGTGGAGGAGATACGGCGGAGGGCCGCAGTGGCGGTCGAGTCCTGAGGACTAGAAGTGGAGACTATTTCTCTGAAGAACAAGCCGGGAGCCTTCACTTTGGACTGTAGAAGAGATGGTGATGGTAACCGGGACGGGGGAGGGGGGAGCTAAGGGGTTTGTTTACATTACCCTCAAGTGTTGGTTGTTTTCTTTGGGTGTGGGGGTGGGCAGGGGACGGCCCGAGTAGCTGGGGGTGTCTGCTGGAGGGGGGGGGGAAGCGGGGAGGGGGACAGAACCTGGAGGGGGGAGAGTCTCGGGGGGGACCCCGGATGGCCTAGCTGAGCCGGTATAATGGCGGGGTGGGGGGGTACCTTACGCATCTAGGAATTCACTGAGGAGGCGAGGAGGATGGTAGTAGAAATAAAGAATTGGAGTGGGGAGGAGAGGGGGTGGAGAAGGGATAGGAGGGGGGAGGGAAGGGATAGGGGAGTAGAGAGGGAGGGGTGGGGGGGGAGAGGGAAGGGGAGGAGAAGGAGAGCTGTATCTTAGGGGACCAGTAGAGGAGGGGATGGTGCGAGGACCATTTTGGGAGGGAAATGGGGGAGGACCCCAGGCTGGGGGGGTGTCTTCCCTACATTCTGTATGGTATATAACAGATACTATTGAGCCTAGTCTAGTACTGCATGCCGCTTAAGATCATTTCTTGGAATGTGTGTGGTCTGGGCAGCCCGATTAAACGGGCAAAAATTTTGCAGGCCCTGGCAAGGCAGGGGGCGGACATCGCTATGCTCCAGGAAACCCACCAGACCGCCGAAGAGCACCGTAAGCTATGCCGGGAGTGGGTGGGACAGGTCTGGGGGGCCCCGGCCCTTGGTAAGAAAGGGGGGGTAGCACTTTTGATACACAAACGTGTCCGGATGGAGGTGGTGAAGGACTTGGTCGATCCGTCGGGCAGATTTGTACTGGTGCAGGGAGTCCTTGAGGGGAGGCCGGTAATTCTCGGTAACGTGTATTGTCCCAATGTGCTTGACTTGTCCCTTTATGCGCGCCTTGCCTCTAAAATTGAGACGTTACCGGAGATCCCCGTTATCCTGGGGGGTGATTTCAACGGGGTCATGGATGTCGACCTCGATACCTCAAAAGGGGGAGAGCAAAGAGACAGGATGGCGACGGTTCGGGCATTACGACGACTCTGCTCTAGGTTGGGGCTGGTGGACCCATGGCGCTTATTACATCCGGTCGAGCGGGATTACACGCATCAGTCCCGGGCTCATGGCACGAGCGCACGTATTGATTACTTGTTGCTGTCCACCGGGCTGTTTGCCACCGTTGGGGATGCCCAGATAGGGCCTGTGGAGATCTCTGATCATGCTTATGTTTGGCTGGAGGTCCGTTGGAGTGGGTGTACTCCTCGAGCCTTTCAATGGCGTTTTCCCCTGGAATTATATAGAGACGCGCAATTTCGTTCCTTTATTCAGAGGCGGTGGCAGGAATTTGAAGCTGATCATAAGGGTCACCAGGATGACCCAGAGTTGCTCTGGGAAACGGCGAAGGTCGTATTGCGGGGAGATATAATCGGGTTCCTGGCCAGGAAAAGAAGATTGAGGGCCGAACGTATCATTGAACTCGAGAGATTGGTGACCAAGCTAAGACGCCGATGGGCCCATACTCCCACCGCCGGGCTTAGAAAGCAGCTGTGGGACTCCCAAACGGAACTAAATGAACTCCTACACCAGAGGGCTAAGAAGTCAGTGTTATATTATCGCTACCAATTGTATCGATACGGGGACAAGCCCGGGAAGTTATTGGCCCGGTGCCTTCGGGGACCCAGGGGCTCGAAACTGGTGCCAGCCTTGCGAGATGAATCGGGGACTTTACATAGGGAGAACCCGGCCATAGTGCGTATTTTCCGATCCTTTTTTCAGAACCTTTATGCCGCGGAGGCGACCTCCCTCACGCAGATGGCAGATTATGTGCGGCGACTGGACTTGCCTTGCCTATCGTTGGAGCAAAGAGCACAGTTGGACCGGCCGATTACGGTAGCTGAGCTGCAAGGGGCTATTTCAAAAGCTAGTTGTTATAAAACTCCTGGATCGGATGGCCTGGGTGCCGAACTCTACAAGATTCTTAATGAACAGATTTCCCCAATGTTGGTCGCCGTACATAATCGGAGAGCACAGCAAGGTTACTTTCGGTGGGGGGCCAATCATGCTCACATCGTTCTTATCCCCAAGCCGGCAAAGGACCCTCTTTCGGCGGCCTCGTATCGTCCCATCTCTTTACTTAATTTCGATCTTAAATTAATGGCTAAGATCTTGGCAGACCGACTGGCGGAGTTTTTGGGGCAACTAGTGCATGAGTCACAGGTCGGTTTCGTTAAGGGGCGATATGCGGTCCGTAACTTACGCAAGATCATCGCGTCCCTAGAGTGGGTCCAGCATAGACATCTGTCCTCTCTGTTGGTCAGCTTCGATGCGGAAAAAGCTTTTGACCGGGTGGACTGGCAATATTTGAAATTTATCCTCCCACAATATGGTATAGGGCCGTTGTTTTGTAATATGGTCGCGAGTTTGTATGCCAATCCGACCGCTGCGATACTCTGTAACGGGGTAGTATCAGACAACTTCCCGCTGCAAAGGGGGACTCGCCAGGGCTGCCCCCTATCTCCTCTTCTCTTCGTTCTCTCGTTTGGATCCGCTCCTGCGGCAAGTGGCGGGTATGCGGACAATTCAGGGAGTGGGTGTTGGCAAACAGGAATTTAAGATTTCAGCCTTTGCTGACGATTTATTGGTGCACTTGCTTTCCCCTGGGGAATCCCTGCCTCTTCTTATGCAAGAGCTTCGAGCCTTTGGGCAGTTCGCAGGGTTTAGTATTAACAGGGATAAATCCGAAGCCCTGGATGTCTCAGGCCGACTTCGGGGCGGCTGGGTGGGCGAGTTCCCCCTTCGATGGGCTGAGCGTCAGTTCATATACTTGGGGATTGTACTGTCCCGTCAGCCAGGTCAACTGTATGAGAGTAACTTGCGACGGCAGTTGAATAAGGTAAGAACTCAGCTGCAAGCATGGCGGCCTCTCCCCCTGTCTCTAATGGGGAGAATCGCGGCGATTAAACTGGTCATCCTGCCGCGCATTTTATACTGGTTACAGACCCTCCCTGTATGGATCCTCCGACGGGACATTCGGCGTTTCGAGGCGGAGTTTCGGGGCCTCCTTTGGGGGGGGTCGAGAGCACGTATCTCCTATCGTCGTCTGGTGGGGAGGGTGCGCTGTGGGGGGTGGGGGCTCCCGGATCTTGGGGCCTATGCACTGGCTTGCCAGTCCCGCCACCTAGGGGACTGGCTGGGTGACACTGATCTTTATACTCCCCGGGCCTTTGAGGAGGCCTACGTGGCACCCCACTCCCTCAAAGCCCTTTTGCATTTGGAGGTACGTAGGTGGCCTACACACTTGGCGGACAGTGTGTTATTGGCACCGGTTTGTAAGACGTGGAGGTATTTAAATGCCTACTGGGGTCGCCGCTGGCAGGTGTCGAGCTGGTTACCCATTCAGGGCAATGCCAACTTTACCCCGGGCACTGAAACCGCTGCGTTCCGTCTGTGGGGAGAGAGAGGTATGCATACTTTGGGCCATGTGGTGGACTTGGCGGGCCAACCCAAGCCCTTCCCTGCATTATCCCGTGAGTATGAGTTGGGGCCTCGGCAGTTTTTCGCATATATGCAAGTGGCCCACTATGTGGCTTCCCTTCCGCGGACGGAACTGTGTAGCGATCGTTCGGCCCAGATAATAGCATTCTTTGGTTTTGGCGAAGTTGAACGGCCATCTATTCGGACTTTTCACCTTAGGTTGGAGCAGTCTCGACCGCAGCCGAACTATAGCGATGTAGAACGGGCCTGGGGGGTGGAACTGGGGCAGGAGATTCCCCCTGGCACGATTCTGGAGGCCCTTCGGAGAGTGGCGAGCCTGGCGGATGGTGCCCGCTGGCGGGAAATACAGCTTAAGTGTTTGACTAGGGTTCACCTCTCCCCACGGCGGGCCCTTCGATGCCACTTGACTGCGGATGGTCGCTGCCCACGATGTGCGGAGCCTCTGGCGACATTATATCATATGTGGTGGGGGTGCCGACGGATACGCCCATACTGGCAGAGAATTGCCTCATTTATGGCCGACCTACTTGGACAACCTGTTTACTGGGACGCTGCCCTGATCGTTTTGGACCACATGGGCCTCACCTCTCCGAAGGGGAAATGGAGTCGTTGGCTGGTGCGGAAGGCATGTCTGGTGGGTAAAGGGCCAATACTGCGTGGGTGGAGGGACAGCCTCCCTCCCTCCTTTTGGGAGTGGCGGAACTCCTTCCACCAACTTATGCTCCTGGAGTGTAGGGCTGCTCGAGGCCATGTTAAGCGATGGTCCGCCTTCTGGCTATTGTGGGAGCCCTATATTCAAAATCTCAGTCCTCGGACCCGCAATGTCATCCTGCAACTAGGCTATTGATGCCCCGATTAGCAGGGGGAGATTCTGGATGATCCACACGGAGGTTTATACTGGTCCTATTTGGTAATGCTTGGGAGGGTGGGGGGGTTAACCAGGGGGAGGTTGGGTGGGGGAGGGGGGATGGGGACATTGTTCAAAAATCATGTAACCATCTATGTGTTCCGCCCCCTGGGGATCAGAGTCCACCCCAGGGAGCGACTGTTACCAGTTGTGTATTTGCCGTTCCTGTTTGATGGTTTATAAATAAAATTTTGAAAAAAAAAAAAAATACATGCAGACATCACAACTCTGGCCTTGCTCAACCCAAAATACGGGCCCCTGGAAATGTCCGTGTGCACTCTGCCTACCTTTTACATGTGTAATACCCATGTGTGGGTTTATAGGAGCCTTTTTCTGAGTGTATGACCAGCTTTGCATGTGGAAAAACCTTCATAAAATGATGGTCTTAGAGGTAAAGGTGAAAAAACAAAATAGTAGGCCTGTATTTAGTTCAAATCTGTTTATTAAAGCCAACAGCACACTTCCAGCATGTGGACATTCTGGCACAGTGCCAGGAGTAAATAGAAGAATAAAGAACCATTTATTACAATCTTTCCCACTTTCACCCCCAACCAATTCCCCCTCCCCCCCATGATGCATCATGTTTCAACTGTTTATTGAACTCAGCAACAAACACCACCCACCCCCCCCCCCACACGTACATACTTCCAGGGTAATTATGTACAAATGAGCAAAATACTGAATAATATCAACTAAGCACGTTCTTTGAAATCTCACCTCTGCCCCACAACCCCCAACTACATTGTGGCTCTTACTGGCCCCCACGGGGCCTTCCAAGTAACCAGTACCCCCCAGGGCACTCAAAGCTAAGGATCCTCTACCCATCCTGCACCCCTCTGTGGGGCCTCCACACCCCTGACTCCACAATCTCAGGGGGGGGGGGGGGTCTGCTCTGCCATTGGCTTTTCTAAGCACCACCATCCCCCTCTCTCCTCCAGCCCCCTTCACTTTCCCACCACCCACTCCATCATCCTGTGATTGCCAACCTCCCCTCCTCCATCCATCCGCTACAGATCATTCAATGCCATACTTCAGCCCCTCAGGACAACATCTGAATACAGTCATCCCAGATGGTGAGAAATTTGAGGACTCTCTGCCGGGAATCCTTTCCCAGTTTCATTGAGTCGCATGTGCTGGTGCAGCGCATTCCGCCAGGGCCAATAACTGGATGGCTTCTC
The DNA here is from genome assembly GCA_033557465.1 of Ichthyophis bannanicus. Classification (NCBI taxonomy): domain Eukaryota; kingdom Metazoa; phylum Chordata; class Amphibia; order Gymnophiona; family Ichthyophiidae; genus Ichthyophis; species Ichthyophis bannanicus. The sequence continues at coordinate 21,314,538 of CM066041.1, forward strand.
CTCTTCCAGACCAACAAAATAACCTTCTTGGCCAGCACCCAGGTCAATTTAAGCTGCCTCTGCCGTCCCTGCCCAGTAACCCCACCCTCTCCATGACATGGAGCAAAGCAGACTGGGGAGTCAAATTCCAGCATTTCTGCATCACAAACAAATGTGTCTCCTGCCATTAGCCTGCACGGAGAAGCAAGACCAAAACAAATGGCCCAAAGAGGTCCCCTCTGTGCCACATTTAGGGCATTGTGTCCAACCTGAATAACCCATCTGCTGCTTGTGCCATGGCGAGAGATATGCCCGGCATACCACCCAGTACTGCATGTCCTGCAGGGACACTAGAGTTGTCAGTTCAGGAATCTTTCCAATTAGTTTCCAAACTAATTCTCCCATCATCCCCGTGCCCAGTTCGGCATTCCAAGCCTTGGCTAGATGGGGCAGGCTGAAAGCACATATTTCAGTGCCAATGGTGCCACCAGGGTCCTCTCACACTGCAAGTGGGTAGATACCTCTGTATCAAACAACCAGTCCTTCAAATGCCGAAGCAGATGCATGAACATTTTGGAGCTCCATTCCCCTTCTGTGCCAAGATCCCTTGAGGGTTTTTATAGCGATGTGAGCTCTCTGACTGTTCCAAAGAAACCTGGAGAGTAGCCCATCAAGCTTAGCCAAATCCTTCGCCAAGAGCCATAAGGACAATATCTGCAACACATAGAGTCATCGCGGGAAGAGAAACAGCTGCCCAAAGATAGCAGAAGATCCTGCCATTTCCATAAAGTCTGTGCCCTATGTGCAAGCTGGTGAACCACATTGCAGCCATAAAGATCCCCCAAGGGGGCAGGCAGCATAATCTCCAGGTAACGGAAAGTGCGGGCTGCCCAGCGAAACAGGAAGACCCCCCCCCCCAAGCAGATCAAACCAAGGGCTGAGTCAGCAATGTTTCAGACTTATCCAAGTTTGACTTGTAGCCCGAAAACTCCCCAAACACTCGAAATTCATCAAGCCCAGCGTGGGTCAGTAAGGTGAGCCAAAAGGTAGTCAACAAAGGCCAAGATCTTAAATTCATAAGACCTCATCTTAACCCATGGACCACTCTGTTTGCAGAAATGCGCCACAGCAACGGTTCCAAAGTGAGATGAAAGAACAAGGGTGAGAGTGGGCGTCCCTGCCGCGCACCCCATCGCAGGCGAAAATGCTCTGTACAAGATCCATTCAATAAAATCCCTGCCCAGGGGTTGGCGTAAAACACTCATATAGCCTGCACAAAAGGGCCTCGAAAGCCGAAACTGTCTAAGGGTCAGCTGGCACTACATGCTTCTGACCCATCAAAGACCTTTTCTGGTTCAAAACTAATAAGAAGCGAATGTGCCTCTTCCATTGCACAGGGATGCAGAGAGGCCAAAATCTGTTGAATATTTATCACTGACTATCGTTCTCTAACAAATCCCACCTGAGCTAGATGGATAATCAGGGACAGCCGGTCCACCAAGACCTTAGGTAAAATCTTAAGATCCACATTTATCAATGATATAGGGCAGTAGGACCCCGGTAGCAATAGTCCTTCCCCAGTTTGGGGATAAGTGTGATCAATGCATCATTGTTTATATAGGTGAAGGCCTGGAGTGTAATAAGCTGCTGATACATTTCCTATAAAATCTGATAGAATTTGTTACTAAACCCGTCTGACCCCAGAGCCTTTGCAGTGTGCAGTTCTTTTGGTCAACAAAGTTTTACAAAAGTCATGTTACTGAAATAAAAATAGTCATTTCTTATCAATTTTTATATGCTGAACACGAATATGACAGTGAAATTGCAAAGTTGGCTCTAGTGTTTTTTATAATCTACAAGAATTAATGTTTACATCATGAAATGCATGTCAATAGTAAATATAATAGGCCTTCGGTTAATACCTGTAAAAAAACAAGTCATAGACTACTTCTTAGATTTTTTCGCCTGTCTCTTGTACAGCTGTTCGGGAGCTTCTCTGGGGAGTGTCCAGCAGTAGTCAGCCAGCATTGTAGTGGACCATTTTCCTTGGTATCTTTGCTCCATCGTTGCGATATCCTGATGAAAACATTTGCCCTGTTCATCACTAACCATACCACAGTTGTCAGGAAAGAAATCGAGATGGGAATCAAGGAAATGGATCTCTGGAGACATATTGCAGCCAAGTTTCTGATACTGCATCAGCACGTTTTCTACTAGTTCCTTGTAATTTTCTGCCCTAACATTCCTGAGAAAGTTTGTTGACACTAGGCGAAAAGTATTCCATGCTTGTTTCGCATCACCCTGCAGCAAGTTGTTGAACCGGAAATCTTTGAAGAGCTCTCGACATTTTGTCTGCGATTCCATTCCTTCCTCAAGTAGTGCCAATCCCTTGCTCGGCTATCCCACTCACATAAGAAACACATGTATTTTATATATCCCTGCTGCAGTCCCATTAAAAGGGCAACTACCTTCAAGTCACCACAGAGGTGCCATCTGTACTTGTTATAGTTAATGGAAGTCAGTAGATGCTTTAAGTTATCGTATGTCTCTTTCATGTGGACGGCATGTGCTACTGGAATAGATGGAAGACGGTTTCCATTGTTCAAAAGCACAGCCTTCAGACTCAGTTTCGAAGAGTCTATAAATAGTCTCCAGTCTTGTGGGTCATGAGTGATTTTTAAGGCATTCATGAGGCTTTCAATATCGGAACAGAATACCAGATTACTTTCCTTTCCGACTGCGTATAGTACACTGCTGACGTCAGATGGCTTCAGCAGCCGTCTGGCAGTAGTATTGCATTGCATCAGAAAATGAGGCAATCAACTCTGGATGATGTGTGCATGCTGGTATTATGCAATGTGATGCAATATTACATCATTCAAGGTTTATTTGGGATGTTGATGTCCTACTGGATAAATTTACACGGTGAAACGTCAAAAATGAACTATATGCAATATCTTCAAAACGAGAGCCAATAAATTTTTTTTAATGTTATATTCATGTTCAGCTCACCAAGATACTACAGATTAGGGCCTTTTAAAGTCAGTAACGATTTCAATGTTGACCTGTTGCAGCTCCCGGGGGCGTTAAGGAAATCCCTGTGCACATCTTGCAGTTGCGATAACCCACAAGTCTGCAGATTAAGTCCAAGCTCGGTCTCTACTGCACTCCTCTGTCTGGTACAGGGGTCGATAATAGTCCAAAAAGGTCATCTCCACAGATTTCTGTGAGGTACGAACCGCCCCGTCACCGGTCTGGATAGCCGTCACCTGTACCATTGTCTTTATGTATCTAAAAGAGTTTTTATCCTCACTATCTACCTTTCTAGGCAGATTACCACTTACAAACAGTAAAATAAAATGACGGAGTAAAGAGGGGAGATTCCCAGGTTCTGCTACTGGTCCGTATTGGCCTGTTGTTTCTCTAGTTTCCCCCCAGGGGTTTCCTGCTCATTCTTTTGTGGAGCATCTTTGATTCTCTGCTAGTTTTGGAATTTGCACAGTACAGGAGGAAATGGATTTCTCTCTCCAGATTTGCACTGCAGGCAGAGTCTGACTTGGCATTTACAGTTTATCTATTTCTGTCTGTGCTTTGCATGTGTGCCTGAGGGCGGGTATTCTGCTGGTGTGTCGTTTCTGGGCATGTAGCTGTCCAGCATGTTCTGTTTTCCCACTAGGAGGTGTATTGCTGTTCTGTGACACACTGTAGTGTTTGGACTCCCTGCTTTTCATAGGCTCGTTTGCCGCTGTTTGGGTTCTGGGCTGGGCAGGTTTGCTTCCTATGTGTTGAGTGTGATTTTTTTCAGGGTTTTGTGTTACTTTACAGAGTGCACGGTAGTGGAAGGAGTAAGTGTTGCTGTTGTTGAGACCACACTAACAGCTGAATACCTATTCTTGTCCTACAAGACCTCCCAGGATCCCTCCTGTCCCCACCCCTACCTTATTCCCCTCCTCCAGGACCTTCTCCAGCCCTCCAGCTCCTCTCTGCTGGGTCCCAGAGCAACCATGGCCGCCCAGCTGGAGTCTGTGGCTCAGTGTCTGGAGAGACACCTCCCTGCTCCGGAGCTGCAGGAGCTGAAGCGGATCCTGTATGGAAAGGAGCTCAGGTAGGGCCGGGGTGAGCTCCCGCTGCAGCATTACTACAGGCTTAGATAGTTGTAGGCAACTTTTATTTTCTTTCACACACACTGACACCCTCTAACAGTGTCTTATGGAGAGATTGTGGGGCAGCTTCAAGATCTTGTGTCATTCAATGGGACCTAGTTACAAACAGCCCATGCTAACCATTAGCCCAGCTTCGTAAACATGCTCCTGTGTCTATCCATCTGTCTGTCTGTCTGTGATCTTTAGCAGGAGACAGTTCAGTAAACAGAATGAGCTGATCTGTGCAGGAAACTTCCACAGCAGGACTGGAAACTTTGACAGAAATGTTAATTCTCTCCCTTTTGTAGATTTTTGTTTAATTGCGATCTGGTTGCAGTCGAGTGCCTTGTGCACATTTTGTGCTCATACGTCTGTCAGCGACCCAGGGCACAGTCTGTATTGCAGCGTTTCACGGCCACATGTGCACTTTTAGTTGGTCATTTTATAGTCATTTCAGCTTAGGATTGCAGCACTGATCTTTGAATCATCCTAATACCCTGAAGAAGTCCTGGCGGAGTGGAACTTTTGATATATACTTACTGCTCTGGAGACCATATGAAGTCAAGATAAGTTAGTCAAGCACATTTTTATTTATAACGATTGCTTTTCATCAGTGAACTTTCAAAAAAATACAAAACAAAAATTAAAACAAGGATTGTGAGTTTAACAAATATCAAGAGTTTATATATATACGAGTTTAATGAAGGGAGGGCAATGATGAATATGAAGTAGTTATGAAGATATTTGGAGTGGAGGAGTAGCCTAGAACACTGGCTTGGTAACCAAGCAACCAGGGTTCGATTCCCACTAGCACTCCTTGTGGCCTTGGGCAAGTCACTTAACCCTCCATTGCCTCAGAAGAAAGGCCTGGCAACCTGCTTCCGGTGACACTGCCAAGAAAACCCAGGAGCTTCTGGGTCGCCACAAGTCAGGACTGACTCGAAGGCACGCATTGCATGAAGATATTTGAGATCCCCTGAAAATCATTTTTACAACAATTATATGCATTATATTTATTTATTTATTTTATGTATGCAACCGCCAATCCATAGGACGCACAGATAATGAACAAAGTACGATACAAAAGGAAAAGAGAGAACCCAGCATAGAGCAAACTAACCCCCAACAATTCCCTCATACCCCTCCTGCAAACAGCACAGTTTTAGCTGCCTTCTGGAGGGACAGTAATGAGCACAGTGCCAGCACCTCCAGCGGCAACACATTCCATAATTCCGCCACCACCACCCAAAAAATCCATGACCTCCCGTTCACAGTCCCAACTGTCTCCAATCCTGGTATGGTCCAAAGATGCCCCTGCGAGGAACGGAATGGCCTTCCCAGTTCATACCACTCCAAACAATTCCATAAATACACTGGTTGATCCTCATGTACTACGAGAAAGGCCAGCACCAAAACTTTGAAGACACACCACGCCCAGAATGGGAGCCAGTGAAGCCATGGCCCTGCACTTTCCCTTCGGGAGATGCCCAGAGGAATCCGGACCACGGCGTTTTGCATGATCTGCAGTCAGCATGTGAGCCGCTTAGGCAAGCGACATGCAGAGCATTACAGAAGTCCATCGTCCCATGAATCAAAGCCTACATAATTGTCGCAATGCTGTATCATCTAGGAATGGCCGCATCTGCTGAACCAGACACACCTTCAACCAAGCTGCACGTACCACGGAGACAATTTGACAGTCACCTACCCCCTGCTGTTCCAGGAGCACCCACAATGACCACACTTCTTCATGCCGGGGCAGTGCAGTGTTAATGCTTGGTAAAGTACGCAGGCCCTCCCATTCCACCATCCCCATCCGGAGACAGCCCGATTGGTCGGGATTGAGAACCAACCCGCTATCGGCTAGCCACAGGGCCACCTGGGCAAGACAATCATTCACTCAGGCAACCACCTCATCCCAATCACCCTCCAGTGGAGCAACAATTTGCAGGTTGTCGGAATAAGCAAACAGTGAAAACCCAAGGGACCACACCAGTGCCCCTAATGGCTGCATGTAAATGTTAAATAACAGGGAGAGGAGGGATCCCTTTGAGACCCCCCCAATCCTAGCTGTACAGGCAGGAGCACCCAGTGGTGCCCAGCACCCGAAAACACTGGGCACCCATAAAGGGGACAATCCACTAGAGAGCTGTTCCCCTCATCCCCACCTCCTGAGAATGCTGGAGCAACAGCCCAATCTCAACTCAATTGAATGCTGCTGAAAGGTCAAGAGAGATGAGAGCGCCAGAACCCCCTTATCTAAGCAAGTATATGCCTGCACCATCACCCCTGAGACTCCACCCCACAACCCTAATGGAACCCCCTTATCTAACCAAGTATGTGCCTGCACCATCACCCCTGAGACTCCACCCCACAACCCTAATGGAACCCCCTTATCTAACCAAGTATATGCCTGCACCATCACCCCTGAGACTCCACCCCACAACCCTGATGGAACCCCCTTATCTAACCAAGTATATGCCTGCACCATCACCCCTGAGACTCCACCTCACAACCCTAATGGAACCCCCTTATCTAACCAAGTATATGCCTGCACCATCACCCCTGAGACTCCACCCCACAACCCTAATGGAACCCCCTTATCTAACCAAGTATATGCCTGCACCATCACCCCTGAGACTCCACCCAACTCTGATGGAACCCCCTTATCTAACCAAGTATATGCCTGCACCATCACCCCTGAGACTCCACCCCACAACCCTGACGGAACCCCCTTATCTAACCAAGTATATGCCTGCACCATCACCCCTGAGACTCCACCCCACAACCCTGACGGGACCCCCTTATCTAACCAAGTATATGCCTGCGCCATCACCCCTGTGACTCCACCCCACAACCCTGACGGGACCCCCTTATCTAACCAAGTATATGCCTGCGCCATCACCCCTGTGACTCCACCCCACAACCCTGACGGAACCCACCTCTAGCTGCTCTTTGTCCTCCAAGAACCCGCCAAGTTGCAACACTGCTTCTTTTTCAAGGAGTTTAGCCAGCAACGGCAAAATGGAGGTAGAAATTATGGTGAGTTTGGGATTTGAATAGTGGGTTCCTGTATGTTTGTATTTGAGATCTTTTTTTATAAAATTAGGTCAGGTCTAGGAGTAGGGGCCATGGCACCAGAGGGTATTTTACAGTAGACATAGCCTAGGGCGTAGTTTGTGCAGAAGATGGGTGGAGTCTGGAAGTTATCTTTTTAACATGTTTGTTAGTGATATGCGGAAGGGCTGTCGGGTAAGGTTTGCCACTTTGCGGATGATACCAAAATCTGCAATAGAGTAGACACCCAGGAAGGTGTAGATAATATGAGGAGGGATCTAGCTAAGCTTGAGACAGAGGTTATCCAAAAGAAGTGATACGGAGAGCTTACACCCGTGCTTATTATAATAACCGCGCTCTGTTGTTACAAGAAAGGACATTTAAGCCGATAGTGAGTGAACATGTGAATTTTGTTTCGAAGTTTTCTCCATTAAGCACTAAGATAAAGAAGATCTTATCTAAACATAGTAACATATTAAGCCATTTGCCTGGCCTAGAAGGAAAATCCATTAGATGCGTTTGGCGACGCAATCGCAACCTGAAAGAGATACTCAGTCCTTCAGAATTACGTCCAGTAGTTTTGTCTACACCGCCAGCAGTACAACAACCGCTGACAGGCCATACTAAATGTAATGGATGTGCCATTTGTGAGATAACGCTTGAGTTGACTCACTTTACTTATCAGGGCACCACCTATTCACTTCGTGTTCAAACAAATTGTGTCTCTAGATATGTGGTATACGCTATACAATGTCCCTGTAAACTCATTTATGTAGGCAAAACTAATCGTCAATTTAAAATCCGTATGGGAGAACATAGAAGTCGTTTACGTTGCCATAAGTTAGAAGCACCCATTGTTTCCCACTGCCTATCTCTAGGTCATCAGTTTGACCAGCTTCGATGCTTTTGTATCGACCAGATTCATAGTGGTGCGTTTGGGAAAACCAGAGATCAGGTTTTGATGATCACCGAACAACGTTGGATCCATCGCCTGAATACTGTGAGTCCTGGAGGTCTGAATTCACAGATTGATTGGTCAGTCTGTGTCACGTGATTAGTTACCCTTTAAATTTCTTTGATGAGTGACAGCTCTGTGAGCACTAGTTTACATCACATGTTGCGTCAGACACCGAATAACCAGCTGATTGGCTGTCTCTGGTTTAAAAACCCATGTACTCCTATGATTCATTACGTTAAGCCAGCGTATTCTTTGAAGTTTTGAGGACGGAAGCTATAAGGTAGTTTGTGTTAGTCTTTGACAGTAATCTTTTATATGAGACTCTAAGCGTGCAATGAAGGGAATACTCGTTACATGGTTGTAACAGCATTGCAATTTTCTACTGATATTTGTTCTTCTCTTTTGAGGCTTCTTTTGAATCACATTAAACCATTTGTTATAAAACGCTGAGACCACCGCAGTTCCCCCGAAGAAACCGCGGGAGCGGTGAAACGCGACAGCGCTGAACATCTGCGTCGGGACAAAGTGAAGATTCGCCTTGATATCCCATACAGCTAAGTTTCTAAATATATATAAATGAACTGAGGGATAGATATATGCGACACATCATTGGGATTTGTTGAAATATCGGATTTTCACCTTAATGGCTTTTCAAGAGTGAACTTTTATTCAAACATATAAAAAAAACTTGGAATGTGGTGTCCTTGATGTAAGGAAGGAGTGAAGACTTTCTCAGGCTTTTCAATCACTGTGGCCTGTAGCTATCCTCCTCCATTCATTCTGAGACTCACATCCAATAAAAAAGCAAGAACAATAAGATTCATTAGCTTTTTGCTACATTTGGAGCAATTTCTTTAGGATAATTAAGCTTGAAAAATGGTCTAGAATTTGGCAGCTGGGATTTAATGCTAAAAAAACAGGGTCATGCATTTGGGCTGCAAAAATCCAAAGGAGCGATATAGTATAAGGGGTGAGGTACCTCTCTCCACAAAAGAGGAGTGGGACCTGGATGTGATGGTTTGATGATTTTAAAATGGCTAAACAGGTAGAAAAGGCGACAGCGAAAGCCAGAAGGATGCTTGGGTGCATACGGAGAGGAATAGCTAGCAGAAGAAAGGAGGTGTTAGTGCCTCTGTATAAGTCTTTGGTGCGACCTCATTTGGAGTATAGTGTGCAATTCTGGAGACCGCACCTTCAAAAGGATGTGAACAGGCTGGAGTCAGTACAGAGGGTGGCTACTAAAATGGTTAGTGGTCTTTGTTATAAACCATATGGGGACAGACTTCAAGGTGGGATAGAGGAGATATCATAGAGACGTTTAAATACCTCTGTCACATAAATGCACAGGAGGAGAGCCTCTTTCAATAGAAAGCAAGCTCTGCTACGAGGGGACATATGATAAGGGCAAAAGGAAATATTTCTTTATGGAAAGAGTGGTAGATGCGTGGAATAGTCTCCCAGTGGAGGTGGTAGAGACGAGGATAGTATCTGAATTCAAAAAAGCATGGGACAAACACAGAGGGTCTCTAGGGGAAAAAGGGGACTATGGTAGTGGTTGATATGGAAGGACAGACTAGATAGGTAATGTGGTCTTTTTCTAACGTCATGTTTCTATATTTCTGTTTGCTAAATCGCCTTTCACAGTGATTTCAAGGCCGTGTACAGTAATAAAAAAGTAAACATTTAAAAGTGTGTTAATTTAAAAAATCAAGTAAAAATTAGAAGGAGACGACAAAAAATGAAGGGAACGAAAATTGAAGCTGTCACGCAGAAGCACCAGGCAAACTCGTTCGTTAATAATGATCCTAAATATTTATTTATTTATTTATTTAACATCTCTTATATACCGCACTATTGTCATCAGCGCGGTTTACATGGAACAAACATATACATACAGAGAACTGTAATGCATTTTACAAATAACAGGGGTTTTTGAACTTGGGATTAAAGGTAAACTATATAGACTAAGTAACTATGATTTGCTTAGGCCAACTCTAATAAATCATTTTTTAGAACTTTTCCGAAGCATTGAAAGGATTGCAGAGGGAGGGAATTCCATAACCTGGGGCTGCTTGTGAAAAGGCAGAATCATAGGTTGCCAAAAAGCCTGTGAGGAGATGGGGAAAGGCAGCTCAGACTGTATAATGCAGAAATGACGGTGATACCGGGTAATACTTGTGGACAGGTCTGGACGTTCCCTCTTTTTCTGTCTATGCATTTCTTATGGCTCCCCGCAAGCCTGAATCAAGAGGGTTAAACATACTGTAAGTGAGTGAAGGAAGGCAACGGAACAAGTTGATTTTGATCCCGGAACATGAAAGAGTGTAAGGGCTTGTGGCTCACATGGATGTAGTGCTTTAAAAGACTTTTCTTCTATAGGTTATCAGGAGTCTGTGCAGAATGATTGAGGCAGGACTCACACAGATTATGAAATACCTTAGCCTACATGTCCAGCTACTCTCAAGGAGCCCTAACGTCCATAATATAGACTTATTACTGCTGGCTTTATGCTCAAATTGTATATCAACAGACAGGCTCCTACTTTTCTTTATAAAATAGCATGTTCTGGCTGCCCTGTTATAAAAAAAATGCAGGGTCATGCATTTAGGCTGCAAAAATGCAAGGGAGTGGTACGGTATAGATGATGAAGTACTTCTGTCCACAAAAGAAGAGCGGGACCTGGGTGTGATTGTGTATGATGATCTTAAAGTAGCTAAACAGGTAAAAAATGCTAAAAAATGCAGGGTCATGCATTTGGGCTGCAAAAATCCAAAGGAGCAGTACAATGTATGGGGTGAGGTACTTCTGTTCGCAAAAGAAGAGCGGGACCTAGGCGTGATTGTTTCTAATGATCTCAAAGTGGCTAAATGGGTAGAAAAAAGCAATGGTGAAAGCTAGAAGGATGCTTGGGTGCATACGGAGAGGAATGGCTAGCAGAAGAAAGTACGACCTCATATGGAGTATAGTGTGCAATTCTGGAGACCGCACCTTCAAAAGGATATAAACAGGCTGGAGTCAATACAGAGGGTGGCTACTAAAATTTATTTATTTATTTACATTCTCTTATATACCGCGCTATTCTGCATCAGTGCGGTTTACATTGAACAAACTGAAATTACATTGAACAGGGCATTATAACTTGGAGATAACTATTTTACAGGGAACATGGGCTATGGAGGGTTAGTGGTCTTCATCATAAAGCATATGAGAATAGACTTAAGGATCTTAATATGTACACCTTAGAGGAAAGGCGGGATAGAGGTGATATGATTGAGACGTTGAAATACCTCCGTGGAATAAATGCACAGGGGGAGAGCCTCTTTCGATTGAAAGCAAGTTCTGCTATGAGGGGACATGGGATGAGGGTGAAAGGGGATAGATTCAGGAGTGATATGCAGAAATATTTCTTTATGAAAAGAATGGTAGATGCGTAGGACTAGGGGCAGTCCAAGAGTTGTTACTGCCTTAGGCAGGCCCGATGTGCTGTCCCCACCACACCGCCTCGCCACTTCTCACTGGGGGTTGATGGGCAGCACGGTGATCACTTTATTGAAGCTGTGGCAGGCCTTAAAGCACTTGCATGCGACTCCTGTCCTGCCGCTCCTGCCCCCTTTGAAGTCGGGGGGGGGGGGGGACGAGAGCAGCAGGCCGCAGGTGCATGCACGCACGTGCTTTAGACTGATGCAGCTTCAAAGAGATGATCACCGTGCTGCCCATCAGCTCCCGGTGAGAGGCTGGATGTCGGGGATGGCATGCAGTGTGGTGGGTGTGGCACATCGGAACTGTCTAGGTCCGAGCAGCCCACCAGGATCTTTTGCTTTTCGCCCTTCTGAGCATGGGCCAACTGGCCCCACCCCCTGCCCGCCCCTAGCTAGCCAGTACGTCATTAGCTGAGCCTTTGCCGCTAGGAGGCGGGCACTAGAAATGGAGGCCGACCCCTTCCCAGGGGAGGTTGGCGGGTATGTGTGGCTGACTTATCCTCCTGTCCACGTAGAACTCCTGTTACAGGTAAGTAGCTCCGTTTTCTCCTAGGACAAGCAGGATGAGTCAGCCACACTTGGTGCCTCTCAAGCTGCCATGCGCTGCGGTGGATGGGGAGACAGTTCCTCAGGGCTAGCATGCGCCCTTGCGGTACAGCAGCATGTTGCAATGAGAACATGTAGGCCTGTGGTGGCGATGCACGCATGTGCCATAGCACGCACACATGTGCCGTAGCAGCATTGTGAGAGGGTGCAGTTACAAAGCAAGGTACAATGGCTTGCATGCAATTACAAGGCAACGTACGATGGCTTGCATGGATGTGGAGATGTGCAGAGCACGCATGTGCAGAGGGTGTGGCTACCGGGCACACCTGTGCGATAACAGAAACGTAGGTACATCGATCAGTAGTAATGCAGGGGTCACCGCAGTGAAGAAGCGACGGTCTCAATATCGCTGTCCAGGATATCGCTGCCACGAGAGTGGTGCGAAATGGAGCATTAATACCTCACTAATAAGAGAGGCCCTTTTTTTTTCCCACTCTGGAACGTGTTACCAGACCCGGAAATTGATCGCTGCCTGACTCAATAGAAGCATTGGGGACCTGTGTCATTGGGGAGACAGCCCTAGACTGGTCAATGTAGGAAAGAATACTGGGCTTGATGGCCTCACTCTAACCCAGTATGGCGTATCTTACGTTCTTTGTTATCAGTCAGTGATCGCTGTGAGCAGGGAGAGCAGGGGAGCCTCGGGGGTGCCACAAGAGTGGTATGAGGTTGATTCTATATATGAGGTTGATTCTTAAGCCCGCAGTGTCCGGAAGTCAATTCCGGCACCAGGTGGTATGCGGAGGTGGTAGTCAGGTGGTATGCGGAGGTGGCAGTCCAGATTGTTGGGGCTGCCAAGTCGACAAGACTCACGACCTTATACTTCTCGACACAACACGGCTACTGTATGAGGTGCACAAATTATCGCTTGTGCGTGCATAGTGCGTGTGCCCCTGGCCTGAGCCCTTGCTTGTATCCGGGCAGATGGAGATGCAAGCGGAGTCCCCTAGGGGTGTAGGCCGTCGGGACTGGGCAGCCAGGCTTGTGCACTGTTCGGTGTATGTCCTGGGCATACAGTTGCGCGGGGCTGTGGAGCTTTTCAGAGCGACTATGCGACATATCTTTCCTGGGGATCTATTGCAGATCATTATGTCATGGAAGAGCAATGGCCTCGAGGAGGCGCCCAGGTGCCCACTCGGCGTTGGGGACTGCATGCTGAAGGGAGCCACAGGAGCCGTTCAGCCTGTCAACTGGGTCAGGTTCTTGGGGAAGAAGCGCACTGGTACCAGAGAGTGAGCGTAATGAGGGCATTGCCCATTTTAACAGTTGCACTTCTTGTTCTCCACGTGGTGAGCAGATCTATTTGCGGTCAGCGCTACTGATAGAGTGTGCCTAAGGGTTGAACTCCTATATGATTCAAGGGGAAAGGACTGCTTGGAGCATCTGCTTCCTCACCGTCCAGGCACTGGAGTACAGAGCCGCATTGCTGCACCTTGGTGATGCGTCGTAGTTTCCCATGACTTGACCTGTGACCCACTGACCTGTGACCGTTGGTGGGATATATTCGCCTTTGAGTAGGCAGAGTCAGAGTGCTGCCCTTGAGTTAATATAAGGAAGATCCAGACTGGAGATCCCAGGCTGGCCACGAGCCTGTTACTTTACTGTGACGTTAGGTTAGATGCCACAGAGCTTACTGGGGCAGGGTGCTCTTTGCAGGGCGGAGAAGATGACCATGAAGGGGATGATGAAGGTGTTTCTCCCAGTTACAGGAAGATTGCCTGGAGGATTGCCCAAGTATCGGGTGGCTCACTAGATGACTCAAGGGTAACAGGCGGGTATGATTTGCTGCACAGGGCCACCGAGATGGCAAGGCAGAGGTGGGCAGTGGCAGCTCGTGTACAAGGTGAGAGAAGATCAATACCTTTTCCACAAAGGTGAGCTGTCACCACATGTTGCTGGCCTGTCCGCCCAGACGGAGTCTGGAAGGGTGTGGATCCCGTGAGTTGTTCCTCTGCAGGTCAGCAAGGTATATGGGAGGCAACACCTCAGATATAGGATCTACAATTCGCATCAAGCGGATGCAATGTGCATCAAGCGGATGTTCCAGGGCTGGCAGATCAAGGGTTCTTGAGGTCGTGCAGGCGATGGGGTGCGTCCCCTGGATGTCCCGGTGATGGGGTGCATCCTCCGGATGTCCCCGTGGGAACCGTAGGCCACGAAGTACCTCCTCTGTGCCCGAGTTCTGGATGTCTCGGAGGGAACAGTAGGCCGTGAGGTACCCCCTCTGTGTCCTAGGGGTTGTGAATGTCGTCCTTCACACTCCCAGATGCAGGTGGAGCTCACAGATGTAGGTGATGCTCAGAAGGTAGCTGGGCATGAATGGTCATGCCTGAAGTCAGTACGGGTTCTTAATCTCCCTGGCTGAAAGTTGGGACATGCACTTCAGGATCCACAGCTGTGATCTGAACTGTGACCTTCTGCTCGAGGACACATTGACTATGTATACTGCACCATCCTGTTGCCACTGCAACCGGTGGTGGATTGTCAGGGCTTCCTTTGGGGTCATGAGAAGTGCGTCTCATGTACGTCTGGTGGGTTGCCGAGTATTCCATTGTCGGCCGTTCTTTAGTCCTTGGACAATTCTTCAGGCAGGCACCCAAAGGGCTAGCTTTAACATAGTGACCTGTGCATTCTTGTTATTGACGTGAAGGACAATGGGCATGTTGGACTGTGGCCTGACAAGTCGAGCAGTTTCCCCATACTCCCCTTCCGTGGGTCCCTGGAGCAGGGTCAAGTCGACCGGGTTTGAAATAGCCGAGCCGTGGGGTTCTTCAGAGGTAAGCCAGATCCATAGCCGAACCGTGGGGTTCTTTAGGGGTAAGCCACATCCAGAGGGGAAGGTCAGACCTTTCAGTAGTTTGTGCTACAACCGGGTGTTGTTGTTTTTTTTTTTATAGCCCACCATGTTACTACAGGGACATAGTTAAGACACCTGTCTCATTGGCTGGACATGAATCCACACTCTTCATTTTTATAGCAACTGTACAGGGTATACTGTGCTGCCACTTCCGGGGAAAAAGCGACCTGCCCAAGGTCAAAGGAGACCCAGGTGGATTTAACGCAGATCTCCTGGGTGCTAGGAAATGTCCCAACAACTAGGCTACTCCTCCACTTGGGTTTATGGAGGAAAAGGACCTACTGCTGGGGGGGAGGGGGGGGGACCATGATTTGCTTCTAGTTACGGGCATAGGATGATGTGCTTGATCAGTGGAGGTCGACCACTGGAGGGGCAGTGACCTGTTCATGGTCTACCGCTCCAGCTGGCATTCCCAATCCTAGGTGTAGGGGGTTATATGGAATGAGGGAATCAAATCGGTACACTGAAGAGCCCAAACATAGCTCACTGACATCCATACCAAACCACTGAGCCATCTGCCCACTGACTCAGGCCCTGGACCTTGCCTATAGAGGCCTTGCACCAACTAACACATGCAGGAGGGAAGGCCACGAAACAGAGATTTCTGGATTAGAAGGTGGGAACCGTGCATGACGAGCCATTATGACGAGCCATTACTCAGGCTCAGAGTTTTGGTGTAGGGCTTTGCTTAGTAGATTCAGGAGTCAGGTCGGTGACCAGCCTTCAGGCAGTACCAACCACACAGTGAGTCCTTGGCAGGAGTTATAGGGATTTGCTCATCCTGAGCCAGGTCTTCGATGCCGTGGATTGTGCCTGAAAGTGCTGTGTCACCTAGAGCCCCTGGGCTCCATGCCAACGGGGTCACATCTCTCAGTTGGCGCGGTAGGTGTGCTGTACTCAGCGGTGAGGTCGGCAGGTGATGACGCTGTTGCTTTTCATGACATCCTTTGTCTGGTAATAGCTCTATTTGAAGCACCCGCATGGTGCTAAGAGCCCTTGAAAAGCATGCCTGGAGGTGAGCAGGAATTTCAAACCCATCTGCAGGGAAATGCTCCAGTACAAGATGCTGTCTCCAGCATCAATTCCCTTTTGGCCCAAAAGTTATGTGGGTCTAATTGCAGCGAAGCGCAATTTGGTTGCCTTGACGCCATTCAATTGCAGCTTGGAGAGGCCTCTTCTGCCATGGAGCCGAGCCTTGCTGCCCTGGAACCGAGCTTTGGCGCTCATGGCGAACCACTTCTCCTGCTTGTCGTGGGAGAAAGGGGAGTGGAGCTCCAGATGATTGGCGCCTCTGTGGGTACTGATAGCCTCATGCCATCGTCACCAGAGCAAGAGTGCAGTGCTGATCACGCATGCTGGGAGGGCCTGGGAGAAGGGGAGTAGAGCTCCAGATGATTGGCACCTCTGCGGATACTGAGAGCGTCAAGCCATCGGCACCGGAGCAAGAGCTCACAGAGTGCTGATCACGCTTGCCGGGAGTGCTGTCCCCATCGGTGCACTGAGCGCTATTGGAGTTTCTTAGGTCAGACCCGGCCTCGGTGACGCAGACATCTTGCTGGGAGGACGGCGCATCCGGCCACATTCCCGCTGCAGGACTTCAGAGAGTCAGCACTGTGCTGCCGGGATGGATGGCTCTCAGACTCCGGGTACCCGTGGCCAGAGCGACTGAGCGGGGAGGGGCTCCGATGTTAAACTGCTTTCTCATGCAGCATTGCTCCGTCGTTGCCATGGCGTCGGCCTATGGTGCCATAGGAGGCAGAGCTGGACATGCTGACCTCATCACGATCATGCTGACGGCCAGGAGCAGAGCTGGACTTGCTGACCTCATCACGATCATGGCGACAGCCAGGAGCTCTGGAGGCTGCGATCATGGCAGCAGCCAGGAGCTCTGGAGGCTGCGATCATGGCAGTGGTCAGGAGCTCTGGAGGCTGCGGCCACAGAGGTGATGCCTGGGCATTCCGGAGAGCAGAGTCCCCGTCACCAGGAGCTGCGTCAATCATCGGGAGACCACGGCTGGGGATGGAGGCCCTGAGGCACATCTTGAGCGGTGGCAGCTGCTGGCAGCGGTGTCTCTGGAATGCACGTGGCTGGCTGAAGGTGAGCAGCATCTTCCCAAACCGACATAAGGAACTGCGTCGATCATTGGAGCCTGCAGCTGGGGATGGAGGCCCTGAGGCACATCCTGAGCGGCGGCGGCAGCTGCTGGCAGCGGTGTCCCTCGAATGCACGTGGCTGGCCGAAGGTGAGCAGCGTCTTTCCAAACCGACATAAGGAGATGTATCGACCATGGGAGCCTGCAGCTGGGGATGGAGGCCCTGAGGCACATCCTGAGCGGTGGCAGAAGCTGGTGATGGGGTCCCTCAAGCACACGAGGCTGGCTGAAGGGGAGCAGCATCTGCCCCAGATCCCTGGGCAGTGGCATCCATCGGGGAATATCCGCTGCAGGCTGAGAGCACATGGCTGGTAGGCCTAGGGGCTCAAGCCTCAGCCCCTTAGTCAGAAGAAACCACAGGAACTGATCTGAAAACAAGAACTTTGGACACAACATTAATGAGAATTGTAAATTCATATATACATACACAAGCAAAGGTGAGAATTTTTCTTCTTTGTTGTAACAAGGTATATTTCAGTTGGAGAGTAGAAAGGTCCGTCTTGCTGGCAAGGCGGAAGAACTGAAAACTGGCTAGCTAGGGGCGGGCAGGGGGGTGGGGCCAGTTGGCGAAAAGCCCTTCTGAGCTATGGAGAGTACTTCCATCTCGGCGCCGTCAGATGACATCACCAAGTGTGGCTGACTCATCCTGCTTGTCCTAGGAGAATCTTCTTTGCCTAAATTCAAGTAGGGCCTGAAGACCTGAGTTTCTGACCAGATTTCCTTAGGCATAGTTTATTCGGTTGCATTTGGGACCTGACAGATACACTTTAGAGACACGGTCTAGATTCCTGCTTTCTGTTTCTACTTTTTACTTTTGTTATTGATAGAATGTATTTTACTGTATTTATTATTTTTATCATAAACTGCTTGATGGACTTTCTCTGAAGGGCAGTCAAGCACATGTTATGAATAAAAGAAATGAAGAGGAAGGGGTGCCGCAGGGCAGACTTGGAGATGGAGCCAGGTGGTTGGGGGAGGGGGGAAGCAGGCGGCTAGTGGTAAGCTGGTTTCTCCCAGCTCCTTTTCAGTGTTTCCCCATGGAACTAATAAGCTTGATGGCATTGCATGTGACGTAGTGACGCTTTACAGAGACTGCAGTCAGGTCACAGTTTGTAGTTAGACAGTCAATGTGTCCAGGTCAGGGTCAATGGCAGGTGGGGTCTGGAAACTATGAATTTGCTCAGGCCTGCTACACCGCCCCCATGCTCCCAAAAGCCCATCCCTGTGCTCCATTTCCTTGCTGCCCCATTTCTTTTACACTCCCCATCCTCCCCTCATATTGCTGTACTCGGAGACAACTCCCATCCCCTTCCTCTGCCTCCCTGTCCCTGTGCTCCAAGCAACTTGCACTAGTTTCAGGATGGCTCTGACCACGGATACAAATAGCAACTGTGACTGCAGGGGCTGTGTGTCCCAAACTGACCAAGGGCCACCTTATCTCAGTCATTCATTTCTTCAATTTATCTTTGTCCATCCATGCAGGCTCAAAACAAGAAAATCATGAAAGCGTATAAATCTAAATTCCATATTATTATGCTAGACCAGGCCAGACAAGTGGGTTGTGTTCCCCTACCAGCAGATTGGTGGAGACAAAGAACCAATGAAAAGCCCAGGCTTCAATGACATCACTCCGATGCCTCTATATGCCTCAGCCACCAGAGTTGTCTCTTCAATATTTCTTTATTTCCAGCAGACGCTGGATGGATTTTCTCCTGTCTGAAGAGAATTCCGGAGATTTGAGAAGATTGATTAAACGCTCGTGAATGACCACCTTGAGGGTGACTCTCATTTGAATGTGACATGGGAGGCTCCATTAGACTGGTCTTTTTGGTAGCCATAGGAGGAGAGAAAATTGGTTCAGCTCCACACGCTTATCATGATAAGATCCTATCGAGCAGCCAGAAATTGGAAGGATTTGGAAGGATCTGGAAGAGTGCAGCAGCCTCACACAACCTCAACGCCCCCTCCCTCCTCCATTCCCCCACTCTCTCCCAAAGATTGCAGAAGGCTTTCAGAGGGATCTGCCTGCCGACCACCTTAACGCAGTGCTGCAAAGCCAGCGATACAGTATCAGGGGAGTAGAGCTGAGCCTAGCAAAGATCCTCTGCCTGTGGCTCTTAGGAGGTGAGTACCAAAGCTTGTCCTCATCATTGTCCTTGTTGAGGGCTCCTGATTCTGTCTGTTTGGGACC
Organism: Ichthyophis bannanicus; assembly: GCA_033557465.1. Classification (NCBI taxonomy): domain Eukaryota; kingdom Metazoa; phylum Chordata; class Amphibia; order Gymnophiona; family Ichthyophiidae; genus Ichthyophis; species Ichthyophis bannanicus. Next base: position 21,333,960 of record CM066041.1, read on the forward strand.
CAATTTGGAGTAGACCACTAATGGCCATTGGTGTGGTATGGGGGTTTCCTGCCATTTTCTGCATATGTTAGCAGCATTTTCTCCTATTGGTTGCCTGGTGGTCATGCGGTCTGTACTCGCGTTCCACCAAGCGGCTCCAACATGTGTTCCTACCCTAGCACCTGTAACACACGTTGCAGTAAAAGCACAGTTAATGTGCACTCCAGTAAATGCACAGTTGATGCGTGTCTTCGGGCTGCCATGGCTTTAGCATGCGCTGTTGTGATAGTTGCCTTAACTCTCTATGCTTCTTCCAGGAATCGTTGTTTGGTTTGTGGCAAGCATGGTGCCTCATCTCCAGCTTCTGGACCCTGCTCTTCTAGCATGGCAGCTCCTGAGTTGTCCCTGGAGGGATTGCTCCCTCTCTCTGTGCTGGGGAATGTGGTTAGTTTGGCGTTGCCTGCTTAAGGGCAGGAGATGGCAGATAGCGCTGTGGGTAAGGATAACCAGCCAATTAGAGGTTCCAGTGACCATGCTGTGTGCTGCTCCCTGTCCTCTAGGGGATTGATGGCAACTGGCTCCACTGGTGTAGGGGGGTCATTTCCACGAGGAGAGCTTCCAGAGTCTGGATTGTCCTCCCTGGAATTATTTTCCTTTTTACAACAGGCCTGGTCATTCTGACGTGAAATTCAGACCCTGCGGCCTCTGGGTTCCCCCGAGGCAATCTCAGGAAGGGCAGGCTGAGAGTAGAAGCCCTGTTTGATTGTCTATGGCTAAGCATCCCTGGCAAAGGGCACCCCCCTGGAGATGGGGATCAGCTGGGATCTGTCTGAGATCTCGACTGTGGCTTGGATTCAGATGTCTGATGTGGATGAAGAAGTACTCCTGCCTTCAGAGGATTGTGAGGAGGCCAATGTTATCCATTTGTTCTGTTAGGAGGAACTGGAGACATTGATTCTGAGGTTTCATCCATCTTGAGTTTGGTGGTTGCTCCAGGCACGGAACAGGAACTGAAGCTGCATCCCCTTGTGCAAGGTGTGTGGAAATCCACTACTATTTTTCCATTCCCGGAGGTGCTCAAGGGCCTGTTCTGGTCAGAGTGGGATTCCCCCAACTCCTTGCTTTAGGGGCTAAGGGGTATATAAGAGGATGCATGCTCTCCCGAAGAAGGTGGTTTGATGTTTCCAAGGGGTATACGCAGGTCACAAGACGGACCTCCATTCCTGTGGAAAGCGGATCGGCCTTAAAGGATACTCTGGATCAAAAGGTGGATTCATGCTGAAGTTTCAGTTCGCTGCGGCAGCTGCTATTCTTCAGTTGGCGGTATGTGCAGGCCTGATGTCTCGAGCCCTGCTCCAGTGGATTCAGTCTCTTCCGCCGAATGATTCTACCCCTCTTTGGAGTCTGCTGCGTTCTTCCTTTCTGATGCCATATATGGCCCGGTATGTCTAGTGGTCAGGGATTGTGCCCTGTGACATGACATTGGCTTGGCTCAGACTCGGGGCAGCGGACTCCTCTTCCAAAGTCTGGTTGCCCATCTGGCCTTAGAGGGATGCTTTTGTTGGGTCCAATTTGGAGAAGCTGATGAGGCTTGTTCTCTGTCCTTTCATGGAGCACTTGGGCCCAGGGACCCAGTCCCATCCAGAAGAGAATCCTCATGGGCTGCGCAATGAAGGTTTGGGGGCCCATTCCTTGGTTCTTCCTGTTGGGGCAGGCTTCATCTGTTCTTCAGGAATGGGCCAAGGTCACCAAGGATCACTGGGTGCTAGTCCTCATTCAGTATGGCTATGACCTGGAATGCAAAAAGCCGATCCCAACCATTTGCGTCTTTTCCCCTTGTGTGTCTGCGAACAACAGAGCCACTGTGCAGATCACCTTAGACAAGTTGCCTCTCCTGAAGGCAATAGTTCTGGGGCAGGGGCAGGGGCAGGGGCAGGTTTTCCATCTATTTCGTGGTGACTGACATGGAAGGAACATTCTGGCCCATTCTGGACCTAAAATGTGTCAGCATGCACTTATTCGTCATGCGTTTTTGGATGGAAACTTTGTGATCCAGGATTCAAGTGGTGTGCAGAGGGGGTTCCTGGCATCTCTGGCTTTTGTTGAGGCATATTTTCATATCCCAATCCAGGAGATCAGCAAAGTATCTGTATTTTGCCATGCTTGGCTCTCACCTCAGCGCCCTTTCATTTGGACTCTCCACTGCCCAAAGGAAATTCTCCAAGTCATGGTGGTGGTATCTGCGGCACTATGGCATCAAGGGATTTGTCTGAACCCATATCTGGTTTACTGGTTCATCCGAGTTCATACTCCTTCAGAGGTATCTCAGGTAGCTCCCTGGGTGTTATACTTTCTGATGAGCTTTGGCTGGGTGATCATTTGAGGAAGAACCAGTTATTGTATTCCTGGTCCCTGGAATTCCTGGAAGCACGTTTTGATACTCCTGTGCAGAGTCTTTCTGCCAGAGGAGAAAGTCAAGGCTGTTGGATTGCCTAGCACTGTTCTGTTTGCAGTAGACGCCCAGAGCCCAAGTTGATCTTCATCAGCAATTCAAGCTCAGGCTCCTGCTCCCAATGATGGTGAAGACCAGCATGTGGTGGTGGCAACAGCCCAGTCTTCTAAAGAAGGGCATGCCCCTGGACAATTCTCGTGGATTCTTCTGGTGATGGATGCCAGTCTCTCAGGCTGGGGAGCCCATTGCTAAGGCTGAATGGACTAAGACTGTTGGAACCGCAGGGAGGCAGTATGGTCCATCAACTGCCCTGAAGTGATGCCATCAGGTTGGCTCTTCTGCGTCTTCGGTCCCCGGTTGAGGGCCAGGCAGTTCAAGTGTTTTTGGACAATGCCACGGTGGTGGCTTTTGGCAATCAGCAAGGCGGCACAAGGAAGGCCAGGGGGAGCCCTGGAGATGGCTCTCCTCTTTGCCTGGGTAGCGAAGGACCTCCTAGTTTGTCAGCTCTGCACATTGCTGGGATTGATACAGTGTAAACAGATTTTCTCAGCCAGCACTCTCTGGTTGCAGGAGAGTGGCAGTTGAGTCAGGAGGTGTTATTTCTGCACCACTGGGATCACCCCGAGAGGGATCTGATGGCCACCCGCTCCAAAGTCAAAGTGTGCCACTTCTTCAGTCACCGCATGGAGAAGGGATTTGAAGGTCTTGGCAACCTAGCTCAACCTTGACCAGGTCAGCAACTGCTATAGATGTTTCCTCCATGGTCCCTGTTGGGGCGTGATTCAGCATATGGAGTGCGATCCAAGAAGAATTATTATGGCAGCAGCAGGTTGGTCAAGGAGAGCATGATGTGGAGATTTGATGCAGCTCCTGCAAGTACCATCTGATCGTTTGCCTTCATCCCGGGGCTTATTGTGTCGGGCGCTGCTTGTTCTTGCTTAAAACTTGGCTCCTCTCATATGGGCTACTCTCTGGCAATGGTGTTCCCAGAGGAGGTCTACCAACCTGGCCTAAGTGTGGGTCTGGTACTAGAGTGCTGGTGCAGTGCATGGTGGCTGGCTCCTGAGGCAGCCAAGATGCCGTCTCTGTGGCCTTTTCTGCAGGACAGTCTGGAGAAGGACCTCTTTTCTTAGCTCCCTGAAGATTCAGGTGGCAGCTTTAGCCTGCTTCTGAGGACCATTGACTGGTAAGTCTCTAGCCATATACCCGGGTGTTTCATGCCTTCTTCAGCAGGGTTCGGCGTCTGTGTCCTTCCCTACCGTCTGTAGTCCCTGTGATCTGTGTCTGGTGCTGGGGGCCCTGATGTCGGAGTCCTTTGAGCCTTTGAAGTGCAGTATTCTGCAGGACCTCTCGCTCAAGACAGTCTTCTTGGTTGCAATTGTTCCATAAGGTGGTTTTCCGAGCTGCAGACTGTGTCTTGCCAAGATCCTTACCTTCCCTTTTCTGGGGAGACCGTTTCCATTCGTCCTGTGCCTTCCTTTTTCCTTGAAATGGTTTCTCTCTTCATGTGAACTTGATGTAATGATAAGGTGGTGCATGTCCTCCCTGCCTTTGTATGACCTTTGTAGTATGTTGTGAATCACTTTGATTGAAGGAAAAGGCGGTATACAAAACATGTCAAATAAATAAATAAATAAATGTGAACTAGTCGGTTTGCCTGCCCTCCTTCTCTAAGGAGCAGTGTCGGGAATGGTAGGTTCTTCATCTTGTGGATATCTGGAGGATGCTTCTCTGGTTCTTGGAGGCTACAAATTCTTTTCGTAAGTCAGACCATTTTTTTGTGCTGTTTTCTGGCCTGCGCAAGGTAATATGCTTTTCTTCCTTTCCTATCCCCATAATTGGTGTTCCTTTTCTTTTTCATGTTTCCTGTAGCTTTCAGTTTTTGTATTGTAAACTGCCCAGATGCTTTGATGTTAGGCAGTATATCAAATGTTACAATAAAGATAAAAATAAAAGATAAAGATGTGGCAGCTCAGTCTGCACTAGGGCACTGGGTTAAGGAGGCCTTTGCCTCTATGGATCTGTTGCAGAACCAGCTAGTTCCAGAGGGTTTGCATGTCCATGCTACTTGAGCACAAGCATCCTCGTAGGCGGAGCAGAGCTCAGTAGCCCCTGCAGATACTTGTTGGGTGGCAACGTGGGGATCACTTCCACTTTTTGTCAAGCATTTCTGCTTGGCGTCCATGCTTGGGCGGATATGGCCTTTGGCTCTAAGGTTTTGCGAGCTGGTGTGTCTTCTTCCTGCCCACTGGAGATGTAGCTATGGTATGTCCCAGTTGTCTGGACTGGTCTAGCAGGATGATATGGACGGTGACATTTATTAAACAGATAATGTCCTTTCCTTGAGTCCTGCTAGACTAGTCCAGGTGCCGCCTCTGGAACTGTGTTTGCTCTGTTCTTCTGAGGCAGTACCCTTGAGTCCACTATGATTTCTATATTTGGCTCTGCAGGTTCATCTTCCATGATCAGCCTTTTCTTGATGCTTTCCTGTACATAAGTCTTTATTGTTTGATTGCTCATTGTTGCCACGTTGAGGTTGTGTGAGGCTTGCCATGTTCTCCTGTATGCTTTGGGACGAATACTGAAGAGACCTCATGTGGCTGAGGTGTATAGAGGCTGGGGAGTGATGTCATTGAAACCTGGACTTTTCATTGGTTCTTTGTCTCCACCAATCTGCTGGCAGGGGAACACAACCCACTTGTCTGGACAGGTCTAGCAGTAGCCAAGGAAAGAACATTATCTGGTAAGTAAAATGTCACCTTACCCATTGCCTCCATTCTGCTTTAGGAAGCTGGATTTGGCCAGTGAGGCAGTGAAGGGAGCATTGGAACATGGGTTTGAACTGCAGGGCCATGGATTTGAGGCGGCGCCAGAGCAGTTAAGGCAGCCTCGTAGAGTGCGAGTGGGCCTGATCCAAAACTGCATCCTTCTGCCCACCGAGACGGCTGTCCTGGAGCAGGTAGTGAAAAGTTCTTTGCTTCCAGAATGTGCATCTGTGTCAATGTTTGTAGAACATATGAGCTTTTCTTAAAATCTATAGGGCTTTGAATGCTATATTATCAATAACATGAGGCCAATTCCTTTTAGCCTATCAGAAGATCAAATGGTAGAGATTAAGGTGGTGTGAGTCTATTCAGGTTTTCTGTAATGTGTGTTAATCTTCCGCCAGCCCCGATATACTCATATAAGCACTCATTTCCCATTCCGTTTCCGTATCCAGTTCAAACTTCTCCTTCTGATCTATAAGTGCCTTCACTCTGCAGCTACTTGCTACCTTTTCCTCTCTTATCTCTACACCCCTCCTCGAGAACTCCCCTCTTCCTGGCAGCTCACTTCTATCTGTGCCCTTCTCTTCCACTGCCAACTCCAGACTTCGATCCTTTCTCCTTGCTGCTCCTTATGCCTGGAACAAACTATCTGAGTCTGTACGTCACTGGCCCTTTTCAAATCCATGATAAATGCTCACCTCTTCGAGACCGCTTTTGGATTCTGATCCGCTTAATCTCCTACGTGTCTCCTTACCTTTCCCTAATTGTATCCTTGTCCTCAGCTGTTGTATTGTCTGTCTTGACCAGAGATTGCAAGCTCTGATGAGCAGGGACCGTCTTTTTATGTGTCTCTGCAATGCTGTGTACGCCTTGTAGCGCTCTATAAATGTTAAACAGTAGTAGTAGTATCCTAGCAGGGTGGCTGGAGCCTTGACTCTCAAATATGGTCCTGCTGCAGAGAAAAGTAGCCAGTAAGACATAGTGACTGGTACGCTGTCAGCTAATGCTTGGGAAGCTCTGAATCCCGATGCCAGGCTCTAGTCTTTATGAGAGCCAGCCAAAGGGTATCTGACACCCTAGGTAAACCATCAGTCATGCACCCTTGCCCCACCCTATTCTGCCCCACTCCACCCAGAGTCCAACATCTCCCTTTCCCTATCCCAAGGTGTGTCCCTGCTGCTGCTGTCCCGAAGTCAAGGGCTGGGAGTGAAGCACCAGCAGAGTCAGCGGCAGACCTTTGAGCATCTGCACACACATACGCCTGCTCAAGGCTTGCTGTGTCCCACTCCCATTTCGGAGGAGCTGAGATGTGGCAGGCCTTGAGTGTGCTCACACATGCTCAGACATGCTCAAAAGCCCCCATTGACAACACTTCTAAAGGGATTCCCTGCCACAAACATTGCACTGCTGCCTCCCCTCCCCCAAAGCCTGCTGATCTAGGCAGATGCCTAGTCCACCTAGTGATCAGGTCAGCCCTGGTCTTGATATATTGCCACGATGAAGGTTTTATTTTTAAGAACATAAGCAAAGCCAGGGTTCGATTCCCACTAGCACTCCTTGTGGCCTTGGGCAAGTCACTTAACCCTCCATTGCCTCGGAAGAAAGGCCTGGCAATCTACTTCCAGTGACACCTGCCAAGAAAACCCAGGAGCTTCTGGGTCGCCAGGAGTCAGCACTGACTCGAAGGCACACATTGCAAGCAAAGCCATGTTGAGTCAGACCAAGGTCCATCGAGCCCAGCAGCCTGTCCCTGACAGTGTTTTCTCCAGGTTGCAAGTAGCTAGGTGCTTCTGAAAAATCAACCTATTTCTCATAGCTCATTTCCAGGGATGAGCAATGGCTCTCCCAAGTCTACATGGACAATCATTTTTGCCCTAGGTGACCGCCTAGTTTTTCTAATGGTTGCTCGGCCGTGTATGTTAATCGCCTCAACCACATCCTAATTTGTTGCACCTTTGAAAATCCCAAGGAAATTTATTTCTTGCTAGTTGTGGTTAAAAGCTTTTAGCTTGTAAATTCTCTCTCTAGTCAGCATTTTGCAAGCACAAAGCAATAGTGAGTGTTGCATTCTGTCAGTTCTTTTTACCTGCAAAAACATGAACATCTGCACATAGAAGTGAAAAGTAACATATTGGGGTCTGTTTACTAAGTGGCGGTAGCGGACTCCGTGTGATATCGGAGCCGCGGCCCCATTGATTTCAATGCGGCCGCGCCTTCGATATCGTACGGAGTCCACTACCGCCAGTTAGTAAACAGACCCCATTGTCAGAGTGGTCCAGAGAGAGGCTGCCAAAATGGGATGGGGTCTGCACCAAAAGCCACTTGAGATGATACTTGAGGATGTAAATATGTGTCCCCTAGAGAAGAGGAGAGAGAGGGAATAGGGCAGAGACCTTCAAAAGTTTAAATCAGACACTGGGAGCGATCCCTTTTCAGAGGAAAGACTGCTCCAATGGGGAAGAGGAGGTCACTGTCCGAGGAAAGCTGGGGTTAAGCACAGAGGAGCTCTAGTGACACAAAGGTGAAAAGAAAAGCAGAGACCACTGGGGGTCTGTAGCATTGAGGATGAGCCTACTGGTTTAAGCTGTAGGGGAAAATGGCGACCATCTCCACCCTGGAAATTGCAAATGGCCTTACTTAAAGCCCTTTCTGACTGAGCTGGAAGCCTAAAGCCAGAGAAGATGGTGGGTTGTGATTTAAGATCTTGTGTTTTTCTCGCAGTGTCTACACAGGAGACCCAGGTTCTAAACATTTGTTTACCTATAACATTTCCTACTAACACCTTTGTACTGTGATAATGTCTAAATTTAAATACAGCAAGGCTGTAAGAATAATTTCCCTCTGTGACAGGTCACTGCTCTGCACAAACGCATAGCGGAGATGGTAGAAGTGGCAGCCATCTGCGGTGTCAACATAGTCTGTTTCCAGGAAGCCTGGAGTGAGTACCGCCCTTTAACCTGACTCTGGACATTCCTGATAGAGGGACAAAGCAAGGCTACTGAGACAAGGGCTTGCAGATTCTAAACAAGTTTTCCTAAAGTCCGAATGTATCATAAGTGTACAAAAAAGCCCCAAACTGTTTGTTTGTGGTTGTGATGAATTCCTAATGAAACCTGACATTCGTTTTCTATCCATCCCGTAGCGCCTGCGAACCCCATTACTAGTAAGTGGGGTATTCATGTTGTTAGAGGTGTGTCCTATGTTTCACTAACCGAGACTCTGTTTGTACACTTGTAGGCTATTGGACTGACATTCTGGACCTCCGCCCCCCCCCCCTCTCCAGAAAACCCCAAAGTTTGCATGTACCAAGTGAAGAAAAGTTCCACCACTTCTGGTCCTTTCTTCAGTCTGTGTCTCCTTCCCTAATCTGTGATGGACATACATTGGCCACCCCCGATGACCTTATTCCTGAGGCAGTCCAGAGTCCCCTTGACGTCTGCATTCACAGTCCTTGCCTGACAAGATTAAGGGAGCCTGCAGCTTATGACACTCCCAATGTATTTACTACTATTTATCATTCCTATAGCGCTACTAGATATACGCAGTGCTGAATGTATACACATTAGAGACAGTCCTGCACCTCAGAGCTCACAGTCTGTTCAAGAAAGCTAACAGGGGGCTTATGGGTATAGACAAGAAAATAAGGGGGGGGGGAGGGGGTCAGGATCTGAAAGTAGCCTCAAAGAGATGAGTTGCTGGATTTATGGACTCCAAGTGAAGTTGGCTTAACCCCTTAAGGAATGGTGCCTGAATCAATCTGAGCATGTCTCCTTCGTCTGACTTGAAAGCTGCACTGCAATACTGAAGCATTGCTCATTGTGCCGCTTCCTCTCTTTCCAGCTATGCCTTTTGCTTTTTGCACAAGAGAAAAACTCCCTTGGACTGAATTTGCTGAATCAGCTGAAGATGGGCCAACAACCAGATTCTGCCAGGAGGTAGGGGGTTTCTGTGCAAACGTTCAGCTGAGAGAAGCTGTGCTCTGACATAAGAACATAAGATATGCCATATTGGGTCAGACCAAGGTCCATCGAGCCCAGTATCCTGTTTCCAACAGTGGCCAATCTAGGTCATACGTACCTAGCAGTTTCCCCAAGGGACACAGGTTCCACAATGCTTGACCTGGGTCAAGCATTGATACCCTGGGTCCCTTCTTAATAATGGTTTATGGACATTTTCTCCAGGAACTTACTCTCAGAATAAAAATAAATCATTTCCAGCTTGATACTGGAAGCCTGTGGCTGGCTCATTTGAAGGACTTTCTTTGCCTCTCCATATTAGTACAGCTCCATCTAGTAAGACCTTTGACCCACGGGCGTTCCTCTGTGCTTAGCTGTACTGTAGGTGCATAGTAATTGGGAATATTGTTTTCTAAGCCATTTGTACAGGGAAACCGTCGCCACTCAATCTATGAGTCTCTCCCCGCCCCCCACTTATATATTTTTGCATAAATATGTATGTATCAATATCTCAGAAAAAACACCTGGGCAAATTCTTTTAGCTGCTTCTTTGTATTGCCCACCGTTCCTTATACCCATTGGTGTGTGTAAATGTGCGTGCTTTGTCCTCAGATGATTTTCAATATGAAAATAAGCAGCAAAGTCCGTGGATTTGTGGACTTTCCACAAATGGGGAAAGTATGAAATCACTTTGTATCGCTGCTGCAATCTGCTCAGAGCGACTTAGAGATATAATTTACTAAATATACGGGCTGATGCAGAAAGCCGGCGCTGAAGTCGCGTGCTATCAGCTCTGTACGCCTCTTTGTAGTGCACCAATCGCATGCGACTTCAGTGCTGGCATGCCAAAAGGAGTGCATATGCAAATTAGCCATGTATTAAACTTGGCGCAAATGACAGCATTAAACTGGGAGAGCAAGCCAAACGCATGCACACAGAAGTTGGTGCAAGTTTGGCATGCTCTCCCAGAGAAACAGGGACACCATGTGGCTAATTTGCATATGCACCCCAACAGTATTTTGATGGCATTGGGGGCTTTTCCCGATGCTTGAATCATCTGAGGGGAAGTGGGTAAGGGGATTTGGGGCTGCTGGGACACTTCCCCTCAGATGATCCAGTCATCAAGGAAAGCCCCCGAGGGCCAGTGCCCCAACAGAAAGCAAAGCCCTGGTGGCCCAGATCGCTCCATCTGCCCAACTAAATAAAGCCCTGATCGCCCAGTGGTCCCGATCCTCCCACCCACCCAACTAAAAATAAGCCTGGTGGTCCAGCGGCCCCAAACCCCCCACCTTCCTCCTGGTACCTTCACAAAGGAGCGGGAGTGGTACCCATGTGCTCCGGCTCCTATGCGGCTATCTTGAAAAATGGCAGCACCTGAGCCATGCAGTGTGTATCCTGGGATGCACCGGGCAGGGTCCGACTGCCATATAAGGTAGGAAAGCCTCGATGCCATCAAAATAGTGTCGGGGGCACACATAAACATATGAGCCACCTCAAGACCAGGTGTAGCGATATTGGCGCTAAGGCTGGTTACGAAATCCTAGTGTGTTTCTCTGCATCAGGTGCAGACAATATTAGCAGCTCATTTGCCTATAATTTAAATCCTTGGCATTACGTGTGCATTTGCTGTTTACGCACACGTCCATCTCTTTTCTGCATTTGGCTGTGGCGTAGCGTAATTGTGCCTAAAGGTGGAGTTATCTGTGCTTTAAGGTTGCGCTAGTTTTCTGCATTGGCCCAATACAGTATTAGCACATCTCCATGTACATACACTGCAGGCAGACGACCCCTCTGCATAACCCAGAGCCTCTGTGGAACCTGAGCATTACATTGCATAATGTGCTTCTCTCTCACTCTCCCCCGAGTGGACAGCCTATGCAGACATTCCTCCCCTAAAGTGCCTGCATGCATGTTTCTGAATGCCCCTGATGCAACCCAACTCCCCTCTGTTTACTTGTTAAGTCTTAGTGAGTTGCAATAAGTCTTCCCATAACCTAACCTGATCAGAAACATTTCTTTCCTTAGCTGGCCAAGAAGTACAATATGGTGGTGGTGTCTCCCATCCTAGAAAGAGACGAGTCACATGGAGAGACTCTATGGAACACGGCTGTGATCATATCAAACTCTGGTGCTGTGCTTGGAAAGACCAGGAAGAATCATATTCCCAGGGTTGGCGATTTCAATGAGGTTAGAGAAGGGTCATAGCCAGGAGACTCTTTAGGGTGCGGTTTCAATAGGCCATACATCAACCACTCAGCATTCAAACACAAGGTGCCCACTGTCTTTGAAGGTTATCTTGCTATATGGCTGACAGCGAACATGTGCACACAACTGCTTCTGAATGGTGGCCAGCTGTGTGTGTGTGTGTGTGTGCAAACATCCAGCCCTCCTGATCCCAAAATAGCTCTTTTATATCCAAGTCAAGTACATACTTGTACTAATTCAGTCAATTTGCCTTATAATTATGTACGTAGGCCCAACTAGGCATCTAAAACCTTACTGCTTTTTGTATGAGGACAACAAAACAGTTACACAGTCCTGTGAAGCAGGAGTCAGGTTAAAAACTTTATTTGTGACAACTGATTTTGCAGATTCTGAACCTGCACCAGAAAAATGACACTTTGCTCATTCAGGAAGAGGAAAGTGAAGCTGGGCACTGTCAAGCAGTCAGCCGAGAGTGACAGACTGTTCCATGGTCCCATGTGCAGTCTATAGAGCAATGAAGGGCACAGAGAATTACTGAGGACCCACTGTCCTTCAGACGGTGCTGAGATCACATTAATACTTGAGAATATATAAACTTATTGAGAAGTTACTAAGGGGTCTGCAGACTCCAGGACTCCTGGGCAGGAATAGAAAACATGATGGTGATTCTTTTCTAGTCTACATACTACATGGAAGGCAACACGGGCCACAGGGTGTTCCAGACCGCATTTGGGAGGATTGCTGTGAACATCTGCTATGGCCGCCACCACCCTCTAAACTGGCTGTTGTACAGTTTAAATGGAGCAGAGATCATCTTCAATCCTTCTGCCACCACTGGAGAACTCAGGTGAGAGAGCCAAAATGCTCCTGCTCCACCCATATTAACTAGTCAGATTTATTTATTTATTACATTCTCTTATATACCGCGCTATTCTGCATCAGTGCGGTTTACATTGAACAAACTGAAATTACATTGAACAGGGCATTATAACTTGGAGATAACTATTTTACAGGGAACATGGGCTATGGAGGATTAAGTGGCTTGCCCAAGACCACAAGGAGCACCTGTGGGACTAGAAACCCCAGTCCTTCTGGCCCAAGGTTGCTGTCCTCTAGTGGGATTTGAACCCCTGACCTTCTGGCCTGAAGTACCTTGCCCCAACCACTAGCCAACTCCTCCATTTGTCTTTTATCCACTCCACTCCAAGATTGTCTTTTATCCCTAAACTCTTACCTCAGAAATATCGTGGGCAGGGAAGTGAAGAGCTGCAGGGGTTAGGGCAGTGTAGCTGGATCTACAGGCATGTGCGGGTGGGATGGAGAATGATTGGACCAGGTAATATTATAAGAGGGCACCTACATGCCTTTATAACATAGGCTGGTACAGCACCCCCCAGCTTTATACAAATTTAAACCTGTTCAGAGGAAGACCAAGAGCAGGTACAGGCATTCTCTGCATTACACATTGATTTTGTGAACTATGCGACTTCCTTGCAAATCCTTCCTGGGAAAGCCTACACACAGCACGTGAACTTCCATGTGCCGCCATGCAATTTCCATGTGCAAAACATGCTTTACACGCAGGAACAGAGAAATGAAATGAAAGTGCATTGGGTAGTGGGGACCGTGAGCAGGAAGTCCGGATGCAGCTTTTTATCCACTTCAAGGGACCTACTTTTGAAAAGGATTTTCAATTCAAGAAGGCCTCTATAAAACTGTGTGACCATACACATGGAGCGGCATTTACGAAGGCATTTATACAGGTAACTGCCCTAGTTACCCATGTAAATACCATTTCCGGGATTTTCAAAGGGCATTTGTAGTACCCTTCAAAAATCCAGGATAAGTCCCTAACGCGCCCGGATACTATGTGGTTAGCATGCAGGCCTGTTAGGGGAGTTCTGGGGGCAGAGGAAAGGACTAACCCAGTAGCACTGATTTTCAATGTTACCCGCTTAGTCCTCTGCACCTTAAAGATAGGCACTGAAAATCCAGGTTAGATGGATGGCAGGCGGGCGGGCTATGCGCTGATGTGGCACATGGCACCACCCAGATGAAAATCAGGTCCGTGATTCTTTATTTAGCCAGTAGATGTTGAAGGCGAGTTAGTCGGGTCCTGTAGGAATTTCCCTAAGGTTATTAGATATCTCCAGTTTTGGGGATTGTCCCCAATTTTAAAATAGTGTCCCCAACTTGATGGTCTACAGCCACCTCCTGTCCCTGATTTCAGTGAGGAGAGACAAAGGACTTGGTTGCTCCTGCATAGCCTCTGATACAGTCTTCTCACGCCTAGCAGCAGAAGATGTAAAATTAACATCTTTTCTGAAAAAAAGAGGGGGAATCTTAGAAATGTAGCGCCCATCTATGTATAAAATGAAGTTTAAGCAGATATGTACGTATGCGCTCTTATAACTCAAGCCCAGGGCTGCTGCAACAGCTGGGGGCGCTCTAGATGGGCTCTCCATCCTGCCCCTCCCCCTTCCCTCTCTGGGGCCTGCAGCGACTCCCAAACTGCAATGCAGAGCTTACCAATGTGCTCCACAGCTCTGTTGCCATTTCTTTCTCTTTCTATGGGCACAAACCAGAAGCTGGACTGACGGGGCAGAAAGTGCACATAGTAAGAGAAAGAAACAGCGAAGCAGCGCCAGCGTGTAATTGGTAAGCGCTGCAGCACGGTTTGGGAGCCATTGCTGTGGTGGCAGCAGGTGCCCGGGAGCACTGCCACGCTAGGCGACTGCTTATTTCGCCTAATGGTAGTACCTGTCTTGACTGAATGCTACTTAGACGGTTATATCAAAATATATGGGGGGAAAGATGCCCCACTCAGCCCAGCTCAGCCATGCCCAAGTGTCCCAGATTTGCTCTCCAGAAATCTGCTAACCCTCTATTTCCCTGTCCCCAGACAGCTTACAATCTAAGTTTGTATGTGCGGCCATGGAGGATTAAGTGACTTGCCAAAGGTCACAAGGAGTCCAGTGGGCTTATAAGCACGTGCACCTGGAAAATCGTATGTAGGCGTTCCCAAGGCTGTAGTTAAGATGCAGTAGGGATGGAGTTGTGATATTTGCACATATGTTATACAATTCATGGGTACACATGTCAAGTATGAAAATGTTTACACCTCTGGTACCTTCTAAAAGAAATACAAATACGATCTTGTGATCAACATCATTAATAAAAAATGCGATCCTGGGGGGCCTTTGCTAAAAGAAAATGAAAACACAAAGAACTAGATTTACTACAAGGCACTAACATGCTAATGTGCAGTATGAATGTTATCGCAGGTCCTGTTTTCTGCAACGGGCCCTACTTCCTGAGTACTTGCACATAGCGCATGTCGGTAAATCTAGCTCCAAGTTACTGGATTAGGAAGAAATTAGAGGAAAAGGACAAGGCAACAATGCAGAAAACTCATGGAGAGGAACCTATGTGGAACAGAGAAAGGTGGAAACAGCTATGGATAAAAAGACAACTTCCCCAATGTGGCAAAAGACAAGGGAGGAAAAACGAAACTTTAACACATTTCACCAGGACTAGATTGTGAGCCATGTTTGGGCCACATGCTGACTTGTTTCACCAGGGACGTTTTCTCCAGAGGCCCAAGTTCTGCGCAATGTTTCTGGGTGAAACATGATGTGCTGTCACTCTATCAGATCAAGACAAATCTTCACGGAAAGAGCAAATGAGAAATCAAAATGTAATAACGTCAAAGCTGGTAAACTCTTTCCAAATAAAATTCCAGCAAGGAGCAATCAGCCTGAACTGAAGGGCTGCACCTCGTTTTAGAATCGACATTATGTCCCGTTTGTGATTTCAGTGAACAATGCGCAAACATCTTACAGGCATGGAATCAAATTCACTTGTGTTTTTTTGAAATAGTTGTAGACGTTTCTTATGCTCTCCTGAAAGGCAGTAAAGGTGCAGCATTTCAGCAAAATAGCCCAGAGAGAGGTAAAGAAGAGTCTGTAATAAATATTTACTTTTGTTAGCAGGTTGCTGAGCAGTGGCTGTAGTCCTTGGAAGGAGCCAAACGTTTTCAGTCAGTGTTTCTGTCTTTTCATATCCCTTCTTTAAAAATGTTCCCGCAATGTTCTTTGCCATGGAAACATATAGAAAGTAGTTTTGTGGAAATGAGAATGAATAATATTGACTGGTATACAAACACTGCACTAGTCAAAGATGAAACTGTATTCAGCAAAAAAAATTCACTGACAGAAAGGTATTGAAAAAGTACAGAACAAAAGGTTACAGTAGGGCTAAAGGAAGACTAAGATAACCCCTAAACAAAGGCATGGGGAGGGGAGACCTGCACAGAGCGATGGGTACACCCCTAAACAAAGACATGGGGAGGGGAGACCTGCACAGAGCGGTGGGTACACCCCTAAACAAAGGCATGGGGAGGGGAGACCTGCACAGAGCGATGGGTACACCCCTAAACAAAGGCATGGGGAGGGGAGACCTGCACAGAGCGATGGGTACACCCCTAAACAAAGGCATGGGGAGGGGAGACCTGCACGGAGCGGTGGGTACACCCCTAAACAAAGGCATGGGGAGGGGAGACCTGCAACGAACAGTGGGTACACCCCTAAACAAAGGCATGGGGAAGGGAGACCTGCACGGAGCGATGGGTACACCCCTAAACAAAGGCATGGGGAGGGGAGACCTGCACAGAGCGGTGGGTACACCCCTAAACAAAGGCATGGGGAGGGGAGACCTGCACGGAGCGATGGGTACACCCCTAAACAAAGGCATGGGGAGGGGAGACCTGCACAGAGCGATGGGTACACCCCTAAACAAAGGCATGGGGAGGGGAGACCTGCACGGAGCAATGGGTACACCCCTAAACAAAGGCATGGGGAGGGGAGACCTGCAACAAACAGTGGGTACACCCCTAAACAAAGGCATGGGGAGGGGAGACCTGCACGGAGCGATGGGTACACCCCTAAACAAAGGCATGGGGAGGGGAGACCTGCACAGAGCGGTGGGTACACCCCTAAACAAAGGCATGGGGAGGGGAGACCTGCACGGAGCGATGGGTACACCCCTAAACAAAGGCATGGGGAGGGGAGACCTGCACAGAGCGATGGGTACACCCCTAAACAAAGGCATGGGGAGGGGAGACCTGCACAGAGCGGTGGGTACACCCCTAAACAAAGGCATGGGGAGGGGAGACCTGCACGGAGCAATGGGTACACCCCTAAACAAAGGCATGGGGAGGGGAGACCTGCAACAAACAGTGGGTACACCCCTAAACAAAGGCATGGGGAGGGGAGACCTGCACGGAGCGATGGGTACACCCCTAAACAAAGGCATGGGGAGGGGAGACCTGCACAGAGCGGTGGGTACACCCCTAAACAAAGGCATGGGGAGGGGAGACCTGCACGGAGCAGTGGGTACACACCTAAACAAAGGCATGGGGAGGGGAGATCTGCACAGAACGGGGTTACACCCCTAAACAAAGGCATGGGGAGGGGCGACCTGCACGGAGCGGCAGGTGCACCTTCTCTTGCCACCTTGCTGAGAGACTAATAGGACCATACTGGTCTTTATCTGTCGTCATATACTATGTTACTATTTACCAGCACATGGCTCTGTCTGCCCTCACCAGCAGGGGTCACAAATGTAATTAAACCATCAGTGCCACCTTTAAGAATTCTGCTCTACTGCTTGATAAGCTACTACTACTACTATTGAGCATTTATATAGCGCTACCAGTCATACGCAGCGCTGCACAGACATGTAAGAGACAGTCCCTGCTCGTCACAGCTAACAATCTAGTCAAGACAAAACACAGAAGTTAAGATCTGAAAGCAACAGTGAAGAGGGCTAGGGAGGGTGCCTGGCGTACAGACACAGGTAGCTTGTTCCAGGCGTAAGGTGCAACAAGGTGAAAGGAGCGAAGTCTGGAGTTAGCAGTAGGCGTGGAGGGCATAGATAGAAGTAGTTTGTTAGAAGAGCGGAGTTCCCGAGAAGGGTTGTAAGGAGAGATAGGAGAAGAAAGGTACTGAGGGGCCGCAGAGCGAATGCATTTATAGGTCAGTAGGAGAAGTTTGAACTGGATGCGGAACCAGTGAAGTGACTTGAGGAGAGGAGTAATGTGGGCATGATGAGGCTGGCGGAAGATTAGTCGCGCAGCAGCATGTTGGATAGATTGAAGGGGAAAGAGATGGTTCGCAGGGAGACCAGCAAAGAGTAGGTTGCAGTAGTCAAGACAAGAGGTGATTAAGGAGTGGATAAGCATTTTAGTAGTGTGTTCAGAAAGGAAGGGGTGGATTTTTCTAATGTTGTAGAGAAACGGCAGGTCTTAGCTATGAGCTGGATATGTGTGGAGAAAGAGAGAGAGGAGTCAAAGATAACCCCCAGATTGTGGGCCAAGGAAACAGGAAGGATTACAGAGTTATCCACAGAGACTGAGAAAGGAGGAAGAGGAGGGGAGGTTTTGGGGGAAAGATAAGGAGTTCAGTCTTGGCCATGTTCAATTTCAAGCGGCTGTGAGACATCCAGGTAGCAATGTCAGAAAGGCAGGCGGAGATCTTGGTCTGGATTGCTGGAGAGATTTCAGGCGTAGAGAGGTAGATTTGGGAATCATCAGCATAGAGATGGTACTGAAAGCCATGGGAAGAGATAAGCGCACCAAGGGATTGGGTATAGAGAGAGAAAAGGAGCAGACCCAGGACGGATCCCTGGGGTACACCAACTGGGAACAGGGTAGGAGAGGAGGAGGAGCCACCAGAAAACACACTAAAAGAGCAATGGGAGAGGTAGGAGGATAACCAGGATAGTATAGAGCCCCTAAAATCAAGTGAGGACAGGTTATCGAGGAGAAGGTTGTGGTCAACAGTGTCAAAAGCAGCAGAGAGAGGTCAAGAAGGATGAGGACAGAGTAGAGGCCCTTGGATTTTGCCAGGAACAAGTCACTGGAGACTTTGGTAAGAGCAATTTCAGTAGAGTGTAAGGGACAGAAGCCGGACTGTAAAGAATCCAGGAGGGCATGAGAGGAGAGAAGGTTGAGGCAGCAGCGGTGAACCGCACGTTCAAGTAGTTTAGCTATGAAGGGAAGGAGAGAGATGGGTTGATAGAAGGACAGGTGGGATCAAGTGAGGGTTTTTTGAGAAGGGGTGTGACCACAGCATGCTTGAAGTCTGCAGGGAAAGTTGCAGTGGAGAACTCAGACTGCAGCTGTTTCTTCTTGTTGTTCCTCTGCATGGGGTTTGGGTTTTTTTTGCAGCGTTAAACTCATGGAATCTCACTTTGTTTCAGCCAGGGCTCTCTTAACTTCTAAAGGAAACCAGACTGGTAACCCTTTTCTGTCCATGCACCTATGACTCATCCCTGTGCTTCAGTTAAGAAGCAAAGCTTAAGGTTTACAGAAAGTGACTCGAGCAATGGTCATCTTTGGGTGATTTCAGATTCAGATAAGTTTATAGGCTTGACAATTTTACATGTGTTGTTAAAGTAATACATTAAGGGCCTGATATTCATTTGCGATGCTTATGCGCCTCTATGACACATAGCCGTCGCTGCTGAACTTTAACCCCAGATATTCAATGCCGGGGTCATATTCAGCTCCAGGGTCGTCGCACAGCCAAAGACACTACAGAAGCTAACTGGGCCTGGTGAGCTCCCACGACTAAAGATAGCCAAGGTTTTGCTGCGCCTATGTTTGCCTGCAGGTCGCTAACTGGGCAGTGGTGCAATATTGCCGGTTAGCGACTAGTCTGCCTCTGCTCTGGAATGCGTCCAACATGCCCTAATGCTAAGCGGCTAGCATCGGGGCGTTAGTGGCATTAATCAGCTATGTCAGTGCCGCAGAATAGCCCTCTAAGCAGCATTTACATGCTTTACAGGTTTGTAAACCATGTAAATGCCTTTGAATATTGGGCCCTAAATAGTAATGGGAACCCCCCCCCCCCCCAAAAAAAAAAAACAATGGCAAGAAATTGTTTACAAACTAGTCATTGCAACAGTAAAATGAAATGCCAAGGTACAGAAAGGACAATGTCCATGTTCTGGTGCTAGCCCATATTGTACCTGCTCAAGTTACATTTCTTGCCTGGTGGCAGGATACTACATAGCTGCTATTGCCCAGGATTACACAGAGTATTTTTCTCCTCATTCTTATGGGACGTCTTTGACTTCTGTGTCACTTTGAGTTCGTGTATGGAGCTGTCCAGATGGGAACAGACGCCGGGGATGCTACTAGGTCTCAGATCTGTTTGTATACATCATGCCCTGAAACTAAGGGGCATGTTTACTAAGCTGCAGGTGCCTACGGTGTGTTCAGCCCCAAAAAATGAGCGTGGAGGTGGCACTTGACCCACACTAAAAAATGGACACATGCCCAACATGTCCCCATATAGCTAGCATGGGTTTTGCGCCACCCCTGTTCTATGCTGCTTGGCACCATCAGTGTGGGTGCACTTAATGGTACCCATGGAGGTAGTGGCAAGTGCGGCCATGCTAAGTGCAACATTGTCAGTGTGCGCCAAGAATGCCCTCACTAACTACTCAGAAGCACGCTCTGCCCCAACCCACGTTAAGTTCTTACTGCAGGGTTTTTAGGGTGCATTTTTGGCATGTGGTAAATGTTACTGCAGTGCATTTGGTGAGAGCCAACCCCTGAGCTACCCATTAGCACAGTTTAATAAACATGCTCCTAAATTATTAGGGATTTACAAATATTATGAAAATTTCAACAAATTAATGTAATCCCCCTTCCCTGCCTCCTGAAGCAGTTACAGAATGAGATGCAAGCCAGAAAAATAAGGCAAGTAATGAAGTTTTCAAACTCTAATGCAGATGTTTTCTTAGCTGCCTCACTGCTGGAAGGCACAGAGCCAGCCCTGGAGATGGTTCAAGGTGTTGATGCCCTGGGCAAACCTTAAGCCTCATGTCCCCCCCCCCCCCCCCTGGTTATCAGAATCTACTGTTTAGCTTTGAGTGCCCTTCTCTTTCTTTGGCCAAAGTGGTATACATAGAACTTTGAACAGGATAAACAACCTTTGCAAAGAACATTAATTATTTACAGGAAGTGTAAAGAATAGTAACTTTCGCAATAAGGTTAGGCAGAGGCATGGTACCTTTAATTATTTACAAAATGTTCATCATGGAGGTGGGGCCGAAGTGCAGGGTGAATAGGTGGGTTTTGAGGAACTTGCGGAACATGAGAGGGTCTTTAACGTTTCTTAATGGGTCGGGGAGGATGTAGGAGCATAGAGCTCAAAGGATCTGGCACATGCTTGCTGAGTGCTTCTTGGTATTGCTTAGTAGGTGGCTAGGTTGTTTCTTGTGGAGTATCTCCGTGGTCTGTTTGTCTGGAGTGGTCCAATGAGGGTTTGGAGGCAGGGGGATGATTGGTGGTTGAGCATTTTGAATATCATTAAGAAGAATTTGTATTGTATTCTGCTCTGTAATGGGAACAGTGGAGGTGTTTGAGGATGGGGGTGATGTGATTGTATCTGGAGACACCTTGGATGATCCGAGCTGTTGTGTGGAGGGCTGTTTGCAGGGGGAGGAGTGATGATTGTGGTAGTCCATGGTATACAGAGTTACAGTAGTTGAGGAGTTGCATAATGAGAACCTATAGGGTGGAGCGAAAGTCTGGAGTGAGGAGAGGATGGAGGTGCTGGAGGGTTCAGGTTTTGAAGTAGATTGATCTTTCTGTATTCAATATTTGTGTCTTCAGCGTGAGGTGATGGTCTAGGATGATTCCCAGGTATTTTACTTCAGGTCAAACTTCGATTTCAGTGTGATTGAGAGTGATGGATATAGGTGGGGTGAATGATTTGTTTTTGGAGATGAATAGCAATTTGGGGTTTTTTTAGGTTTATGGATAGTATGATAAGGCAGAAGCCACTGAAAGCAGAAACTTAGAAAAAAAAAGCTGTTTCTTACAAAACAAACAACTTGCAGAAGATGCAGTTCCCTTGCAAGGCAGCTAGAGGGAGCAGGCATGAATCTACAGAGGCTGAGTTAACACACCCGGGGACTGATTGTGCAGGAGCTAATCAGCTCCACCTGAAGAGTAGCTCGAGGAACTCATAAGTAAAACGGCTTTATAAGCAGAGAGGCAGCTCATCGGGAGAGAGCCTGGCCTGGAGGGAGGAAGGAACCTCAGAGGAGAGCCCGGCCTGGAGGGAGGGAGGAAGGAAGAGAAGAGCCCGGCCTGGAGGGAGGAAGGAACCTCGGAAGAGAGCTCAGAGGGAGAGAGAGAAAGATACAGACCAAGGAGAGCTGGAGTGAGACCTGGGAGAGCCATACTGGAAAGACACCCGGTAAGAAGAAAGCTCAGAAAGAGAGGGCCTAGCCTGGAGAGAGGTCTATGCTCACCAGAAGGGTCTGTAACAAGATTTAAAGGTATTGGAAGAGAAAGTCCTGATAAGAGGATTACTTGTGCTAGAAAGCCAAGAAGCCTGGAGGCTTTATCTGGTCTTCCCAAGCTGCAGAGAAGACAAGCACTATCCAGGAGGATTCCAGAGGGAGTCTACAAAAGAGACCATTACCAGAGAGAGGTGCCTGGTTGGGCAAGTACTGGTCACACAGATGTTACAAAGCCAAGGTACAGTGACTCTTTTTGTCTAAAGAGAAATCCAGCTCATAGAGCGTCTGTGAAAGCAGATAAGCAGTCTGAGAGAAAAGAAAGCAGGCAGGAATGTTACAAGCCATTGCTTAGAGGTGTGGGGACAAGCCCTGCTGTTTACTTGAAAGCCCTAGAACAGCCCAGCTGGAGGCTAGGGAGAAGGAATATTAACTTTCAAACCACTGCAGCCAGGGAAAGGTCAACGGCTGAGGGAAGCACAAATGACCCAGAGCCCATGCAGGTGGAATATGGGGATTCAGTTATATCGTCTCAGGAAGATTTAATGGATTGCTCTATGTGTATGGCAGGAAGCCTTGAGTCTTTCCCTGAGCTGTAATTGTATATGGACAAGCTCTAATGTTGTTTTGTTTGTGCTGAGCGAAAGAGAAAAGCTCACCAAGTTATTTTGCTCCAAAGTTGGAAAGCCTGTGTTGTTTTTACAAAGAAGCTGTGAAAGAATGTAAAAGTTAATTTGTTCACCTTATGCTTTGGTAGAAGAACCTGACAAGAAGGAAATACTTTCATTTCTCTGTTACCTAGCGAACCTCAGTGCATAAAAGGGAAATGAAAGCCTTATTTACCCTCCATTTTGGCTCACACAACTCATTCTTATAAGGAGGACTACAATACCCAGGATGCATCTGGCTTAAAGAGTCTTTTACCTCCATCAATAATAAAATGCTCAACCTGCCCTTGCAGCCACAGGCCACCGGGGGGGGGGGTGGGGGGGGGGGTTTGATGACATAAATGGCGTAGTTTTACGGATTTTTGCTAAAGGAATACAGAAGGAAAGAAAGAAAACTCTACTGCCAAAGAGTGAAAGAAAACACGAGTGGAAGATTGTGGTGTTGCTGGCAGCAGTGCAGAGTGCTACAGGACGGAGCAACAACGTCTTTACTCAAAAGCTTGACTCTACACCTCCACCAAGTAAATGTAGATAGACATAACCTGTGCTGGATGTGGGGGTAAGGTTGAAGAAGAAAAAAAAAAAGGAGAAAAGGGGGAACTGATTTGTTATCAGTCCACACTTGGGTTTCTCTCTCTCTAATTTTTTTTTCTAGGAACCCCATTGCCATGGATCCCAAGGAGATACTTGCATGGATGGCTATGCAGTTCGATAAGCAGAGGGAACTGGCTTGTCATTCGCAGCAGCAAGCAGTGCAGGCAATGCAGGATCAACAGAAGCCTATACTTCAGATGATGGAGGCTTGGTTTGCCCATCAGAGAATGACACCAGAAGCTTCTAATCAACAAGGACCAAATCCTGGACTTGGTAGCAGTGCGGTAGGACACTGGTCCTATGAGACCTTAACTTTAGGGAAGTTAGCCGCTACTGATGATGTAGATGATTTCTTGGACTCTTTTGACAGAATAGCACATTCGGCAGGCTGGCCGAAAGAACAATGGGCCTTATGCTTGGCGGCTACGCTTACAGGGGAAACGCTATCGGCCTATAGAGCGATGCCCACGGCCCTAGCAGACAATTACACCGAGGTGACAAAGGCCATCCGGGACCGCCTTGGCCTGAATCCCCTAGTGTATAATCGTATGCTACGCGCTGCTCACCTTAAAAATGGTGAGACGCCAAAAGCTTTAGGGCATAGGCTGAGAAGCTTAGCATTAAAATGGCTAAGACCTGAAGAGAAAACAATTGACACTATGGTGGATGAAATAGTGTTAGAACAATTCATGTCTGCGGTACCAAAAAAAGTGCAGAGCTTCCTTATGCTGCAGCACTGCCGTAATACTGACGAAGCTATTACGTTAACAGAACGATATTTGGAGGCAGAATTGGCCACCCAACCAAATAATGAAGCTCCGAAGAGGGCAGCAGGCGCAGTAAGGCAGTCATCAGGAAGTCTCTCATGCTATAAGCACGAGATTTGACAAATGTTAACCCTGTATCCAGAAATCACTCTAGGAGGAGATGTTTTCTATGTAGAGAATTGGGTCACATACAGAGTGTCAATCACATACTGCTTTAATGAGTAAGAATACAAAGGTATTGCGTGAAGGGTTTGTACTAGAGGTAACAGTAAAAGGTCTTGCCGCCCAAGCTCTTCTTGACTCTGGCGCAGATCAGTCCATGATCTCTAGTAAGCTCTGGACAAGGACTGAGGAGCAGGCTGAATCGGCACCAGACCGAGAAGGGAGGATAAAAATAAAATGTGTTCACGGTGCCTCAACATACTATCCTGTGTATAACTTAGTTGTGAAAGGTTTAGGGATAGAGAGAGAGAGAGATGTTGATTACAGTGGTACCCAAGTTACCCCAAGATTTGGTGCTAGGCAGAGACTGGCCCCAATTTAGGAAGGGTCTATCACCCAGGGAAGATTTTGTGTCTACACGCACTCAAACAAAAGCTTCAGACCAGCCCTCTTGTTCCCGAGATACAACTCTAGATGACCTCCCCTCTCACGAAGACTTAATAACTGCCCCCACAGAAAGAAGTAGAAAGTCTAAAGCTGAAAAGCGCAAGGAGAGGAGATGCCGCTCTCAAGGCAGGGCCGAGTTGGAAGCGGGAAGGGGACTGACCTGGATTCCTTCAGAGCTAGTGGAAAAATTTCCCTTGTTCAAAAAGGAGAAAAGGGATGATCCTGCGCTAGCACACGCGTTTGAGTACGCCCAAGAGAAGAGGGATACATTTCCAAGGTTTATCCTGGAGGAGGAAGTGCTATACAGGCAAAGCATAGACCCCCACTCTAGGAAAGTCCGCAAGCAATTGGTAGTGCCAAATACTTTCAAATTTTTGGTCCTAAGGTTAGCTCACGACCACCCAGTAGGAGGTCACAAAGGGGTACAGGGGACCCTTGACCAGGTACTGGCCCGGTTTTATTGGCCAGGAGTTTTCAGGGAGACCTCACGTTTTTGTGAGTCATGTGCCTCCTGCCAACGAGTAACCTCCGTATGACCTCCGGGGGTACCCTTACTTCTGATGCCGGTGATATCGGAACCGGTCAAAAGACTAGCAATGGATATAGTAGGACCTCTCATCAAAACACCCAGAGGATTTCAATATATATTGGTCATAGTGGACCAGGCCACACAATTTCCCTGGGCTGTTCCCTTAAGGAACATATCAGCAAAATCCATTGCTTCTGAAATAAAATTATTCTGCGAGGTAGGGTTCCCTCGAGAAGTGCTAACGGATAGAGGAACCAACTTCATGTCAAAATACTTAGCCCAGGTATGGGACGCCTTTGGCATCCGACATCTCAAGACCGCTGCTTATCATCCCCAATGTAACAGTTTGGTGGAAAGGATGAATCAGAGCATAAAGCAAATGCTACGGTGTGGTTTGGATGGAGAGATGACAGAGTGGGATACCATGCTCCCATTCGTACTGTACGCGTGCCGGGAACGAACGCAGGCTTCCTTAGGCACATCACCATACGAATTGATGTACGGACGTACCCCCAGGGGAATTCTTGACGTCCTACGTGAACAATGGGTTGAACCAGATGAAAATGAACTAGGAATATCCCAATTTTTGAAAAATTTAAGCCGTCTATGGCGGACCTCCAGTTTCGCTGAAGAGAAATTGAAAGACAGTCAGCGAAAACAGAAAAAATATTACGATAGGGATACAAAGTCTAGACAATTAACCGCCGGTGAGGTGGTGATAGTTTTAGTGTCCGGATCCACCCCGAAATTCGAAGCCCAGTGGAGGGGGCCCTATACAGTCGTTAAACCCATTGGTCCTGTCTCGTATATGGTACAAGATGAAAAGGGACATAAACAGAGATATCACATAAATGTCCTCCGACAGTGGCGGGAAAGATTAGCCGAGTGCATCAGTAAGGGAAGTGTCAAGGGACACGGCACGGAAGCCCTATGAAAATAAGGTCGAGCATAGAGCAGAAAAGCTGCATTACAATGCTGATGCAAGGTCACGAATTATGTGCTGTGAAAAGGATGAAAAGCCAGCCCGTAATATTTTAAGAAGGGGGATGTGTGATAAGGCAGAAGCCACTGAAAGCAGAAACTTAGAAAAAAAAAGCTGTTTCTTACAAAACAAGCAACTTGCAGAAGATGCAGTTCCCTTGCAAGGCAGCTAGAGGGAGCAGGCATGAACCTACAGAGGCTGAGTTAACACACCAGGGGATTGATTGTGCAGGAGCTAATCAGCTCCACCTGAAGAGTAGCTCGAGGAACTCAGAAGTAAAACGGCTTTATAAGCAGAGAGCCCAGCCTGGAAGGAGGAAGGAACCTCAGAGGAGAGCCCGGCCTGGAGGGAGGAAGGAAGAGAAGAGCCCGGCCTGGAGGGAGGGAGGAAGGAAGAGAAGAGCCCGGCCTGGAGGGAGGAAGGAAGGAAGAGAAGAGCCCGGCCTGGAGGGAGGAAGGAACCTCGGAAGAGAGCTCAGAGGGAGAGAGAGAAAGATACAGACCAAGGAGAGCTGGAGTGAGACCTGGGAGAGCCATACTGGAAAGAGACCCGGTAAGAAGAAATCCCAGAGGCAGTGAGCTCAGAAAGAGAGGGCCTAGCCTGGAGAGAGGTCTATGCTCACCAGAAGGGTCTGTAACAAGATTTAAAGGTATTGGAAGAGAAAGTCCTGATAAGAGGATTACTTGTGCTAGAAAGCCAAGAAGCCTGGAGGCTTTATCTGATCTTCCCAATCTGCAGAGAAGACATGCACTATCCAGGAGGATTCCAGAGGGAGTCTACAAAAGAGACCATGACCAGAGAGAGGTGCCTGGTTGGGCAAGTACCGGTCACACAGACGTTACAAAGCCAAGGTACAGTGACTTTTTGTCTAAAGAGAAACCCAGCTCATAGAGCGTCTGTGAGAGCAGATAAGCAGTCTGAGAGAAAAGAAAGCAGGCAGGAGTGTTACAAGTCATTGCTTAGAGGTGTGGGGACAAGCCCTGCTGTTTACTTGAAAGCCCTAGAACAGCCCAGCTGGAGGCTAGGGAGAAGGAATATTAACTTTCAAACCACTGCAGCCAGGGAAAGGTCAACGGCTGAGGGAAGCACAAATGACCCAGAGCCTATGCAGGTGGAAAGAGTAGTTACTCACCTGTAACAGGTGTTCTCCAGGAGCAGCAGGAATCAGTCCTCACATATGGGTGTCTTTGGCACCGATGAAGCCCCAGCGGAGCATTTCCCCAGCTTTCTATGAAAGCCTTTGGGAATGCAGGCACGCATGCGCGGTTCCCTTCACGCCTAAAGGTGCCATCTTACCTCAGTCAAATGACATAGCTAAGAACAGCACACAAAAAAGAAAAATAAACTATGTATAACTGCAACTCCAAGGGGAGGAGGGAGGGTTGTGAGGACTGATTCCTGCTGCTCCTGGAGAACACCTGTTACATGTGAGTAACTACTCTTTCTCCAGGACCAAGCAGGAAGCAGTCCTCACATATGGGTGACTCCCTAGCTCTGGGCTACCAAGGAACCCAGGCTGAACAAGAGGACTCCCTCTAGTCCCAGCTGCAAAGAAAGGCTTTTCAAGAACACAACCTCCACCGGTAGCCCAAAAGAGGGCAGGAGTTGCCTAAACCTCAAAGAGATTCCGGAGTACTGCTTGGCCAAAAGCACTGTCCCTACGGGACGCCCTCTCCAGGCAGTAATGGGCCGCAAAAGTCTGGCTTGAAGACCAAGTTGCAGCCCTGCAGATGTCTACCAAGTGCACAGAGCGGAGATGAGCCACTGAGGAAGCCATTGCCCTGACTCGGTGGGCCGTAACCCTACTCTGTAAAGGAAGGTCAGCTGCCTTGTAAGCCCAGGTGATACAGTCAGCCACCCAGATGGACAAGGTACGCTTGGACACAGCCATCCCCAACTTATTGGTCAAAGGAGACGAAGAGCTGGGTAGCCCTTCTATGCCCCTGCGTACGGTCAAGGTAGAAGGATAAGGCCCTCCTACAGTCCAGGGTATGCAGAACTGCTTCAGCCTGGCTTGCATGAGGCCTAGGGAAGAATGTTGGAAGAACCACCTCCTGGTTGAGGTGGAAAGAGGAGACAACCTTAGGGAGGAACTTTGGATGAGTCCTAAGGACTACCCTGTTCCTATAAACCCTGGTGTAAGGCCTATCACAGACCAGGGCCTGAAGCTCACTTACCCACCTAGCCGAGGTAAGGGCTATCAGGAAGAGTGTCTTCCAGAAGAGGAAGCGCAGTGGACAAGTAACCATCGGCTCAAAAGGTGGGCGAGTCAGTTGCTGCAAGACCACATTCAGCTCCCACTCAGGGGCAGGAGGACGGATAGGAGGCTTGAGCAAAAGCAAGCCCCGAAGAAAGCGAGACACCAAGGGGTGACCAGAGAATGTCCCTCCACCAGAGAGTGGTGAGCTGCTAGAGCTGAGAGGTGGACCCAAACAGAATTCGATTTAAGACCTTGATTTGACAAGTGCAGCAAGTACTGAAGGACTACTGGCACAGTACAGGAGAAAGGATCTTCTGTACGTAGCTGACACCACACAGAAAACCTCTTCCATTTGAGAGCATAGGTTTTCCTAGTGGACTGTTTCCTAGAGGCTAGGACATCCTCCTCAACCTCCTGAGGCAGGCCCCAGGGAGCCAAGACTACCCTTGCAGCCTCCAGGCCATCAAATTGAGAGCCTTGAGATTGGGGTGCAGAAGGGAACCCTGCTCCTGAGAGAGAAGGTCGGGTTGCAACCCCAGAGGTAGTGGAGGATCCACCGCCAGTTGAAGCAGAAGAGGAAACCAAGGCTCTCGGCCACCTGGGAGCCAACAGCAGGACCGAGGCCTTGTCCTGAAGAATCTTTAAGAGAGTTCGGGCCACCAAGGGCGTGGGGGGAAACGCATAGAGGAGGCCCTGAGACCAAGATATCAGAAAAGCATCCGCTGCTATCCACAGAGGATGCGGTTGCCTGGAGCAGAACTTTGGCAGTTGCTTGTTCGTTGGGCTGGCAAAGAGATCTATCAAAGGGAGACCCCATTTCAGGAAGATCTTCTGAACTACTGAAGGATGCAGCTGCCACTCGTGGGGCTGCAGTATTCTGCTTAATCTGTCTGCCAGGTAGTTGTCCTGGCCTGGAAGGTACACAGCCCTGAGGAGCATGTTGTGCTTGAGGGCAAAAGAACAAAGGTCCTGAGCCTCCCAACAAAGGATCCTGGACCCAGTTCCGCCCTGTTTTTTCACATAAGACATGGCAACTTGATTGTATGTCTGTCTGAACCAGGACAGACTGGTGAGCCAGGGTAGGAGTGAAAGCTTTGAGTGCTAATCGAATAGCTCTGAGTTCGAGGAGATTGATCTGCTGTGCAGCTTCCCAGGGAGACCAGAGGCCCTGGGTGCACTTGCCCAGACAATGAGCTGCCCAGCCTTGCAGGGAGGCATCTGTGGTCAGCACTACTGTGTACCTTGGAATCTGAAAAGGCATCCCTTTCAGTAGATTGGGTGGGTGCAGCCACCAGTTGAGGGAGTGCAGAAATGGTCTGGACACCCTTATCCTGTCTCTGAGGCTGCCTGTGGCCTGTGACCACTGAGCCCGAAGGCACCACTGTGCAGGCCTCATATGGAGCCTGGCATTGGGGGTCACATGTACTGTCGAAGCCATGTGGCCTAGAAGCCTCAGGCAGAGTCTGGCGGAGACCAGGGACTTGCTGAGAAACTGATTTGCCAAGGCCATCAACCTTTGGGCCCTGTCTGCTGGCAAGAAAGCCTTTGCCAGCAGAGAGTCCAGCCTTGCTCCTATGAACTCTAAGTTCTGGGAGGGGAGCAAAGTGGACTTTGCGAAGTTTACGACAAACCCCAGGCTTTGTAGAAGAGCAATAGTCCTGAGGGTGGCTTGAGTGGCCTCTTGGCACGTCTGACCCCTGATGAGCCAGTCGTCTAGATAGGGGAAAGCACAGTTACTTACCTGTAACAGGTGATCTTTGGGAACAGCAGGAATAAGTCTTCACATATGGGTATCGTCGGTACCGACGGAGCCTGCGCAGGAACACTCCCCAGCATCCAGTAAGAAAGCTTTTGGGAGCATCCCACAGTGCCTGCACGCTGCCTTCCCGCTTTTCCCAACCACCTCTCTCCAGTTCGAGTTTTAAAGCTGACAAAGAGAGAGAGGAAAGGAAAGATAGAGAGATACAACTCCTAGGGGAGGTGGGTGGGTTGTGGAGACTTATTCCTGCTGTTCCCAGAGATCACCTGTTACAGGTAAGTAACTGTGCTATCTCCAGGAACAAGCAGGAATGAGTCTTCACATATGGGGACTCCCTAGCTGCAGATGCCAGGGAGAAACCCCAGGTTGTGTGTCCTTGAAAAGGACTCTACCTCCCCCCATGGATCTCTGGCATCCGACCAGGGTAGGTGGGTAGGAGTTGATTAGGAATGGAACAGGTGTTTGAGAACAGCCTGACCAAACGAGGCATCCCGGCGGGAGTCCTTGTCCAAACAGTAATGGGCTGTGAAGGTATGAACCGAGGCCCAGGTGGCCGCTCGACAGATTTGGTCAATGGACACAGAGTTTAGATGAGCCATTGAGGCTGCCATGGCTCTCACATTGTGAGCTGTGACATGGCCCTCCAGAGAAATGTTCCTACTCTGGTAGGCGAAAGAAATACACTGAGCAATCCAGTTGGACAGTGTTCTCTTAGAGACTGGATGTCCTAAATGAGAAGGATCAAAAGCAACAAAGAGTTGAGAAGACTTTCTATGTTGCTGTGTTCTTTGTAAGTAAAAAGCGAGAGCTCTCTTACAATCCAAGGTATGAAGATTGTTCTCTGCATTTGATGCATGAGGTCCTGGAAAAAAGACAGGTAAATATACCTCTTGGTTCAGATGAAAAGGTGAGACCACTTTAGGCATAAAGTGTGGATTGGTCCTGAGGACTACCTTATCATGATGGAACCTTGTATAAGGTGGATTAGCCACCAAAGCTTGCAACTCACTGATGCGGCGTGCTGAGGTGACTGCAATGAGAAAAATAACTTTCCAAGAAAGGAATTTCAAGGAGGTGGTGACTAAAGGTTCAAAGGGTGGCTTCATAAGCTGGCCAAGAACCAGGTTTAAGTCCCATGCCACTGGAGGTGGTCTAATGGGAGGTTTAGTTAAAAGAAGGCCTCTCATGAATCTTGCTATAAGAGGATGAGAGGAAATAGGTTGTCCATTGAGAGGCTTGAGGGACGCTGCAATAGCACTCAAATGGACTCTTACTGAATTCGTTTTCAGACCTGCATGGGATAGATGCAGGAGATACTCTAGTAGAGAATTCAGAGGTATTGCAAGAGGGTTTAGACCTGTCCCTGAACACCAAATGGTAAATCTTTTCCATTTGAAAGCATAGGAACGTCTAGTAGAAGGCTTTCTAGAGGCATGAATAACATCTCTGACTTGCTGAGAGAGATGAAAATCCTGAAGGTCTAGGCCCTCAGCAACCAAGCCCTGAGATGGAGCGACTGGGGGTTTGGGTGCCACAAAGTTCCCTCTTCCTGGGACAGAAGGTCTGATGCAGAGCCCAAGTCCAGGGAAGGAGCTTGAGAGAGATGCAGAAGTAGAGGGTACCACACTTGGCGTGGCCAATGTGGTGCTATGAGGATCATGGTCCCTTGATCTCTCTGCAGCTTGAATAGTGTCTTGGGAATTAGGGGAATTGGTGGAAAGGCATAAAGGAAGTCTTGACCCCAGTGAAGGAGGAAGGCATCCTTGGCCTGAACTCCCTGACACGGAATTCTGGAACAGAACCGGGGAAGTTTGGCATTCCACGGACTTGCAAAGAGGTCTATGTCCGGGGTTCCCAAAATTCGAAAAATCCTGGCTACCTGGTCCATGTGGAGGGACCACTCATGTGGAAGCAGAACTCGACTGAGTCTGTCCGCCCCAGAGTTTTGAATGCCTGGAAGATATACTGCCAGGAGATGGATGTGATGCTCTCTGGCGAAGGCCCACAGTCGCAAAGCTTCGTTGCAAAGTGACAGAGCCAGTCCCGCCCTGCTTGTTTACATAGAACATGGCTACTTGGTTGTCCGTATGGATGAGGACTGTCCTGTAGCTGAGCAGGGAATGGAACACTCTGAGAGCTAAGAATATTGCTCTGAGTTCCAAGAGATTGATATGCAGAGAAGTCTCCTGTGGAGACCAGATGCCCTGGGTGGAGAGATCCTGCAGATGAGCTCCCCAACCCATTGGAGAAGCATCTGTTGTCAGAGTTGCTTGGGGTAGCAACTGCTGAAAAGGGAACCCCAGCAACAGATTTGGAGGGGACTTCCACCACTGGAGAGACCAAAATAGGCGACTGGAGTTTGCTATTTTGTCTGACAGGCAACCTGATGCCTGAGTCCATTGGGTGGACAAAGTCCATTGAGCTGCCCTCATGTGAAGGCGAGCATATGGAACCACATGCACGGTGGATGCCATGTGGCCTAATAGTTGTAATATCTCTTGAGCAGTTAAATGGGACTTTAACTGTATCTGGGAGGCTAACTGCACCAAGCGTAGGCAACGGGCCTGAGGAAGATAGGCTCTTGCAGTTGTGGTATCCAGCAAGGCCCCTATAAACTCCAGAGACTGAGTAGGGGTGAGATGGGATTTTGGGATGTTTATTACCAGTCCCAAATACTGAACGACACGCATTGTGCAGGTTAGAGAAATCTGGGCCTCTGACTGGGATGGAGCTCGAATGAGCCAGTCGTACAGATATGGGAAAACGAATATTCCTAGAGTGCATAGAAATGCAGCTACTACTGCCATGCATTTCGTGAACACCCTTGGTGCAGAGGCCAGACCGAAAGGAAGAACCCTGTATTGGTAGTGCTTTCCTTGAAAAAGGAACCAAAGGAACCTTCTGTGTGTTGGATGGATGAGGACATGGGTGTACACATCCTTGAGATCTAGAGAACAAAGCCAGTCCTGACTCTGAAGGTATGGCAGCAGAGTACCGAGAGAAATCATCTTGAATTTCTCTTTGAATAGAAACTTGTTCAATTCTCTGAGATCTAATATGGGTCTGTAGCCCCCTGTTTTTTTTGGAATAAGAAAATAAGGGGAGTAGAACCCTGAGCCCTGTTGAAGAACGGGTACTTCTTCTATTGCCCCTTGGGCAAGAAGGGTAGCAATCTCCTGACCCAGAAGGTTGAGGAGAGATGTTGGAGAATTGAACTGTTTCACCATGGTGTGGCGAGGAAGGTTTAATAAATGAAGCTTGTACCCTTCCCTTATAATGGAGAGGGTCCATTGCTCTGCTGTGATTTGCTCCCATCTGGGAGCAAAGTAAGCCAACCTTCCTGGAATGGTGAGGGGCTCTGGTTCTTCCAGAGCTAGAAAGGCTAAGTTCTCTAGTTGCAAGTCAAAGGCCCTGAGGAGGCTGAGGCTGCTGGGCCGTGGGAGGCCTGGCAGCCTTTGACTTGGCCTGTTTAGGTGATTGCTGACGCTTTGCAGCAAAACGACCTGCAGAACATGCCTGCTGACCATAAGCAGGATAGTATCTTCCCTTTTTAGAAAAAGTTGTCTTTTTGAACAATCTTTTCTTAGCAGGAACAGAGGTAGACTTTGAAAGTCGATCCAAAGCAGAGTTCTCAGCATCCATCTGAGTGGCCTTTGCTTTCCAATCCCTGCCAAAAAGGTTTTCACCTGTACAAGGAAGATTTCCCAGTTCATCTTGGACCCAGAGTTCCAAATCAGAGGCTTGTAACCAAGCAATTCTGCGTGCACCTATGGCAATAGCCGAGGCTCTGCTTACACACTCAAAAGAGTCAAAGGCTGCACAGTTGGAAAATTTGGAAACATCTTGGGCATGTTTAAGCCAAGTGAGAAATTCCTGCCTTTTATCTTCTGAAATAAAAGGGGCTCAAGTCTGCAGATGATCTGTGACTTCTTTTAGAAACATCCCCATATAGAGACTATAGGAGTTGATTCTGGCAGCAAGCATATTAGCTTGGAAAACCCTTCGGCCAAAAGCATCAAGGGTCCTGCATTCAGGTCCTGGAGGATTAGATGAGTGTCTCTTTGCACTCTTTATTTTCCTCATGGCATACTCTGCCACAATAGAGTGGTGAGGAAGCTGAGACTTATGAAAGCCAGGACAAGGAGGGACACGGTACATGGTGTCTAATCTATGACAATGAGGAGAGGTGGTAAGAGGAGTCTCCCACATGCTCAACATGAGATCATAGAGAATCTCATGAATAGGTAAAGTAGCTGCTTCTTTAGGAGCCTTAGGATATTGCAAAATATCTAGTTGCTTGGCTCTAGGCTCTGACTCAGGGGCCACTGTAATGGAGAGGCCCCTAGCCACTTCCCTAATGAAGTCCTGAAAAGACAAGTCTTCTGGAGGAGACATTCTTCGTTTTGGAGAATCAGACTCCTGAGGAAGAAGTACCCGTGCCTCGACAGAAACCTCCGACTCATCAGAGTCTTCGGAGGAATCGAAGTATCGCCTGTCTGGATGCTCCTGTAAAGCCCGATACGCGTACCAAGTGGGATCGACATCGGGAGTAAGCGGTACCGGCAACGGAGACTGTTGCGGTACCGGAGGCGTCGAAGCATGCATAAACGCCGTTTGGGTGCGCTGCATGGACAGAATCTTCTGATCCATCAACGCCACCAGAGTCTGGATGTCGGTACCAGTGGAGGCCACCGGTACCCCAGAACACGGCAACAGGTGATCGGTCGAGGTCGAGCCATCGATGTCAACCTGTGACCCCAAAGACAATGCTTTGGAAGCCGGAACTTCCCGCCGGGGTAATTTTGCCAGTGCGGAATCCTCGAGGACAAGCCCGGAGGCATCTCGATGCTCAGAGGGAGATTTGCCCTCCGAGGACTGGCTAGATTTATGTTTGGTTACCTGAGATCCATGGGAGGAAGAAGCAGCCCTGGAAGACATCGATGCCACCGAGGCTGCATCAGAGGGAAACAGGGTACTGAGCTTGGCTGCTCGGTTCTGCCGACCTCTTTTAGAGACATCATGGTACAGGATACACAATCCGTGATGGAATGGTCAGGACCCAAACATTTTAGACACCAGTCATGGGTGTCGGTGACAGAAATAGTACCGCCACACTTCATGCACTTTTTGAACCTGGAAGTGGGCTTCTCCATGAGGAGAAAATATGTTCAGGCCTAAGGCCCAAACCGAAAATGCACAGTTGAAGAAAGAAAAGGTTTTTTTTTGTTTGTTTGTTTTGTAAGAAAGAAAAGAAAAGACCGGCGGTACCGGTCTGACGTCGAAAAAGGCAGAAGCGACAGAAAAATAAAGAAAAAAATAAATAATTCTTCTGCGGTGATAGGAACACGACCTGCTGGCTCCGCGGAAAAGAAGAACTGGAGAGAGGCGGTTGGGAAAGGCGGGAAGGCAGCGCGCAGGCGCTGTAGGATGCTCCCAAAAGCTTTCTTACTGGACGCTGGGGAGCGTTCCCGCACAGGCTCCGTCGGTACCGACGATACCCATATGTGAAGACTCATTCCTGCTTGTTCCTGGAGATGACAAAGATTCCCTGATTTCTCAGGTAGGCCGCCACCACTGCTAGGCACTTTGTAAAGACTCTGGGGGCGGAGGTGAGGCCGAAAGGCAGCACTCTGTACTGATAATGGTTTCCTCCCACAATGAACCTGAGGTACTTTCTGTGGTCTGGATGAAAGAGGATGTGAGTGTACGCATCCTTTAGATCTAAGGAGCATAGCCAATCTCCCTGCTGGAGGTAGGGCAGAAGAGTCCCAAGAGTAAGCATCTTGAACTTTTCCTTCACTAGGAACTTGTTGAGGTTCCTGAGGTCCAGAATGGGTCGAAGGCCACCGGTTCTCTTGGGCACCAGGAAATACCTGGAGTAGAACCCTTGACCTTGTAAGTGGGGAGGCACAGGCTCCAGACCATGAAGCTCTTGTAGAAGAAGGTCTGTGTGCAGGGGAGGCCTTGGAGGCTCCCCTGGAAAATATGGTGGAGGCAGTCGGTGAAAATGGAGGGCATAGCTCTTGTGGACTATCTCCAGCACCCAACTGTCCCCGGTGACAAGGGGCCACTGGTGGGCAAAGAGGGCAAGGCGACCTCCTGTGCAGGGTTGGGAGAGCAGTGGAGGAGAGGCTACGCTCAAGGAGTCAAAAACCCTCACCTCTGCTGAGTGGTAGCAGGGGCCTGAGGTTTGGGGGTCCTCTGCCTACGGGGCCCATTACCCTGGCCCTTGGCTTGATGACCCTGGGGGGCAGCTTGATATTGCGGGTACTGTTTGTAGGCAGTGCCCTTCCTCGGGTAAAAGGGCAGAGGTCTTCCTCGACAGCCTTGTCCGGGTGAGGTGCTCAGTTTTGAGCTGAGCGGCCTTCTCGGTCATGGGCTTGCCAAAAAGGTTTTCACCTCGGCAAGGGACATCGACCAACTTGTCCTGAACCCATGGCTCGAGGTCCGATGACTGCAGCCATGCCTGGCGTCGAGCCGTGATGCCGGCTGTCGCAACTCGGGCCGAAGCCATCGTAGGCGGCGTGGGACATGAACTTCGAGCAGTCCCGAATCCCCGAGGACAAGGGCTTAAATCTCTGCAAGGGTTCCCCGGAGAGACCAGCAGAGAACCCGGCCAATTCCTTGGTCAGATCCCACAAGTACATGCCCATGTACAGCTGGTAGGACTGAACACGGCAAGCAAGCATCGAGCCCTGGAAGCACTTTCTACCGACGCCATCGAGGTTCCGGGCCTCCCTGCCAGGGGGCACCGCGGAGTGCATCTTCTGGCTCTTCAGACGATGCATGGCCGATTCCACAACCATAGAATGGTGTGGTAGCTGTGCCTTTTGAAAGCCAGGGCTCTTCCAGAGTCGATAGATCAAATCGACTCGCTTGCTGAGAACCGGCGCTGAGGCCGGTGCCTCCCACATACGGAAGAGGAGCCGTTCCAGCATCGGAGGAACCGGAACAGTAAAGGCCTTCTTCAGAGGAGAGTCATACTGTAGTGCCTCAAGCTCTTCAGCTCGAGGCTCCTCCTCGGGGTCCGTCGGGATAGCCAAGGCAGCGGCCATATCTCAGACGAACTCCGAGAACTGAGTATCCTCCGGGGGGGGGACCTACTCCGGGGCTCAGACTGCGGTGAGTCCGAAGGGACGCACCGAGTCTTGAAGGTATCAGGAGATTCCTCGTCCTCCGTCTCCCAAGCTGACTCGTCCGAGGAGGAGTCAGGGTCCGACCCCGCGGGGCCCTGGAGCACCCGCCCCGACGCCGGAGGCAACGGCGTCGACGCCCTCGGTCCCGAACGGGAGGTCGAGGGAGACCGCGACCGAGGTCGACTCCGAGCCACGATGGACTCTAGTATCGGCTCGGTCTCCGGGGTCGACTTTGAAGTCGATGTCCCGGTGGTCGGGGCAGATGCGCCAGACAGGCTAGCCATCAGTGCCCGCTTCTGCTCCATTAAGGCAGACAATCTGCTCTCCAAGGCTGTCATCCTGAGACTCAGCTCGGGAGACGCAGCAGCCACCGACTCGGGCCCCGGCAGCGGCTCCCTGGGAGGAGAGTCCTCGAGGACTACGGGGTTTACGTGTCCAGCAGACTCCGGCTCCATGTGAGGAACTTTTACAGGCTTCTTGAGTTCCACGGGCCCAGGGCGACAGTCGGGGGTCTTAGACCTGGCCCTCGAGGAGCCAGGGACCTCCTCCTCCGACGCCCTCGCAAGGCGCTTCTTCCTCTTGCGTTCCCAGTCGGGGGACCCCCTGTCCGAGGAGCTTCGACGGCGTTCAGGATCGGAATCCCGAAATGTCGAGGCCTCAGATGAGGTCCGGGCCCGGCTGGAGGCTGAGTCCGAGAAAAGCCTTTCCTTCTGCTGCTGGCGACTTCAGAGTGCCTTGGAAGACATCTTTCCACATGGCCTGCATGACTTAGGGTCATGGTCGGGGCCGAGGCACCGAAGGCAGCAGTCGTGTGTGTCGGTGAGAGACAGTTTCTTACACCGATCACACTTTTTAAAACCGCTGGAAGCCATTGGGGCAAAAAGAGTCCCCGCAAGGTCAAAGGACCGGCCTTCCAGGAAAAAATGGAAAAAAGGGCGCGAACGCCAGCCACGAAGGGCAAAAACCGAAAAAGAAGAATCGGGTTTGATACCGGTGTACCGAACCCGGCAGGAGGGGAACCGGTGTCGAACCGGGAGAAAAAATAGCAAAAATCGCCGAAAAAAATCTAATTTTAACCGGGAGATCAGGACACACGTCCGGTGGGCTTCACGGAAAAAAAAGAGAGAGACTGGGGTAAGATGGCACCTTTAGGCGGGAAGGGAACCGCACATGCGTGCCTGCATTCCCAAAGGCTTTCATAGAAAGCTGGGGAAATGCTCCGCTGGGGCTTCATCGGCGCCGATGACACCCATATGTGAGGACTGCTTCCTGCTTGGTCCTGGAGAATATGGGGATTCAGTTATATTGTCCCAGGAAGATTTAATGGATTGCTCTCTGTGTATGGCAGGAAGCCTTGAGTCACTCCCTGAGCTGTAATTGTATATGGACAAGCTCTAATGTGTTGTTTGTGCTGAGCGAAAGAAAAAAGCTCACCAAATTATTTTGCTCCAAAGTTGGAAAGCCTGTGTTGTTTTTACAAAGAAGCTGTGAAAGAATGTAACAGTTTATTTGTTCACCTTATGCTTTGATAGAAGAACCTGACAAGAAGGAAATACTTTCATTTCTCTGTTACCTAGCGAACCTCAGTGCATAAAAGGGAAATAAAAGCCTTATTTACCCTCCATTTTGGCTCACACAACTCATTCTTATAAGGAGGAGGACTACAATACCCAGGATGCATCTGGCTTAGAGTCTTTTACCTCCATCAATAATAAAATGCTCAACCTGCCCTTGCAGCCACAGGCAACCAGAGGGGGTTGATGACAGGATAGGTGTTCATGGTCAGCTATTGAGAAACATCAGTGAAGCATTGTTGTAGCTCATTTATATAAGAGTTTGTTTAGGTTGAATGGTGTGTATAGCATGATGTCGTTGGCATATATGTGATAGTTGATGTTGTGTGATTGGATAATTGAGCAGAGTGGTTGCATGTAGATATTAAAGAGAAGTGCTGATAGGGTAGATCCTTGGGGGACACCTTGAGTCTGGGGGTAGCGGGATGATGACAGTGATCCCATCCTTATCCACTGGAGTCTGTTGTGTAGGTAGCCTTGGAAGCATCTTACTATGGCACCTTAGATTCCTATTGATTGAAGGCATTGTAGGAGGATGGTGTGGTTAATGGTATTGAAGGCTGTGGAGATATTAAGGAATATTAGTATAAAACCTTGGTTGGTGTTTTGAATTCCTTTTATGAGGTTGTTCATAAGAGATGTTAAGAGAGTTTCCACTCTGTGGTGTGGCCGGAATCCATGTTATTGCGAGTCGAGAAAGGTAGGCTAGCTATGGGTCTGTAGGAAGAGGGGTCTAGGTGTTTTGTTTTTTTTTGTTTTTTTTTTTTTTTTAGTAAGGAGTGGATTGAAGAGGCTTTTAGGCAGGTTGGAATTTCTCCATGCTGTAGGGAGTTTTGCATGAGTTTGGCGAGGAATGGGAATTTAGTGGCTTTGATCCAGTTCACCAGGCAGGAGTCCAGGGGGATGTTGTAGTGTTCAGGGATGAGATGGTGCTTTCTATGTTTTCGCTAGTGATGTGTCGAAGGTGGTCCATGAGTGAGTTGGGGGGGGGGGGGGTTGGTGTGGTAGGCTTGTTTGGTTGTGAGTTGGGGATGATGGGTGGAGTAGTTGTCAGCCAGCTCTTGTAGGGTGATGGAACCATTCAAGGTGTCATCGTGAGAGGGTCTCGTGAGCTCTTTTACAAGGGTGAATAGCTCTCTTGGTCAGTTGAATGATCTTTGAATTAGTTTGGTGTAGTAGCTTTGCTTGGAGCGGTTTGTAGTGTGGTTGTATTTCCTTTAGTCATCCTTCAGAAGCTGCTGTTCTAGATGATCACCTAGTTTGCCTAGTGGCTGGGCCAGTCCTGGAAAGGCATTATTGGAGCACATAAATGAATGGTGAGAAATGTCTGTAGGGTGCTGAGAAGATGTATTGTATTCTGTGTGTATTAATGTTCAACGGTGAACTTTCAAGAACCGGACTAAATTTGAATCTGTCCGAACTCCAGAGCTTCATTTGTCCTGTGCAAATGCTTTCTTTGCATAATGCAGCCATAGACAAAGTTTACATGAATCACGCTCCCTCCTAGCAGAACTTTCTTGTTGTAGAGATATGAGGGGAGATATGATAGAACACCTTCTTCCAGCAGCACAAGCGTCGACTGTACACATGGACTTCACCCAATAGATTGTATAAAAATCAAATTGACTACATCTGTGGAAGTCAACGATGGAAAAGCTCTGTAACATCCAGAAAGACAAAACCTGCAGCTGACTGTGGTACAGATCATCAACTACTAGTATGCAAACTCAAGCTAAAGTTGAAAAAGAGCAAACCACTCATGAATGCAGCAAAATATGACCTTGAGAATATACCTCTGGAATTTAAAGACTGCCTGCAAAATCAATTTGCTGCTTTAGATACAAATGACAGAGCTCTGGAAGAGTTATGGAATGACATCAAGAAGGTTGTGTCGGAAGAAAGCGAGAAGTCTCTGCAAAAGGTGAAAAAGCAAAAACGGCCAAAATGGATGACGGAAGAAACTCTGAAAATTGCCCAGAAACGCAGAGAAGCTAAAGCCAAAGGAGAAAGAAAGACAATCGCAGAACTCAACAGAGATTTCCAACTTGCAGCAAGACAGGACAAGGAAAAGTACTACAATGACACTTGCAAGGAAATAGAAGCAGAAACTATTAGAGGAAGAACAAGACTGGCTTTCCTAAAGCTACGAGAGTTAAAGAAAAAGTTCCAGCCTCGAATTGGAATGTTACAAGATGCTCAAGGTTCTATGTTGAATGATGCTGAGAAGATCAAGAAAAGGTGGAAGGAATATACAGAGTTTTTATATGATAAAGATCAAGTGGACCAACAGCCGTTTCAACCTGTACCTTACGATTGGCAACCATTGATGATGAAAGAAGTTGAAACAGCATTAAAAGCCTTATCAAAGAACAAAGCACCGGGCATTGATGGTATTCCCATAGAAGTATTGCAGCAATCTGATGCAGCTGTTACCATACTCACAAGGCTCTGCCAAGAAATATGGAAGACAATATCATGGCCAACTGACTGGAAAAGATCTGTGTTTATACCAATACTAAAGAAAGGTGATCCAACTGACTGTGGAAATTATCGCACAATCGCTCTGATCCCACATGCCAGCAAGATTCTACTGAAGATTATTCAAAAGACTACAACCATACCTGGAACAAGAACTACCTGATGTGCAAGCAGGGTTCAGGAAAGGGCGAGGAACGAGAGACATCATTGCGGATGTGAGATGGATCCTTGAAAAGACTAAAGAATACCAAAAGGATATCTATTTGTGCTTTATCGACTATAGCAAGGCTTTTGACTGTGTAAACCATGAGAAACTCTGGGCCACATTAAGAAGCATGGGTATACCAGAACACCTGATCATTCTCTTGCACAATCTGTACATTGATCAAGAAGCAACAGTTTGAACGGAACAAGGAGAAACAGAATGGTTTAAAATAAGCAAAGGTGTAAGACAAGGCTGCATACTTTCCCCCTACCTGTTTAATTTATATGCAGAACAAATCATCAGAGAAGCAGGATTGTATGAAGACAACAGAGGTGTGAAGATTGGTGGAAGACTCATCAACAACCTTCGCTATGCTGATGATACCACATTACTGGCTGAAAGTGAAGATGATCTGAAACATTTGCTTCTCACAATCAAAGAACATAGTCTCAAAATGGGCCTGCACCTTAATGTAAAGAAGACAAAGATCATGACAACTGGCATAATCAACAGGTTCATCGTTGAAGAAGAAACTGAAATTGTGAACAACTTTAACCTACTTGGATCAACTATCAATAAAGAAGCAACAAACAGTCAAGAAATCAAATGGCGCATTGCTCTTGGCAGAATGGCTATGAAAGACCTAGATAAGATTCTCAAGAGCAGAGATGTCTCTCTCCATACAAAGATTCGACTTGTTCAAGCCATGGTATTTTCAATAACATCATATGGATGTGAAAGCTGAACGGTGAAAAAGACAGACAGGAAGAAAATTGATGCCTTTGAATTATGGTGCTGGCGGCGAATACTGTGTATACCATAGACTGCCCGAAGAACAAACCAGTCGGTACTAGAGGAGATCAAACCTAAGCTTTCTTTAGAAGCTCAGATGACAAGACTTTGACTTTCATACTTTGGACACATCATGCGAAGAGAGAGATCATTAGAGAAAGACATTATGCTTGGCAAGATAGGTCAACGCAAAAGAGGAAGACCAGCAATGAGATGGATCGATACAAGAACAGCAGCTACGGGTACCAGTCTGTCAACAATGAGCCGCCTGACTGAAGACCGAACACAATTTAGGATGGCTATCCAGAGGGTCGCCATGAGTCGACTCAGACTCGACGGCACTTAACAACAACAACATGATAGAAGTCTATAAATTAATGGAGTGGAACGGGTAAACGTAGATCGATTGTTTACGTTATCAGAATATAGAAAGACTAGGGGACATGCAATGAAGCTACAGGGTAAACTATTTAAGACTAATAAAATAAAATATTTTTTCACTCAACGTGTAATCAAACTCTGGAATTTGTTACCGGAGGATGTAGTAAAGGCTGTTAGTGTAGCTGGGTTTAAAAAAGGTTTGGACAAGTTCCTAGAGGAAAGGTCCATAAACCATTATTAAGAAGGGACCCAGGATATCAATGCTTGACCTAGTACAAGCATTGCGGAACCTGTGTCTTTTGGGGAAACTGCTAGGTACGTATGACCTAGATTGGCCACTGTTGGAAACAGGATATTGGGCTTGATGGACTTTGGTCTGACCCAGTATGGCATATCTTATGTTCTTATGGCAAATTTGCTTTGGGGTAGCTGAGTGCACACCCTTATGAACTGCTATCTGGAGACTAGACAATTCTCCCCTCCTCATTCTTCTGAAACCATTTGCTCTTAAAAAAAGTGTTTTCAGCTCTACTGAAAGAAAAAAAAATCAAAATTATTAAATGTCTCTGGTGCAGTCAACCAGCTGCAGGGACTCTATCCAAAGCCCGGTTCTCTGCACACTGGGACAGGGATAACACGCTTACAAGCAGGTCCCTTATATCCCTTGCTTTGGCATGCAAGAATCATGAGATTTGAAAGGAAGCCTCAAAGTCAGCCTGGTGTGCAACACTTGAGACTGGCCGATGGCCATAGCTGGCTGCAGAGCATGGGGCTGCTGTAAAGCTGAGTCTGTTCTTGGCAGTGTTTTATCATGAGCTGTGTGTGGGAACAGCCCGTTCCCACTCTTCTTGTAGCATGGTGCAGGCTTTGGAGACACATGTCCTGCAAGGCATTGCTGAAAGTCAGTTATGCTCTTACCTTGGCTTTGTACAGTCTGAATTTCTTTCCTTCTGTTTTCACAGTGAGTGTA
The DNA here is from genome assembly GCA_033557465.1 of Ichthyophis bannanicus. Taxonomy (NCBI): domain Eukaryota; kingdom Metazoa; phylum Chordata; class Amphibia; order Gymnophiona; family Ichthyophiidae; genus Ichthyophis; species Ichthyophis bannanicus. The sequence continues at coordinate 21,377,281 of CM066041.1, forward strand.
TGTGGCCAGTGGAAGCCAGAAATGCAGCTATTGCCAATCACTGCTTCACATGCGCTATAAACCGAGTGGGAACGGTAAGTGTTCACTGGCCAGTCCGGCTGCTTTAGTAGAGGAAGACCAACAGCCAGCTGTTTTTACCAAAAGGCAGATGCATTAAAACAGGAGCAAAATGGACACTAATTTTACCTTACATTAGTCTTAACGCTGCATGTGCTTGTCCCATGCTTTTTGGAATTCAGATACAGTTCCAGTATGTACCACCTCCACTGGGAGGATGTTCCATGCATCAATCAGTCTTTCAAAAGAGAATAATTTTCCCAGATTTCTCCTGGGTCTAGCTCCTTTCATTTTCATCCTATGACCCCCTTGTTCCAGAGCTTCCTGTCAATTGGAAGAGAGCTACCTCCTGTACATTTATTCCATGGAAGTATTTTAATGTCTGTATCATATCACCTTCTTCTGCCTTTCTTCAAAAGAAGGAGTTCTCAACCCAGTCTTCGGACACACCCAGTCAGGTTTTCAGGATAACCATAATGAATATGCATGAGAGATTTGCATACATGGAGGCAGTGCCTGCAAGGTCTATCTGTGGTTATCCTGAAAGCCTGACCGCCTAGGAGTTTTCCAAGGAGTGGGTAGAGAACCACTGCTCCATACATATTGAGATCTTGTATTAGGCACTCTAGTGAGGCCTCCTTTGCAGTACTGTTTACAGTTCTGGTGTCCACACCTTCAAAAAGATAACAGACTGGATGCCACAATTGTAAACAGTACTGCAAACGAGGTCTCACTAGACCTGATGATTTCTGCATCAGCATGCTAAAACATGCACCAAAATGGGAGCAGAAACGCATGCTAAGGGTAGTACACAGTTTTACTGTGGCCAGGTGCATTTAAGAGTAATAATGTAAGATGTGCTAACTTTAGTATTGGTTTTAAATGAGCAAACGAAGGCTTTCCGGCCCAGCTCAGATTTCAGTTTCCTGGATTCTTACCCAGCTGCCTTCTTGTCCCAAGCATTTGCTACCGTTTAATATGATTGATGATGATCCTTTGATATACTGTGCGGTCTTGTATGATTTTGTTTTCTGATCTTTGTAATTCACCGAGGCCAAGCTGCTGGTAGCAGCCTAATTTAAATTTGACAAATTAAATTAATACTTTGTGGATGGCTTTAGTCCTACCTAAATGAATGTGATTTAAAAACTGCACTTTACCTCCAGGGATGCTATTGCAAATCATCACACTTTCCTACACAGAAAAGAATTCCGCATACACCACTTCTCAGCATATTTTGCTCTTGTCGGGATTCTGCATACAATAATTACAAATTTTGCACTAATTTATTTCTGTATTGTACTGGTGGTTGGTGACTCTCTTCTGATAGGTATTAAGGCATCTGCTGACCAGACTAGATGTCCAGGGAGGTGTGCTATCTGGCAGGTGCCAAAATCCGAGATGTTACAGAGAGTTTGCTGAAACTCATCAAACTTACTGACTATAATCCGATGTTGCTCATCCATGTCTGCACAAATGATACTGCCTATGAGCGTATCTAAAGTGACTTCATGGCTCTGGGACAGAGGGTGAAGCAGATAGGTGCACAGGTGATGTTCTCTTCAATCCTCCCTATTGAGGGAAAAGGCCGAGGCAGAGAAACTCGCATTCTGGAGATGAATGTATGGCTGCGTGGAGGGTGTCATCGAGAGCATTTTCATTTCCTGGACCATGGGATGATGTTCCAAGGGTTGCAGAGCAGAGATGGTGTTCATCTGCCCAAGAAGGGTCGATGTGTCTTCAGTAGAAGACTGGCTAACCTAGATTCATTGGGAATGGGTAAAGAAAGCCCTCAGGTAAGTAAAACATTAAATTTCCTCTGTAAAAATGGGTAAAAGGGGCAACATCTGGAAAGCGGTGTGCATAAATGCCCGTAGCATGGGAAATTAAACCCCAATTGTTGAGGCTTTAATGAAAGAGACAGACTTGGATTTAGTGGCAGTTACGGAGACATGGTTCATGGACAACCATGACTGGGATGCAATTTTACCAAGCTATAATTTATACAGGAAGGGCAGGGTAGGAAGAAGGGGAGGAGGAGCGGCACTATATGTAAAAAATAATATTACAGCTATAGAATTACAGGGCTTAAAAAGGGAGCGAGGAGATACTGTGGGTTAAACTAGCAAGAGAGAAAGGGAAATCAATTTGCATTGGTGTGATATACAGATCTCCTTCGCAGGAAGAAGTGGACAGAGATGTAATAGAAGACATATGCGGAGAAGTGCTACTGAAAGATGATTTCAATATACCGGATGTTGATTGGCATATCTCTGCTGCAATGTCATCTAGAAGTAAGGAGATTCTGTATTCTCTACAGGGAGAACTATTCCGGCAAATGGTAACAGAAGCCACACGTGAAAGGGCCATACTGGACTTAGTGCTTACCAATGGAGAAAGTGTTTTTGATGTTATAGTGGGAGATCATCTCGCATCCAGTGATCACCAGATGGTATGATTCAGTATTAGGACTGATAGCATCCATTCAAAAGCGAGGGTCTCCAGACTTCAAGAAAACTAACTTTGCCAAGATGGGCCAATACCTCAAGGAGTCGTTAGTGGGAACAGGTGGGGGATGTAGAAAAGCAATGGGCAAAACTGAAAGGGGATATTTTAAGGACAACAAATCTTTTGTTAGACAGGTAAATACCGTAAGGGCCTGATATTGAGCTAGGCTCATTTTCGAAGGACTATGCACCTCGTTAGTGCATAGCCCTCCCCACCAACCTCTAACCTGGATATCCAATGCCACAGTGACAGCATTAAATATCTGGGGATCGCCACACACACCGGAAGCCGCCAAAGTTAACCATGCTGCCCAGTTAGCTCCAATGCCTTAAAGACAGAGGGTTTTCCTTGCCTATCTTTTCGGTGCTGATCGCTAACTAGGCAGCATGCAAAATCACTGCTGCCTGGTTATCACTTGTCGCTGCCTCTGCATCTCAATGCCCCCATGCCCTAATGCTAACCGGATAGCATTGGGGTTTGTAGGGGAGTTAGAAGGGGATATTCAATGGCACTAACCATATAAGGCATTTACACAGTTTACTGGGCTGTAAACCGTGCAAATGCCTTTTGAAAATTGGGCCCTAAATGTAAAAGGAAAGGCCACTATGGTTCTCAAAAGTAGCTGAAAACGTGAAGAAAAAGAGGGAGGCCTTTATAAAATGCAAGCGATCAGAGAGAGAGGAAGACAGGCATCTATATTTGGAAAAACATAGAGAAGCTAGCAAAGTAGTCAGGAAAGCAAAGATTCAAAAAGAGGAGGAAACAGACAATATAATAAAATGGGGGGATAAGACATTCTTCAGATATGTTAGCGAGAGGAGGAAGGGCAAAAGTGGTATTGTCAGACTCAAGGGTGAAGGGGAGGAATATGCAGAAGTTGATGAGGATAAAGCAGAATTGCTTAACAAATATTTCTGTTCTGTGTTCACTGATGAAGAACCAGGAGCAGGACCTCAGAAAACACCCACAAACAGGAACAGAAGTGAGGGGCATCTTGAACAATTTTTAGATCATGTTTGTGAGGTACTAGCTAAACTAAAAGCAGACAGAGCGATGGGACCGGATGGGATACATCCTAGAATACTGAGAGAGCGTGGGGAAGTTTTCTCGGCTCCACTGTCTGATCTTTTGAATGTTTCCTTAGAGTCGGGAGTGGTCCCAGAGGACTGGAGAGAGGCTCATGTGGTGCCTTTAAATAAAAGCGGAAGTAAGGAGGTGGTTGAAAACTACAGGCCGGTTAGTTTAACTTTGGTGGTGAGTAAATTATTGGAAACATTGCTGAAAGAGAAAATGGAGAAATTTCACTTACCGTTAATTTCCTTTCCTGGAATACTGCTAGACCAGTCCAGACAAACTGGTTGTGTCCCCCTGCCAGCAGATCTTGGAGACAGAGAATTCTACCAGAGCTCTGATAGGCTGGACTCTGGTGATATGGTCCTACCCCTAGGGGGTCTCCCTCAGTATTGTCTGTAAAGCGAACCCAAACATGTAACGCAACTAAACCATAAGACCACACATAGTGGACGTTTAATTCAACTATGTACAAGGGAGCTGAAAGTATCCCCAGAACTGAAGGCTGCTAAGACCGATAACGCAGCCATCGGGCCCCCATGGTGAGGCATACTGACAAGGAAGGAACAGAGGCCAGCGGCTTCACCGCACTAGCAGCACCGTAACTGAGAGCAGAGTGGGTCCTGGACTGGTCTAGCAGTATTCCAGGAAAGGAAATTAACGGTAAGTGAAATTTCTCCTTCCAGTTCATACTGCTAGACCAGTCCAGACAAACGGGCAGTACCCAAGCTACCTGCTTTCAAGGGGGGGTCAATGCCAACGACAGCACTGCAGCTCCAAACGGACCCTCCTGCCGAGCATGAACGTCCAATCTATACTGACGGACAAACGTGGACAACAATGACCAAGTCACCGCCAGGCAAATGTCGAGAGGGGCTACTTGAGACCGCTCGGCCCAAGATGAAGCCTGAGCCTGAGTGGAGTGAGCTCGGAGCCCTGCTGGAACTGGCTTGCCTTGCAGTATATAAGCTGCCTCAATAGCTCCTCGCAACCATCTAGAAATGGTGGATTTGGAGGCTGCGGACCCCCGTCGAGGGTCTGCAAACAGGACAAAAAGATGATCGGTCTTACGGAAGGCGTTCGTGATCTTAAGATACCGATAAAGCACTCTCTTCAGGTCCACAGCACGCGATTGACGAAGGTGACCGGAACACTGCTCTCTTTCAAAGGTAGGCAAGAAAAGAGGCTGGTTGACATGAAACGGGGTAAGCACCTTAGGTAAAAAGGATGGAACAGTTCGAAGAGAAACTCCCGCCGAAGAAAATGAGAGATAGGGGTCTCGACAAGAGAGAGCCTGAAGTTCGGAAATCCGACATGCCAAGGTTATGGCCACTAGGAAAACCGTCTTTAGCGTTAAATCCTTAAGGGAACATGCCTTCAGGGGCTCAAAGGGAGGAGCAACAAGGGCACGGAGAACGAGAGCGAGATCCCAAGAAGGAACTAAAGGACGTATCGGGGGCCGTAATGTCTGAAACCCTTTAAGAAAACGCGAAACGTCCACATGCGAGGCAAGAGAACGCCCCGCTATCGGCCCTCGAAAACAAGTTAGCGCGGCAACCTGCACGCGCAAGGTCCCGAGTGCCAGACCCTTATCTAGACCGGCCTGCAGAAAGGAAAGAATATCCGGGATGTTGCAACGCCAGGGCGAGATGTGACGTAGCGAACACCAAGTGTCAAAGACGCCACACACGAGCGTAAGCCAGCGACGTCTAAGACCGCCGTGCCTTAAGCATTGTCGCCACCACACTCGACAAATATCCCTTCTGAACTAACCTGCGGCATTCAAGAGCCAGGCCGTAAGTGAGTAAGGAGCCGGGTTTCCCCATTTCCACCGGCCCTTGGAACAGGAGCCCTGGGAACGCCCCCAGGCATAGAGGAGACGGCCGAGACAGCCGGGCGAGATGCGCATACCACGGTCTGCGAGGCCAATCCGGTGACAACAGGATCACCGGGCTGCGATGCTCCCTGACTCTTTGGAGAATCTTGCCAATCATGGACCAGGGAGGAAAGACATACAGAAGGAGATGGGTTGGCCACGCTTGAGACAGAGCATCTGTCCCGTGCGACCTATTGTTTCTCCAACGGCTGAAGTAGATCGGCGCCTTGGTATTCTGCGCCGTAGCCAGGAGATCCATTGCCGGTAGACCCCATCGTCGAACAATGGACTGAAAGGATTCTGGCGTCAGAGCCCACTCCCCCGGATCCAGAGCATGTCGGCTGAGGAAATCTGCTTTTACATTGTCTACCCCCATGATGTGTTGCGCCGAGATCGCCTGCAGATGCCTCTCCGCCCACGGAAGGAGAAGACCCATTTCCTTCGATACACCTGGACATTTTGTGCCCCCTTGGCGGTTGAGGTATGCCACTGTCGTAACGTTGTCGGACAGAATTCGAACCGCCTGACGCCGCAGAAGAGGCTGAAACTTTCGCAAGGCTAAGCGCACCGCTCGCGTCTCAAGGCGATTGATGGACCACCGGGCCTCCCGAGGAGACCAAATCCCCTACGTTGAGTGCGAGCCGCAATGCGCTCTCCAACCGGAGAGACTGGCATCTGTCATTACCAACACCCAGCGCGGAGTCTCCAAGGGAACCCCTTGAAGGAGACGAGACTGTGGGGCCGGAGCCGGTAGTAGAGGCAACCGAACTTGATAATCCTCTGGACACCATGCTCGAGGCGAGACCTGTGCTAGGAGACTGCGAACTTGAGAAGTTAACTTGAGGAATCAAGGCACTGACAAAAAGACCCGACCTAAGGCTGTATCAAATCAAGCCCCCAAAAAAATTCAATCTCCTGGGACGGCTGAAGACAACTCTTGTCGTGGTTGATTACCCAGCCGAGGCTTTCGAGAAAGGCAACAACCACCGAGACTGTGCTGCAAGCCTCGGGGAGAGAGTCTGCACGAATGAGCCAGACGTCCAGATAAGGATGAACTCTGATGCCGCGGCTGCGTAAGGCCACAGCTACTATTTTATTTATTTATTTCTCTTATATACCGCGCTCTTCAACATCAGTGCGGTTTACATGGAACATTTAGGTTTTACGGTGGGGTTAACCGTAAAAATACAGATAACAGGTAACTCAACTTGGATAGTCAAAATTAACTCTTTACACATATTCGATACATAGTAGTATTTACATATTATACAACATTTTGAGGGATGTTACAGTGTACATGGAGCTTATTTGTGGGAAGGTCGAGATGGTGCACCTTCATTTGGATAACATTCGAGGAAAAGGTGGTGTTTCAATGCCCTTCTGAATTTAGTCAGTTCCGGGATTGCTCGTATGTTGGGAGGCAGGGCATTCCAGTATCTGGGAGCACCGATACTGAAGGCCCTGCTTGCTGTAGCCTGTGTACACTGGGTCAGTGTTTTGGGGATTGCCAAGGTGTTTATTGCTATAGTTCTTCTGGCTCTATTGTGGGGGGGTAATGTGTGTGAGACAAGCGAGTGACGGGGGGGGGGGGAAGAGCCCATTTATGTTCTTGAATGTTAGTATTAATGTTTTGAATACAATCCTACAATGGATAGGGAGCCAGTGGAGACTTTTGAGGATGGGTGTTATATGGTCTCGCCTCAAGGCCCCATTCAGAACTCTGGCTGCGGTGTTCATGGCAAGCTGGAGTGGGCTCAGGGTGGATTTAGGGAGCCCTTGAAGGATCGCGTTGGCATAGTCCAGGTGTGGAATGGTTAGAGCCTGGAAGATAGTTCTAAAGCCGTCTGGTTGTAAAAGAGGATGTAGATGTTTGAGCGTTCTGATTTTGTGATATGTTGATTTGACAATGTTGCCAATGTGTGTCTTCATGTTAAGGCTCTGGTCTAGAGTAACACCCAGGTAACGGATTGTGGGCTTGGTTTGCAGTTCTATATCGCCGACTTTTAGATGGGTTGGTGGAGAGAAGTTAGAGTTTCTGGTGATGAACAGCACTTCAGTCTTTTTGTGTTGGTATGCGAAGATTCTGATTCTGGAGCCAACTTTCTACTGCACTGAAACATTCTCTAAGGGGTGAGAGGTCAGTTTGGTCAGTCTTGAACGACATGTAGAGCAGGACGTCGTCTGCATATATCATGCATTCAATGTCGAATGAACGAATGATGTCGCAGACTACCACCATTACCTTGGAGAAGGTTCGAGGCGCCGAAGCTAGACCGAATGGCATCGCACGAAATTGGAAATGTTGACCGAGTACCGCGAATCGAACGAGTCGCCGATGCCCCTCTCGAATGGGAATGTGACGAATGCTTCTGCAAGATTGAGGGAAGCTAGAATTCCCCATTGCGTACCGCTTGAATAACGGATCGCAGAGTCTCCATTCGAAAGTGTGGTACTCGCAGACTGCGATTGACACCTTTGAGATCCAAGATAGGACGAAAGGAGCCTTCTTTTTTTTTTTTTTGGCACCACGAAATAAACAGAGTAATGGCCTAGTCCTCTTTCCAACGGTGGAACTGGACGAATGGCATCTAAACGCTGGAGTCTTTGAACGAAGCAACATCCGCTGCCCATTGACGCAGCCAGAGCCATCTCCGAGCTACTGTCACCGGTGCTACGGAGCGAGCTGACAGCCGCAAGAGATCAGAGAAGGCCTCTGCCAGGAATGCAGCGATGGATTCTAAATGAGCCAACTCGGGATCACCTGGAAGCTGCTGAATCCATCGAAGGGAGGCCCGTGCTGCTAGACCTGCACACACCCCTCCTTGAAGGGAAAGAGCGGATGACGAAAAACCCGTCTTTAGCAGACTCTCAACTTTTTAGGTCTTGCTAGTCACGGAGTGCCGCTCCGCCCTCAACAGGAATTGTGGTATGCTTGGTGACCCCGGTCACCAACACATCAACTTTCGGGTATGTCAGCCAACGATCCAAGCCAGAGGGAGACCAAGGGTATAACTGACCAATACCACGTGCCGTACATAGAGAGGACTCTGGAGAGTCCCACTCTCGAGATACCATATGCTGTAACTCAGCTGGAAAGGAAAAAAGCTTTGGAAGGCTTACGAATGCCCTGTAAAATGGGATCCGGCTGCAACAGGGTTTGAGAACTCTGAGGATCAGGCGTGTCGGCTAGGCGTAGCGACTCCATCACCTATGTGATTAGGGCCGGCAACTCCTCTTTCCGAAAAAGTCTGATATCTTGAAAGCCCTCGTGAACTGTCAGCGAAGAATCAGACGGAGAATATTCACCATTTTCTTTCTCCAACGAGTCAGGGCTCACCTCGGACGATTTAAAGTCTTCTTGAACATCCGTAGTGTCCCGCAAGCCACATGCAATGTACCTGGAAGGACGTACTGCTTTAAGGTCTGAGGACTTTTGGGACCGCTTGCGAGACCCCACCATATCCTTGTCTGCTACCAGGCGGGTGCTGGAGGTATACCAAAAGACTCAGAACGCCACAGGTGCCATGCCTGGCGGAAGAGCGTCAGGAACTCACTGTCAGCCAAGGCTGCCGTGGCTTCCAGCAGCTGTGGAAGCAAAATGGGAGCTGACTGAGTCCTTTCTGCAGGAAGATCCTGCTGCAGGGGCTCTAAGGAGGGAGGAGTTAAGGCGCTGATGTCCCCAGCTGGCAGCGCAGTGGGAATGGAGGAAGAAGATTCTCCTGGATGCAGCATGCAGGTGGAACACAAGCAATCTATAAACTCCTTTTTCTTATTACATATAATACAGCTGTGCAGAGAAACAGGCATTGCAGAGGCTTAAACTTTTTTTTTCTTTTTTTTTGTAAACAAAAATCAAGATAGGCTTAGAGAAACAGAAGACTCTTCAAAGAAAAAGGGATTTTGAAACTCCCTGTGCCTTCACAGCATGTTTAAATGTTTTGAAATGGCTGCCCAGAGCTTTTCCCTCCAAAAAAAAACAAAACAAAAAACACTGAAGAGAAATACCTCCTGATTTTCAAAATGGCCGCCGGCACAGAAAAACTGCAAAATAAAAGTTTCCTAAGCTCTAAAAACCTTAAAAATGCAGCAAAATCGCTGGGGAAGAGGCAAGGAGCGCTGCTAGCAACTTAAAAATTCAAATCCTGTATCACCAGAAATGGAGGGGAGAAGGAAACTGTCAGTTATTCACTGTGCAGGTACAGAGGAGCTGAGTTCCCATGGAGAAGAGAAACTTTCAAAGTCAGTGTAAGGTAATTACAGTGACTGAAAGGTAGAGAAATTAGAGTTTGATCCCTCTGCAGCCACTTAGACCCTCATGGCAGGGGCTGGAAGGTGTTTCTGGAGAAAAGGGGAGCTGCACAGACAGTGAAATCAGAAGCTCAAACCCTGCTGTATTGCTGATTACAGAAAATACAGCTGTTAAGGAGGGAAGCCTGGGAAACCTAGAGAAACACCTCTTGTGTGCTCTGGGTGCATCCAGGAAATTAAAATGAAGAAAAGAAAATAGGAACTTCAAACCCAGATGAACAGACCCTGATGAAACCGGAAGTGAAGGAATCAGGTCAGAGACAGCCGGTCCCGATGCAGTTGAAATAAACCCAGGGCAGCTGAGGCAAGTAAGAAAACAGTTTACTTACAGTTTCTCTCAGAAATTGATACCTGATCCTCCTGCTGTCTAAGCTCCCGTGGCAATGACTCAGCGCTGCTTAAAGAAAATCGGGAGCTCTACTGAAGCAGGAGCTCCACAAGTTTATTTGGGGAATCAAGTTGCTGGGAAACCCAGAGTAACACCTATTGTGAAATCTGGGTGCAACGAGGAGCCTCAAGATACAGAGAAACCTGATTTTAGGGAGGCCTTCATCCAGCTAACAAGCCCTCATGGTCAGATGCTGGGGATTCTTCCTGTCAGCGAGCTCTACTGTGTTAGAAACAGGAGCTCAGCTGCAAACACCCTGGTGCACAGTGAAACTATACTGGCAGCAACAGGCAAGTGGAAATATCAGTCCCCAAAGGGATTCTAAATAATTTTAAAGATTTTGAGGGAAAAAGGTGAAATTAGACTTACCTGCTAATTGTTGTTCCTGGAGTAGACCCAGTCTAGTCCCAGACCTCTGAGTTGTCCACCTTAATCAGCAACTTGGAGACTGAGGAACCTCCTTCTTTTTCATGATGTCATCCGTATATATCTCTGGGGTCCGCCTTCCTCCATCAGTACCCTAATGACAAAGCAGACTCACCAGAGCAACAAGTAAGTCATGACCTCACTTACCCCCCATAAGGTCCAACCACCCAGCACTTAAATACACTCAACAAAATAACTGCATAAGAACAAATCATCTAACGAACTGTTAACACTAAGGGTGCCAAGACTTCCCTCTCACCTGTCTGAACACCCACCTTAAAGATGACATCCAAATATCCCCCGGAGCACAAGCCCCTACACCACTCTTCTTACCTGTCATCCTCGAGAACTGCAGACATTGCTGCAATTCCCCCTCAAAACCGGGGCGGGATGCGGGACTAGACTGAGTCTACTCCAGGAACAACAATTAGCAGGTAAGTCTAATTTCACCTTCCTGATCGTATCCCCAGTCTAGTCCCGGACCTCTGAGTAAGTACCAGAGTAGTAAAGTTAACGGGAGGGCCCAGCTACAGCCGCTTGCAGCACCGCCGCCCCGAAGCCGGCATCTTGTGCTGACTGGATGTCCAACCGGTAGTGTTTAATAAAGGAATTCAAAGAAGACCACGTGGCCGCCCTACAAAATCTCCACCGGCGGCACTAAGCGGGCCTCCGCCCAGGACGTAGCCTGGGCTCTGGTGGAATGGGCTCTCAGCCCCTCCGGAACCAGCTTCCCCTTCAGCAAGTAGGCCAACGCAATTGCCTCCTTAATCCACCGAGCGATGGAGGCCTTGGACGCCGCCTCTCCCCGGCGAGGCCCTGCGAACAGAATAAACAGCCTCTCCGATCTGCGGAACCCCGCCGTACGCCGAAAATACTTTTTCAATGCTTGTCGAACATCCAACGTCCTCGACACAGAACCCGTTGCGTCCGCACGGAACACTGGCAAGGAAAGCACAGTTACTTACCTGTAACAGATGATCTCTGGGAACAGCAGGAATTAGTTCTCACATATGGGTACGTCGGTACCGACGGAGCCTGCGCGGGAAAGCTTTTGGGGCCTCCCACTGCGCATGCGCGCTGCCTTCCCGCCTTCCTGACCGACTCTCCTCAGTTCGAGTTTAAAGCTGAGACAATAGAGAGAGGAAAGGAAAGAGAGAGATAGATACAACTCCTAGGGGAGGCGGGTGGGTTGTGAGGACTAATTCCTGCTGTTCCCAGAGATCACCTGTTACAGGTAAGTAACTGTGCTATCTCCAGGAACAAGCAGGAATAAGTCCTCACATATGGAGACTCCCTAGCTAAGATGCCTGGGAGATCCCCTGAAGGGTATGAGACCCTGAAAGGTTCCTCATCTTCCTATGGATCTCAGGCATCCATTCAGGGAAGGTAGGCTGGAGTTGTTCAAGAATGGAACAGGTGTCTGAGGACAGCCTGACCAAACAAGGCATCCCGGCGAGAGTCCTTGTCCAAACAGTAATGGGCGGTAAAGGTATGAACCGAGGCCCAGGTGGCTGCTCGACAGATCTGGTCAATGGACACAGAGTTTAAATGAGCCATAGAGGTGGCCATGGCCCTCACGTTGTGAGCGGTGACATGGCCCTCCAGAGAAAGGTTTTTACTCTGGTAAGCAAAAGAGATACACTGAGCAATCCAATTGGAGAGTGTTCTTTTGGAGACTGGAAGTCCTAAATGAGAAGGATCAAAAGCAACAAAAAGCTGAGAAGACTTTCGATGTTGCTGTGTCCTGTGGAGGTAAAAAGCAAGAGCTCTTTTACAGTCTAGAGTATGAAGGTTCCTCTCTGCACTAGATGCATGAGGAGCTGGAAAAAAGACAGGTAAATATACCTCTTGATTAAGATGAAAAGGGGAGACCACTTTAGGCATAAAGTGGGGATTGGTCCTAAGGACCACCTTATCATGATGGAACCTTGTATAAGGTGGATTAGCCACTAGAGCTTGCAGTTCACTGATACGGCGAGCTGAGGTGACTGCAATGAGGAAAATAACCTTCCAAGAAAGAAATTTCAAGGAGGTAGTGGCTAAGGGTTCAAAGGGTGGCTTCATAAGCTGACCAAGAACCAAGTTTAAGTCCCATGCTACCGGAGGAGGTCGAATGGGAGGTTTAGTTAAGGTTAGGCCTCTCATGAATCTTGCAATAAGAGGATGAGAGGAAACAGGTTGTCCATTGATCGGCTTAAGTGATGCCGCAATAGCACTCAAATGGACTCTTACTGAATTCGTTTTGAGTCCTGCATTGGAGAGATGCAGGAGATATTCCAAAAGAGAATTCAATGGGAGTGCTAGAGGGTTAAGACCCTTTTGAGCACACCAAATGGAAAATCTTCTCCATTTAAAAGCGTAAGAACGCCTAGTGGAAGGTTTCCTAGAGGCATGTAGGATATCCATCACTTGCTGCGAAAGATTGAAGTGGTGAAGGTCTAGGCCTTCAGTAACCAAGCTCTGAGGTGAAAGGACTTGGGGTTTGGGTGCCACAAAGTCCCCTCCTCCTGAGACAGAAGGTCTGGAGCCACTCCCGTCCAGGGAGGGGGCTTGGGAGAGATGCAGAAGTAGAGGGTACCACACTTGGCGTGGCCAGCGTGGAGCTATGAGGATCATGGACCCTTGATCCCTTTGAAGTTTGAACAGAGTCTTGGGAATCAAAGGAATGGGAGGAAAGGCATACAGGAAGCCCTGACCCCAATGCAGGAGGAAGGCATCCTTGGCCTGAACTCCCTGACACGGAATTCTGGAACAGAACCGGGGAAGTTTGGCATTCCACGGACTTGCAAAGAGGTCTATGTCCGGGGTTCCCCATTTTTGGAAGATTCTGAGTACCTGATCCATGTGCAGGGACCATTCGTGTGGAAGCAGAACTCGACTGAGTCTGTCTGCCCAAGTGTTTTGGATTCCTGGAAGATATACTGCCAGGAGATGGATTTGATGCTCTCTGGCGAAGGCCCATAATCTTAGAACTTCGTTGCAAAGCGACAGAGTGCCAGTCCCTCCTTGTTTGTTTATGTAAAACATGGCTACTTGATTGTCCGTGTGAATAAGGACTGTCATGTTGCTGAGGAGGGTATGAAAAACTTTGAGAGCCAGAAAGATTGCTCGAAGTTCCAAGTGGTTGATATGAAGGGTGGTCTCCTGTGAAGACCAAGTGCCCTGAGTGGAGAGATCTTGGAGATGAGCCCCCCAACCTGTTTGGGAGGCATCTGTTGTGAGGGTTGCTTGGGGCAACAATGGTTGAAAGGGGGCCCCCAACAACAGATTTTGAGTGGATATCCACCATTGGAGAGACCAAAAGAGACGATTGGAGTTTGCTATTTGGTCTGAGAGAGCTCCTGATGCTTGAGTCCACTGGGTGGATAAAGTCCATTGAGCTGCTCTCATATGTAGGCGAGCATAAGGCACCACATGCACTGTGGAGGCCATGTGGCCTAATAGTTGTAGCATCTCTCTGGCAGTCAAGTGGCTTCTGGACTGAGTCTGAGAGGCTAAGTGCACTAGACGTTGACAACGGGCCTGAGGTAGATAGGCCTTTGCAGTGGTGGTATCCAACCAGGCCCCTATGAACTCCAGGGATTGCGTAGGGGTGAGTTGAGACTTTGGCAGATTGATCACAAGTCCCAGATACTGCAGGATGCGTCTGGTGCGATCCAGGGAAGTCTGAGCCTCGGACTGAGATGGAGCTCGGATGAGCCAGTCGTCCAGGTATGGGAAGACAAAAATTCCCAGGGCGCGTAGAAATGCAGCTACTATTGCCATGCATTTGGTAAATACCCTTGGAGCAGAGGCTAGACCGAAGGGAAGTACTCTGTACTGGAAATGTTTTCCCTGGAACAGAAACCGTAGGAATTTTCTGTGGGATGATGGATGAGTATATGTGTGTACGCATCCTTGAGATCTAGAGAACAAAGCCAATCCTGACTCTGTAGGTATGGAAGGAGAGTACCTAGAGAAAGCATCTTGAATTTCTCCTTGTATAGAAATTTGTTTAATTCTCTGAGATCCAGAATGGGTCTGTACCCCCCTGTTTTCTTGGGAATGAGAAAATAAGGGGAGTAAAAACCTGACCCCTGTTGAGGAAGAGGAACCTCTTCTATTGCCTTTTGGGCGAGAAGAGTGGTCACCTCCTGACTCAACAGGTCTAGGAGAGATGGGGGAGAATTGTAACTTCTCACCATGGTATGGGGAGGAAGGTTGGAGAAATGTAGTTTGTAGCCCTCTCTGATGATAGAGAGGGTCCATTGTTCTGATGTGATTTGCTCCCATCTGGGAGCAAAATGAGTTAACCTTCCTGGAATGGTGAGAGGTTCTGGTTTTAGAGCCAGAAAGGTTAAGTTCTCTAGATTTAAGTCAAAAACCCTGAGGGGGTTGGGACTGTTGGGCTGTAGCAGCCCCTGCAGGTTTTGCCCTGGCCTGTTTAGGCTGCTGACGCTTAGGAGCAAAGCGAGCTGCAGAAGATTGTTGGCCAGTATTTGTGGCAAATCTGGCCTTCTTGTAGAAAGGCTTTTTGAAAGATTTTTTCTTGACAGGGGTAGAGGTAGACTTAGAAAGTCTATCTAATGCAGCATTTTCTGCATCCATTTGAGTGGCTTTGATTTGCCACTCCTTACCAAACAGATTCTCACCTGTACAGGGCAAATTTTCCATCCCATCTTGGACCCAGAGTTCTAGGTCAGAGGCCTGGAGCCAAGCAATTCTGCGAGCCGCAATGGCAATACCCGAGGCTCTGCTAGCACCCTCAAAGGAGTCAAAGGCTGCTCTGTTGGAGAACTTTGAAATATCTTGGGTATGCTTTAGCAAAAGGAGGAACTCCTCCTTTCTATCCTCTGGGATAAAGGGGAGAAAATGGCGTATCTTTAATGCAATCTCCTTCAGAAACATGCCCATATAGAGGCTATATGAGTTGATTCTGCCAATAAGCATACTTGCTTGGAAGATTTTTCTTCCAAAAGCATCCAGAGTCCTACATTCTCTTCCTGGGGGAGTAGAAGAGTGTCTTTTAGTACTCTTGATCCTTTTCATAGCTGACTGCACCACGATGGAGTGGTGAGGGAGCTGAGTTTTTTGAAACCCAGGAGAAGGGGGGACACGATACATGGTGTCCAGACGACGAGAATGTGGAGATATGGGAGACTCCTCTCACCCTAAGTCCATCATGTGTTCTTGAAGAATTTCATGGATGGGCAAGGTGACTGCCTCTTTGGGAACCTTAGAGTATCCTAAAATGTCTAACTTTTTTGCTCTAGGTTCTTTTTCAGAGGATACAGAAATAGAAAGACCTTTAGCTACTTCAATGATGAAGTCTTGAAAGGATAAATCCTCCGGAGGAGACATTCTCCTCTTTGGAGAAGAGGGCTCCTCAGGGAGAGTAAGGGATACTTCAGCAGAGTCATCTGATGAATCAGAATCATCAGAAGACTCAAAGTATCGTCTGTTTGCTTCCAGGGATCGATAAGCGTATCGACCGGTATCGACATCGGGGGTACCCGGAACCGGATCGGTATCGGGAAAAACCCCGGAACCGGGACCCGGAATCGGTATCCTGGTCGATGTGGATGGCCTGGGTACCGGTATCGGTTGTGGCACCGGAACCGGAGTCGGTACCGCACCCTGGCGTCGCAGCCTTAATGAAAGCGAAAATGGCCTGCTGCATGGATTGAACTGTTTGATCCATGGACGCCACGACTGTCTGGATGTCGGTACCGGATGAATGAGCTGGTACCCCAGAACAGTCTAACAGGTGATCGGTCGAGGCCGTGCCATCGATGTCAACCTGTAACCCCATAGGAGGAGCTTTGGAAGCCGGAGCTTCCCGCCGGGGTTGTTTGGCTGGGGCAGGGTCCTCAGGGTCAAGCCCAGGGGTATCTCGATACTTAGAGGGAGATTTGCCCTTTGAGGACCTGCCAGAGGAATGTTTGGTTACCTAAGATCCATCAGGAGAGGAAGACCTGGAAGATGTCGATGCTGGAGTATCTGTAGAAAACAGCATGTGAAACTTGGCTGCCCGGTTCTGTAAGCCACTTTTAGACATCAAAGAACAGGATGGGCAATCCGGAATGGAATGGTCAGGCCCCAAACATTTAAGACACCATTCATGGGTGTCTGTGACTGAAATAGTACCGCTGCACTTGGTGCATTTTTTAAACCCAGAGGCTTGTTTCTCCATGAGGGAGAATTTGTGGAGGCCTAAAGGCCTCACAGAACAAACACACCAAGTGAGGAAAAAAGATGATTTTTTTTTAAATAAAGGAAAAGAAAACCGGCGGTACCGGTCTGGAATCGGGGAAGGCAGACACGCGGCCAAAGAAATAAATTAAAATAACTTCTTCAGTGGTGACAGGAACACGACCTGCTGGCTCCGCGGAAAAAGAAGAACTGAGGAGAGTCGGTCAGGAAGGCGGGAAGGCAGCGCGCATGCGCAGTGGGAGGCACCAAAAGCTTTCCTTCTGGGAAGCTGGGGAGCTTTCCCGCGCAGGCTCCGTCGGTACCGACGTACCCATATGTGAGGACTTATTCCTGCTTGTTCCTGGAGATATGTCCTGATTCAAGTGAAACGCCGACACGACCTTGGGTAAAAACGCCAGAACAGGTCTCAAAACCACCTTAGACTCGAAAAAGGACAAGTAGGGTTCCTTAAAGGACAATGCTTGCAGCTCCGAGATCCGCCTGGCCGAGCAAATAGCCACCAGGAACACGACCTTCAACGTGAGATCCTTCAATGAAGCCGAGCTCAGTGGTTCGAAAGGCTCCCGCTCCAGTGCCGCCAGCACCAGCGGAAGCTGCCATTTGGGCACCAGGTGTCCCCTGGGCGGCCGCAGTAGCGCCACCGCTCGCAAAAAACGCTTGACATCCAGATGTTCTCCTATGGCCCTACCGGCAATCCTTCCGCGGTAGCACGACAGAGCCGCAACCTGCACTCTAAGCGAAGCCGCCGCTAAGCCCTTGTCGAACCCATCCTGTAGGAATTCCAATATTTGAGAGATGGACGCCCTGAGCGCCACCGAGTCCCTCTCACTGCACCACGTCTCAAAAACTCTCCAGACCCTGACATACGCCAAGGACGTGGACCTTTTCCTAGCTTTCAGCAGCGTGGAGATCACCGCCGAGGAATAGCCTCTCGTCCTGAACCGAGCCCTTTCAATAGCCAAGCCGTAAGCGAGAACCGATACACATGAGGCATGAACAGAGGGCCCTGCGACAGCAGATCCGGACGGACCGGGAGTCGCCACGGCCGTGCTACCAGAAGCCTCAACAGATCCGCATACCAAGGACGGCGAGGCCAGTCCGGGGCTATCAAGATCACTAGCCCCCCGAAGCTTTCTATCCGCTGAATCACTCTGCCTATGAGCACCCACGGTGGAAAGACGTACAGCAGCTGGCCCTCTGGCCAGGACTGAATGAGCGCATCGAGACCTTCTGACATCCGTTCTCTTCTCCTGCTGTAGAAGCGACTGGCCTTCGCCGAGCGCAAAGTGGCCATCAGATCCATCACCGGCGTGCCCCACCGGCGCATTATCATTTCGAACACCTCTTGATGGAGGACCCATTCCCCAGGATCCACCCGTACGCGACTGAGGAAGTCGGCTTCCACGTTGTCCACTCCTGCCACGTGCGCCGCCGACACTGCCAGGAGATTTTGCTCGACCCAAGCGAACAGACTCTAGGCCTCTGCCTCGAGAGCCATACTGCTGGTCCCCCCTTGACGATTGATGTAGGCCACCGCGGTGGCCTTGTCGGAGAACACTCGTACCGCCGTCCCTACGAGGCACAACTAGAAACTCACCAGCGCCAGCAACACAACTTGCAACTCCAACCGGTTGATCGACCACGATCTCTCCTGAGCATTCCACTGCCCTTGCGCGAACTGACCCCGGCAGTGGCCCCCCAACCCAGGAGGCTGGCGTCCGTCGTTAAGGCTAGCCACTCGGGTACCTCCAGGGGCCTCCCACTCTGCAAGGAACGGGGTTCCAACCACCAGCGCAGTGCTGCCCGTGTTTCGTCCGGGCGAGTTTCCGGGACAGCAGGTCCTGCTGATGCGACCAGCACCTGAGTAGCGCCCTCTGCAAGGGCCTCATGTGAGCCCTCGCCCATGGTACCAGCTCGATGGTCGCCGCCATGGTGCCCAGAAGCTGCAGATACTGCCACGCCGTGGACTCCTTTCTCTTCAGGAACCTCCGGACTAACGTCCGCAATCTTCGCGCCCTTTGCTGAGGGAGAAACACGTGCCCGGTCTCCGTGTCGAACTGAGCTCCTAAATATTCCATGCTTTGGGAGGGAACTAACTTGCTCTTTGTCCTGTTGACTATCCAACCGAGGCTCTCCAGGAAACTGACTACCCTGGAAGTAGCTTGTTCGCCCTCGCACCTTGACTTTGATCTTATCAACCCAGTCGTCTAGGTAAGGGTGCACCAGGATGCCTTCCCTGCGCAAGGCTGCCACTACCATAACCTTCGTGAATGTGCGCGGCACCGTCGCTAGGCCGAACGGTAACGCTCGGAACTGGTAATGACCGAAGGGAACCGCATAGCGGAGAAACCGGTGATGCTCCTGCCGAATGGGAATGTGCAGATAGGCCTCGGAAAGGTCCAGGGCAGTGAGAAATTCCCCCTTCCGGACCGCCGCAATCACGGAACGCAGAGTTTCCATGTGAAAATGGGCCACGCGAAGACACCGATTCACCCCCTTGAGGTCCAGGATAGGCCGGAATCCGCCGTCCTTT
Source organism: Ichthyophis bannanicus (assembly GCA_033557465.1). Lineage (NCBI taxonomy): Eukaryota > Metazoa > Chordata > Amphibia > Gymnophiona > Ichthyophiidae > Ichthyophis > Ichthyophis bannanicus. The sequence goes on from CM066041.1 coordinate 21,396,640, forward strand.
TTTGGCACCACGAAGTATATGGAGTATCGACCGCAACCTTGTTGGTCTCGGGGCACCGGCTCTATCGCCCTGAGGTCGAGAAGCCTTTGTACGGTCTCCCGCACCGCACCGCCTCGCACTTGCCCAGCACCTTGCAGGGAGACCGCACGAAGGCATCGCGCACCGGCCGCTGAAGCTCCAGCGGGTAGCCTTCTCTGATGACCTCCAGCACCCACTGATCTGAAGTAATCTGGACCCAGGCGGCATAGAACTCCTGCAACCTGCCTCCCACGGGAACTAGGGGCCCCTGGGTCTGCCTGATCTCATTGCGCCTTACGAAGAGTAGGAGGAGGAGGAGGCTGACGAGATGCCCCGAAACCCTTGGTTTCGGGCAGGGAATCTGCCTCTCTGTCCGGAACCGAACCTTTGGAAACAAAATCGGCGAAAGTCCCGTTGTTGAGTCTTGCTCGCCGAGGCTCCTCGGCTCTGCTTGGGCTTGTCCTCCGGTAGCTTACCGCCCTTTGACTCGCCCAAGTCCTTGACCAACTTCTCCAGGTCTTCCCCGAACAGGAGGTGCCCCTTGAATGGGAGCTTACTCAGCCTGGCTTTGGACGAAGAATCCGCCGCCCAGTTACGGAGTCACAGGTACCGCCGCCTGGCAGCCACCGCTGTCGCCATACTCTTTGAGAGACCCCGCATGAGGTCATAGTGAATGTCGGATAGACAGGCCGCACCCGACTCCAGGCGGGCGGCCCCGCTGGACTTGTCATCCGTCTGCCCGGAATGAACCTGTTGAGACCAGCGAAGGCAGGCCCTGGCCACCCAGGCCCCACAGATAACCGCCTGAAGGGACACAGCATTGGTGTCAAAATCTTGCCGCAACAGGGCGTCCAGTTTCCTGTCTTGTGCATCCTTAAGGGCTGCGCTGCCCTCCACCAGGATGGTGGTCTTCTTTATTACTGCCGCCACGGCTGCGTCCACCTTAGGGGGCTTGAAAACCTCCCTGTCCTGATCTACCAGCGGAGATATCCGACCTAACACCCGGGAGCCCTTGAGGGCCGCCTCCGGAACGTTCCACTCTTCCTGAATCAACTCTTGGAAGACCTGGTGTACCGGAAAGGCTCTCTGAGACTTCCGGAAGACCTGCAACAAAGGATCCTCCAGGGACTCATCCTCCGCCGGCCCCTGCGCAGGCATATTTAGAGTACTCAACGTTTCTGCGATAAGGGCCGGCAGTTCTTCCCTTCGAAAGACGCGCACCACTCTGGCTTGCTCCTCCTTGTCCTCGAGCTCGCCTTCTTCCAATTCCTCCTCGGGGAGCCCACTCTCGCCGTCCTCATCCGACAGATGCCCCTCCGAAGCCAGAGATGCGCATCAGGCTCCGCATCCAGCTGTAGCCTTTTGCCTCCGAGCTGGCCCTCTGCGGAGAAAACCTGGCTGGCACGCTTTATGCGGGTTCCGTCGGAAGGGACCGTCTGTGAAAGAGGCAGGCCACCTACTGCCTGCTGAAGAAGGGCCACAAAGTCAGGTGAAAAGATGGCCTCCAGCCCCTTTGCCCAGGACACCTGGGGCACAGGCCTCTCCATGGCGGTAGACAGCTCAGCCACCGGCTCCCCACTGGGTAAACCAACTGAGGGGGCATCCAGAGGCCGTGCCTCCGACCCTGTCCGCTCCCCCACATTCTCCCCGGAAGGATCCAGGGTTACGGCCTCCTTTGAGCAACTCCTGCACACTCCTGAGTCTGAGTACTCCTCTTAGCCCCACAAATTACACACTGGACTTTGGGAGACATAGCACTTAAGAGGTACCTCCCCCCCCTTAGGGCCTCACTCGCCTACTGCCACCCCCAAGGGAACCGCAGGAGTCTGCAGCCCCCCAGGAAACTCCTTACCCGGATATGCTGTGCCCTTTGCCCCAACGTGGTCTGATTCCTTTTTTTTTTTTAAACACACGCTGTCAAAAAAAAGCACCCTAGCTGTCTCCCCTGATCCGCTGCCACGGGTCTGCCAACCACGGCACTAGAAGCCGGGAAACAAGCAAGGTGGAACGCGGGAGCAGCCCCAGTGCTCCCGTGCTAATGCCATGTGGCCGGGCCTGCACTGTAACAAGACGCTCCTGCGCGCCGCAGTAAAAAGAGATGGCCCCCAGCCCACCCTCTTACCTGTGCTGCCCCTGCAGCTAGAATCTGACGGGCCGATCACACCGCAGCCCGAGGACCAGAGGGCCTCAATTCCGTCCTGCAAACACCGCGCGGAGGGCCGGCTCCGGACACCCCTGCGGGCAGCCAGAGGCACGCTCACAGGCAGGTCTTCTGTTTGGCGCTTGGCTGAACAGCTCTATCACCTTTGCCGGCTCAGCTCCACTGCACCTAACCGGGAGTGAACCGGCCCCTCTGCAGAAGATCGCAGGCCACTTGGAGGGGAAACTAGGAGAGGTAAGAGGAGAGCCTGAGGCACCGGAAGGCACAGCTCCTGAAATTTAAAGGTACAGGCCTTTTTTTTTTTTTAAATCTAAGAACCAACTACTTCACTCAAACTATTCCTTAATTGTTCCTCCAGTGAGCCCGGACCCCCGGGCTCGACCTAGTCAGCTGCTTGGAGACTGAGGTAACTGATGGAGGAAGGCGGACCCCACAGATATATACAGATGACATCATGAAAAAGGAGGTGGTTCCTCAGTCTCCAAGCTGCTGATTAAGGTGGACAACTCAGAGGTCCGGGACTAGACTGGGAATACGATCAGGAACAACAAAAGCAACCAGATCTGCTGGAGACAGAGAAATACTGAGGGAGACCCCTAGGGCTAGGACCATATCACCAGAGTCCAGCCTATCAGAGCTCTGGTAGAATTCTCTGTCTCCAAGATCTGCTGGCAGGGGGACACAACCCGTTTGTCTGGACTGGTCTAGCAGTATGAACTGGAAAGTGAGGTTTCTGGAGTCCGGCGGATTATAGGATCCGAGGCAGCATGGATTCACCAGAGGCAGGTCTTGTCAGACAAATCTGATTGATTTCTTTGACTGGGTGACCAGGGAGATGGATCAAGGGAAAGCTCTAGATGTGATGTACTTAGATTTCAGTAAAGTCTTTGACACCATTCCACACAGGTGACTTATAAATAAATTGAGCACCCTAGGGATGGACCCTAAAGTGACTGACTGGGTTAGAAATTTGTTATGTGGGAGGCAACAAAGGGTACAGGTACATGGAGCTCACTCTGAGAGGAAGGAAGTTACCAGTGGTGTGCCACAGGGATCTGGTCCTTGGTCCGATTCTTTTTAACACCTTTGTTAGGGATATAGCGGAAAGGCTGTTGGGTAAGGTTTGCCTCTTTGCAAATGATACCAAAATCTGCAAAAGAGAAGACACCCAGGAAGGAATAGATAAAACGAGGAGGGATATAGCTCGAAGAATGGTCAAGAATTTGGCAGATTGTTTCTGATTATCTTAAAGTGGCTAAACAGGTAGAAAAGGCGACTGCTAAAGCCATAGGGATGCTTGGGTGCATAGGGAGAGGAATGGCCAGCAGAAGAAAGGAGGTGAAAGTGCCTCTGTATAAGTCTTTGGTGCTACCTCATTTGGAGTATTGTGTGCAATCCTGGAGACCGCACCTTCAAAAGGATATAAGCAGGTTGGAGTCGGTGCAGAGGGTGACTACCAAAATGGTCAGTGGTCTTCATTATAAACCATACGGGGATAGACTTAAAGATCTCAGTATGTATACTTGGAAAGGCAGGATAGAGGAGTTATGATAGAGATGTTTAAATACCTCTGTGGCATAAATACACAAGAGAAGAGTCTCTTTCAATTGAAAGAAAGCTCTGCAACAAGGGGACACAGGATGAGGGCGAAAGGGGATAGACTCAGGAGTAATATGCGGAAATATTTCTTTATGGAAAGAGTGGGAAGATGCATGGAACAGTCTCCAGTAGAGGTAATAGAGATGAGGACAGTATCTGAATTCAAGGCCTTGGACAAACACAGAAGATCTCTAAAGGGGAAAAAAAAGGGACTATAGCAGTTGATATGAAAGGGAAGACTTATAAGCCATATGGTATTTTTCTGCCATCATTTCTATTTTAAAGCATCATCTTGACAAAGAATGCAGATTTTTGCATAATTCGGACCTTTTAACACAGAATTTTGAATTTTGTGGGCAGAGGTCCAGCAAGAATAGTATTGGAATGGAACATGCACTGAAATTAAAGCAGCTTTGTAACACGTATTTTCTGCATGCTAAAATTCTTCCTGTATCAAAATAAATAATTTTAGCATGCAAAAAATATGCAGCAACAGCTGAGCAAGAACAGTGTGCTAAACTTAGCCAACCTTCTTCCATCAGGCATGGTGTCATATCCTGCCTTTAGAATTGCCAAATGTAGCAGACAGGAACTTGGCTCTCTGGGGATGCTGCCCTCTTCAGAGCCCCTCAGGCTGCTATAGTTCCAGTGAATGGCAGTAAGACATTCTGCCTATAAACCACATATATATGCAGTACAGTTTATCGGCTAAATCTTTGCAATGTTGCTATTATTTGACACTACAGTGCTTCCTTTCTTTATATATATATAGAGATTTCCAGTGCCTTACTGTGTAAATATAGCTTAATATTTTAATTATTCACATGAACTATATTCATTGCTTATCCCCTCCTTTCTTTGCCAAGGAATATTTCAAGAATGAGTTCACCTCGGGGGATGGCAAGAAAGGTAAGAGCTGCCCCATCAAACGCATTCAACACCTTGACCGTCCACAGCATTAGCACCTTTTTAGTTCAAATCCTGGCAAAGCTTCCATGTTGGCTCATCCTTGGCTGATACAACAAAGTGCAGGTCAGGGGAGAAAAGGAGAAACTGGAATTTCCCAACTTGAGGGAGGTCAGTACAGGGCAGAGTGTAGGAAAGGTCACATTCCATAGTGAATGGAGGTTAATTTATAATCTGCTACTCTAGAGCTCCTGTTGTATCATTAAAGGAGTTGCAGAAACCTCCCTGACTCAGGCCTAATAAAGAACCTGAAACAGAAATATTGGGTCCTGAGAGCACTATCTGCTTTCCTGTGATTCAGACTCCACCTCACATGCTTGAGAAAAGGGGAGAGTGTGTTGTGTAATCTGAAAAGCCACCATACTCCTTCCTTAACGGGTAAAAGTACAGAAATAAAAGCTTAATTAATCAAAGAGCTGATGCATTTTTATTGGACTAACTTAATACATTTTTAACTGCGTTGAGGAGAAAAAAACTTGCCGTTTTGATTTCAATGGTATATAGTGCCTTCTTTCTAGAATATGCTAGATTTAGGAAGGGGCTCAAAACTTGGTTTTTCACTCAATTTTGGGAGCTAATCTTTCCCCAGCTGCCTGCTTTTACTCTGTATCTCGTATACATTCATTCATTTATTTCCAGTACTTCTATATCTAAATCTGTGTGTTTTACAGAATCACATAAGAAATACTAAAACAAACACATAAAATAACAAACACAGTAATATAATAAAACAAACACAAGATGAACATGGCTCAAACAAAACACATTCTATCCACCTCCTACACTAAATGCTTTGTGCATCATACAGACATTCCTTCTTCCATATAAGGGAACTTTAATACGTGAGTTTTCTTAAAATAAAAAGCTTTCACTTTCTTTCTAAAATCTTAATAATCTTGCATACCAGAAGCTCTGCAGGAGATTTCTTTATTTTATTTTGCTGATGTATTTATAGATTTTTTGCCCTGTCTTGTTCTGCTTTTTGTTTATTATAGAGGCCAATATTCAGAAACCTTAGCCAGTCGGTCAACAGGCTGCTGGCCAACTAAGGGAGCTGATGATATTCGGTGACACTCTGCGGATAGCACCACTGAATATCTCCACATCCCACCTTGCTGCTAGTCAGTTAGTGCAGTGGTGGAGGGAAGGCAGTGTCAGTGGTATCTGGCTAACACCACTCAGATACTATTGCTGAAGATCTTGCCATACTGAAGCAACATTTTAATATCAGCCCATCAATGTCATATTTTAGTAACAATTATTAGTTTAATGGAGGGTATTTTTGGCTTTATGGTATTGATTTTAAACTGTAAATTGTTTTGATATGTTAAAAGAAAAGGTTAAACCTTTCTGATATGGCTGGTTGCGGCATCCTCCATCTTAGATAAAGGGTTTAAAATGTGGCAACCAGCCTGTCAACAGTACAGGAATCAGTGTGAAATGAGCCTCGTACACCTATCTGTAATCCAAAATGAGCGGTGGGCAGGCCCATATGCGATGGTTCAGCTCCCAGCAACTCCCACCAATGCTTTCCTGTTTTCTCCTCTTTTTCCTCCTCAAACTCATTAGTGTCATTTGAGAGTGTCTTGTCTCAATGCCTGGTAAAGTCCTGACGCTGACTTCCATCAGATTACACAGCATCGTAAGACCTCTCATGTTCCCCAGCTGTCATGTTACAGGTAGACTGGATCATTTCCAATCTCACAGATCTTACTTTTTCCTTTTCTTTAAAGCCCATCATGACTTTGGTTATTTCTACGGCTCAAGTTATGTAGCTGCTCCAGATGGCAGCCGGACACCAGGACTGTCTCGCACCCAGGACGGGCTGTTGGTGGCTGAGCTGGATTTGAACCTCTGCCGACAAGTCAGCGACAAATGGAATTTCAAGGTTGGTACCTATAGCACAGAGAAGGCATATCAACCAGCAGGCAGAAGCCCATTACTCCAAGTGTGGATACGGTCATGTGCCTGGCTGATCTGTGCTTCTCATGTCTATCAAATCCTCTAATACTGTTCTTCCAGTGAAGCAGGGTCAGCCACACCATTAGGCAGACTAGGCATCTACCTAGGCTGGTAGAATTCGAAGGCAGCCCTACAATGCCAGCAAGACCAGCAATGCAGCACTTAAGCCATTGTCATGAGACACAGGCCTTTGAATAGTTGTGTACACTCATGGTCTGTTGTGTCCCTCCTCCTTTGAGAGGAGATTTGCTTGGTTTGGGTGGGACTAGGTAGGTAATGGACCCGATTCTGACATGTGAATAGAGGGGCTGTACATCCCAATAGGACATTCAGCCCTGCTAAACGCCAGGACCGTGTGCTGGCTGAAGTGCTCCCCGCACGCACAGAGCCACTGTGTGGGGAGCGCTGGACGGGGGCAACCGAGGCACCTGGATTACAAAGCCAATTCAGGACATGGCCATCATCCACCCACTGGATGTACAGGGCCATGTTATCTATTCCACCTTGGAGGTGGAATAAGGCACGGTGATCGGGCGTGGCAGCCCCCCCAGCAGAACAGGGACTGCAGCAGGTGAGTCCCTTCCACCCAATCCCAGTCCTGGCAGGCCCTGCTGAGGGTCGGGTGGAGGGGAAAGGTGAGTTTGCGAGCTGGTGGCCTGTTGGGAACCCCGATGCCATGCCGATGGGCACCATGGCACTGGCACATGAGCAGAAGCATGGGGCGGGCTGGATGGGGTGTCAGCAGGATATCCCGCAACATAGAATAGGAGCAATGCTGGGCCATCTAGGTGCACAATTCTGTAGTTGCTGGAATGTCTAGTTCCTGCAGTTGCAGAGAATCGGGTACTAGTACTAGAAATGGGTAAACGTAGATCGATTGTTTACGTTATCAGAATATAGAAAGACTAGGTGACATGCAATGAAGCTACAGGGTAAACTATTTAAGACTAATAAAAGAAAATATTTTTTCAGTCAACATGTAATCAAACTCTGGAATTTGTTACCGGAGGATGTAGTAAAGGCTGTTAGTGTAGCTGGGTTTAAAAAAGGTTTGGACAAGTTCCTGGAGGAAAGGTCCATGAACCATTATTAAGAAGGGACCCAGTACAAGCATTGCAGAACCTGTGTCTTTTGGGGAAACTGCTAGGTACGTACAACCTAGATTGGCCACTGTTGGAAACAGGATAGAGGGCTTGATGGACCTTGCTCTGACCCAGTATGGCATATCTTATGTTCTTAGTTGGGGGTCATCCATTATTCAGCCATCCAGATGGCCCGAACATGCCCCTCACTGAATCGGGCTCCACCAGTATTCAATGGTCACATGCAGTTCCGGAAGCCTGAGCAGACACAAGAGTAGAGGTGGGGGGGGATGCTAGACATGGCTGGGACAGGGTTAGAGAAGGAGAGATGCTGGATACCTAGTGTGGGGGAAGAGAAGGGGATATGATGAACAGGGAGAGGGGTTTGAAAAAGGAAAGATACTGACAGAGGGGGAGAGAAGGGGGTTAAGGTTCATCTAGGACAGCAGATACCCTTGGACCATTTCTGCAGTGAAGAATGGGCCATTAGGTAAATGAAGATTTGAACAGTGTGTTTGTGTCTTTACAGATGACGGGGCGATATGAAATGTACGCAGAGGAGCTTGCTGAGGCTGTGCAGCAGGACTTTCAACCCAATATCATCCGTGAATAAGAGATCAGGACTTAAAGGGCACCAGCAGCATTTGTAGCAATGCCCTACACAAATTCCAGAGTGGAAAAAAAAAAATCACACTTTTCAAGAAATCAAACATTAGCATTGGCCACTCAGAGGCAATCACCACCCTCTTTTTATTCCCACTCTAACTCACTTTATAGCCCAGATATTTCAAGAGTCATTGAGGCTTTCAGGAAGTAGTGATTATGGCAAGAGAACCAAGGTGAGAAGCACTCTCTGGGCTTTATATCCATGTGTATCCTCAGGCAAATGCTTTGTAAACTTGATTTTTACATTTAAAAATAATCTGGAAGCCAATGTCACATGTTCACAGCAGCAGGTCCACCAAAAGGCATACACCCTTGCAGAAGAGGGAACAGAATAAACCACAGCAAGGTGTAAAGGAAAAAGTCTTCTATTAACAAAGAAGCCCCGACACGGCTTTGTTTCGGCAGACTGTCTTCTTCAGGGGCAAATTGTGTGACAAGCTGAAGAGCTGTGTATCGTACTGGGTGCCAGACCGATAGCTGTACCCTAGGAGTATCTGTGCAAGGCCCACAGTCAAGTAACCACACTACCTTGCACAGCTCTCTCTGGCTCCCAGTGCGATACACAGCACTTCAGCTTTTCACACAATTTGCACTCTGACGAAGGCAATCTGCCGAAAAACAGCCATGTCAGGGCCTTTGTGTTAATACAGCATAGTTACTCACCTGTAACAGGTGTTCTCCAGGGACAGCAGGAATCAGCCCTCACATACAGGTGATGTCAGCACTTACGGAGCCAGCACAGAGCATTTCCCCAGCTTTCAAAGAAAGCCTTTGGGAAGGCCACCACACATATGTGGTGCCCTTTCCGTCCAAGGGTGCCATCTTAGTCAGGTGCCATAGCTATAGTCCCTTCAAGAAGATGGCAAAAATACACAGCAGCTCCAAGGGGAGGAGGGAGGGTTGTGAGGACTGATTCCTGTTGTCCCTGGAGAACACCTGTTACAGGTGAGTAACTACACTTTCTCTAGAAACAAGCAGGAAGTCAGTCCTCACATATGGGAAACCCTAGCTACAGACTACCGAGGACCTGTAGAAAAAAAGCATGGCAGCGTCATGAGCAGTCACCAGTGAAAGCCGAAGGCAGCCCGAGGACCCCGGGTCTGTGAATGGCCATGCTCCCGGTAACTGGAACAAGGAGGGTCGGAAGGCAGAAGTTACTTAAACCCCAAACAGATTACAGAGTACAGCCTGGCCGAAGGCGGCATCCTGATGGGACTCCCCCTCCAGGCAGTAATGCACCATGAAGGTGTGAGTGGAGGACCAGGTGGTGGCTCGGCAGATGTCTGCCAGTGGCAGCAAGTGCAGGCTAGCAACAGACATTGCCATCGCTCAGACATTGTGAGCTGTGACTTGGCGTTCCAGGGAAACCCAGCCTGGGCCTAGGCAAAGGCACTGCAGTCCACCATCCAAATGGACAAGGTACGCTTGGTGATCGCCAGTCCCAGGCTGCTGGGATTGAAGGAAACAAAGAGCTACCCGGATCTGCGGTGGTCCTGAGTCAGCTGCAGGTAGACGGAGAGAGCCTTCTTACAATCCAGAGTGTGGAGAATCGCCGATGCCTGGTGGGCATGAGGCTTCAGGAAGAAAAGTAGGCAGCTCTCTCGATTGAGATGAAAATCCAAGACAACCATCAGAAGGAACTTGGGGTGAGTCTGCAGGACCACCTGGTTCCTATAGAACCTCATGTACAGTGCCTCAGCCATCAGCACCTGGAGTTTACTGACTCTCCAGGTGCCACAGCGGGCAGGTAGCCATGAGCTCAAAGGGCAGCTTGGCCAGCTATGTGAGGACCACATTGAGGTCCCATTCTGCCGGAGGAGGGCAGGTGGGGTCTTGGAAAGAAGCAGGCTTTGCATGAAAAGAGAGACAAGTGGTTGCCCCGAGAGGGGTTTGAAATTGATGGGATGATGGTTCGCTGAGACAGCACTCAGGTGAACCCTGATCGAGTTAGACTTCAGCCCCGACTGCGAGAGGTGGAGCAGGTACTGCAAGACCAAGCTGGTAGGGCATGAAAATGGGTTCGCTCAGAGCACCACACCAAGAACCAACGCCACTTGAAGGTGTAAGTCTGTCTGGTTGAGTCCTTCCACAAGGCCAAAAGAATGTCCTCAATCTCCATGGGGAGATGGTAGGAGGCTAGAGCGACCTGCTCATCCACCAAGCTGTGAGGGACAGGGATCGCAGACTGAGTTGAAGAAGCAAACCCTCCTCCTGCATCAGCAGCTCTGGTGAGAACCCGAGTGGGACCAGGGACTCCATTGAGAGACGGAGCAGCAGGGGAAACTAAGCCTGCCTGGGCCACCTCGGGGCTATGAGAATCATCAAGGCCCTGTCCCACTGGACCTTGAGAAGGGTCCAATGAGGGGTGTGGGAGGGAAGGCATATTACATGCACAAATCCCACAAGATGAGGAAGGCATCAGGGGCCACCCTGCCAGGTGCGGGAGGGGACCACAGAACCGAGGAAGCTGCGAGTTCGCCAGGTTAGCAAAGAGGTCCAGGTCTGGAGTCCCCCAATGCTGGAAGTTGCTGCACCATTCATGGACACAGGCACCACTCGTGCGGCCAGAGAACTCTGCTGAGCTAGTCCCCCAATTTTCCAGCCAGCGAGGGATTTAACAGAGCGCCATTGGGTGCGAAGACTTCCTCCCCACTCATCACACGCTCCCCCGAGCGATCGGGGTAGAGAGGCAGCATTTCCAGCTGGCGGGAGATTTAACAGAGCACCATCGGGTGCACCCATGCCTGGCAGGGCCTCGCCAGAGGGCCCTTTGGCGGGCGCCAATGGCAGCCAAGGAACAGCATCGCAGACCCTACTCCATTGACATGAACACCACTGCACCTGACCAGCCGATGCAGGAGGCTGGCTGCGCCCCCACGTTAATACTACTGCATTATATGGACAACCCATTGCTTGTAAGTTAATTCTGCTGCTCTGCCTGGACAATCCATTGCTTGCTAGCTAATTCTGCTACCCTGCCTGGACAATCTATTGCTTGCAGATTAATTGCATAGGACTTGCTACCTATTGTTTGTAATATTTGCTTTGTAAAACAATTCACACTGTATAGCCTATTAACTCCACTATCACTACATAACTAGTCTGCTAAACAACCACAAGTAATACAACACATAGAATAAAGACACCACTAACACAAAAATGCACCTTTAGGACAAAACTCCAGTTGAACCCATGTCAGTTAGCCACTAACATATTCCCAGGTCAGTAAAATACATAATATAAAATGCACTCCACTACCCACTACCTCATGGCCTACCTCACACTCCTCATGTTCGCACCATGCACATATAACAGACACAACGAGCAAATCCCCTTGATCAACCTACATACCACCCAACCCAGGTGCACACTATCAACACACCTATCCAAAGAACGCCAACAACCAAAGCATACAGCACACAAACCTTACAATGTCACATGTAACATACCCACTCACCACACAGATAATGAACACACAAATCCAATCATAGCAACAAACATCAGGTGTGCTCTACTAAATGCCAGATATATCAGGAACAAACCAAATACTACCCTTGACCTAATCCGTGACAAGAAGCTGGATATAATATGCATCACCGAGACCTGGCTAGACGACTCAGACCAGGTCATGTTAAACCAAGTAACCCAAACAGGATACTCGGCATTTAACTGCATCAGAGCACAAAAGAGAGGAGGAGGAGGAGTATTAATACTTTCCAGAAAAGAATACCAATTCAAAATGATCGCCACCACTAACACTATTGAATCTAACACACTCACTATAGCCAACAAATACCTAAGCATCTCCCTCACATACAGACCACCTGGACCCACAACTGAACACCTATCCACAGTAAATGAAATGATATGTGCACATAACAGAAAACACAAACTCCTCATTGCATTAGGAGAATACAAACTAACATCCGCACTCACCAGAGAAATCACAACATTCTTAAAAGCCATGGAGTTATTAAAATACTGCCAGACAATCAACGCCCCAACACACCAGCATGGTACAACTCCAGACATGGTCTTCATGCCAATGCAATTAGTGGAACAAAACAAGATCACAAAACCAACAGTCACACCAGTCCCTTGGTCAGGCCATCATGTGATTGAATTCACCATAACCCTGAATAACCCCGCACAACGCACAGAAGATGAACGAATAACTAGATGGTTCAAAACATTTAACAGAGTCTCATTCATAAACGAAATCACTCCACAACTTCAACAGAAGCACGACACCCTTGACCTAAACATAGAAGAATGGAATACAATAATATCCAACGCAGCATCTGCCCCAGCCATCAAAGAACCACAAACACAAAAAGATCCAACGCCCCATGGTACTCACATGAAATCAGAGTTGCAAAATGCACACTCAGAACACTGGAAAGAAAATGGAGACAAAACAAATCACACTACCTCCTAACTCAATACAAAGACAAACAACTGGAATATAACAAATCTAATAAATGAACGTAAACAGCAACACCATACCAACCTAATCATGAAATCTACTAACAGACCAAGAGAACTCTTTAGCATTGTCCAAAAGCTCACAAAGGACGACATGCAACAAAGTACCCACCATCTTGACCCACAAAAATATGCAGATTACCTTATGTCAAAAAACACCAAACATGCTCTACTACACCACAAACAAACGATTACACGATAAAAAACATCAAACATGGGAGAGCTTCAACATACCAACAAAGCAGCAAATAGAAGAAATTATATCTGGACTAAATACAACCACCTCACCATCAGATCCATGCCCAGTGTCGTGGCTCAAAGCTACAAAAAGCCAACTCTCTCAACACATTTCTCTCCAACAAGGACACATGCCGCAACCACTAAAGCACGCAATGATACGACCAGTACTTAAAAGTAGTAATCTGAGCCCCTCCGAACCAAAAATCATACCATCTCATCTCCAACTTGCCATTCCTTGCTAAAATCATGGAAAAGCCAGTGCAAAGGCAACTTCAGGACCATATTGACATCAATGCCCCACTGGACATCCATCAGCATGGATTTAAGCCCCAATATGGCGTAGAAACACTACTCACCTCCCTCTTTGACAATCTCTTAAGAGGAATAGACAACACAAAAAATGGCTTCCTGCTAGTGTTCATGGACATCTCAGCAGCCTTCGACACAGTGTCCCACACCAAGCTACTGCAACGCTTACAACAGATAGGACTATGCAAGAATACCCTGAACTGGTTTACGTCATACTTGGAAGGGCGAATGCAACAAGTCAAATGCGACCAAAAGAAATCAATACAATTCCCCGTCATGCAGGGAATACCCCAAGGCTCAGCCCTATCATCAATGCTCTTTAACATCTACATTCAGCCCATAAGCAACATCATTCACAAACTTCACTACCACATTTATGCTGATGACATCATGGTGTACACTCCAATCAACCTACTAGCACTAAACACCACAATAACCAAATGCCTCGAAGACATGAATGACTGGCTCATAGCCAACAACTTAACCGTCAATTACGATAAAACTGAGGCAATGCTCGTCACCAGGAACTCCACCTTCATACCTCCACAAACCATCAACATCCTAGACAAACACATAGTAGTCAAAGAAGAAGTTAAGTATCTGGGCATCACACTAGACAGAGCTCTGAACCTGAAATCCCACATCACCAAAACCACAAACAAGGCCTATCAACGACTGAGGACAATCGGACAAATCAAACCAATGCTCCGTCAGGACCCCTTCCGCACATTGTGCCAAGCACTCATTAACACCACTGCTTGATTACGGAAACTCACTATATCAAGGCCTTCCTCAGCAGACACTCCACCCACTACAGATGGTACAAAACACCACAGCACGCATCATTACAGACACTCCAAGGACTGAGCACATCACTCCTATCCTACAACTACACTGGCTCCCAATGATGGCAAGAGCTAAATATAAAACAATCATGATCATGTTTAAAATCATTCACCATCTCTCAGCAGATGTACTCCAAAACGTTGTAACAAGGGACATCAGCAATAGACCAAGAAGAACCAATAACAACAACATAATCGGCACACCTGCAGGCTATCACAAAACTAAACAAACAACTTCAAAAAGAGCACCATCACTACTGGAATCCACACTATGGAACTCCCTCCCAACGAGCCTGAGGGAATTAGATGACCTTACAGACTTCCGCAAAGACCTCAAAACATTCTTTTATAGAAATATATGAGCATTCAGGAACATCTCCTACCCAAACAGATACACTACTTCCTCCGGCAACTAAACACGCACTCATCCTATCCATACACACAAGTTTATCATACCAAGCTATTAAATACTCTCCTGTTAAATGTTAACCCTCATTGTACTATCTAAATACTGTTAAGTGTACTGTCCAAATGTTTACATGTAACCTAATGTTAAATGTAACCCTCCAATTGTGATGTGATGTGACCACCTTGATTGAAGGATAAAGGTGGCATACAAATCTGTCTAAATAAATAAATAAATTGTCCTGATCCGGGATGAAAGTGGCCTGGACGGTCATGCCTTGGCTCACTGGAAAGGAGCACAGGGCTGTTGCCTCCAAACAGAGGCTATTGGAGCCAGTATCCCCCCCACTTTGTTCACATAGAACATCGTGACCTGGTTGTCCGTCTGGACCAGCTCTGCTCAGTGCTGCAAGCAGTCCCTGAAAACCCTGAGAGCAAGGCGAATGGCCTGGAGCTCCAGGAGGTAGATCCGTTGCTGGGACTTCGTGGGACCAGGTCCCGAGTGTGCCGTCCCTCACAGTGGGCTCACTAGTCCAACAGGGAGGCATCCATGGTCAAGACCACCTGGTGCACCAGGACTTGAAAGGGAATGCCTGAAAGCAGGTTCCAAAACTCCTGCCACCAAGTCAGAGACTCAGCTGTGCTGGGAGAGACCGAGATAGGGTCTCAGAGGCAGCTGGTCGACTGCGCCCATGATGCTCGGAAACACCACTGCATTGCCCGCATGTTGAGACGGGCATTGGGCACGACATGGACCATGGAGGCCATGTGGCTGAGAAGGTGAAGCATCATCCAGGCCGGGATGGTGCTGTGGCACTGCACTTCAGACACAGGCGGTCCGCCCTGTCCTGAGAAAGAAAGGCCATGCCTGAAGGGTGTCCAAGCGAGCCACGATGAACTCCAGGGACTGAACTGGAGTGAGGTAGGACTTTGGGTAATTGATCATGAACCCCAGATGCTCCAGGAGGCAAATGATACGATCCGTGGCCTGCCTGGCTTTGGAGGCTGTGCCCCTTGTTACGAGCCAGTTGTCTAGATATGGATCGACGAAGGTGCCCTGCAGCTGCAGGTAGACCACAGCCACGGCCAGGCACTTCGTGATGATCCGTGGGGCAGACGCAACGCGAAGGGAAGTACCTTGAACTGGTAATGGTTTCCCTTAACCATGAAGCGGAAGTACTTTCTGAGTTTGGGGTGGATGAGGACGTGAGCGTAAGCATCCTTTAAGTCCAAGGAGCATAGCCAATCACCCTGCTGGAGTTAGGGCAGCAACGTTCCAAGGGAGAGCAACTTGAACTTCTCCCGCACTAGGAACTTGTTGAGGTTCTGCAGGTCAAGGATGGGCTGAAGGCCTCCTGTCCACTTCGCGACGAGGAAGTATCGGGAGTAAAACCCCTGTCCTCGGGAGTGCGGTGGAACTGGTTCTACAGTGCAATCCTCGAGGAGGCCTGTGAGCTCCTGACTCGGGAGGGCCTGGTGCTGGGGAAACCGATGTGGCTCCCCAGGAAAGTACAGAGGAGGGGCCTGATCCAGATGGAAACAATAGCCCTCCCAAACGACCTGGAGAACCCAGGCATCGTGGAGATAGACTGCCACCTGTGGGAGAAATGGACCAGACGCCCCCCGACAGACAGCCGACCTGCCAGAGGACGAGAGGCTATGCTGATGGCGTCAAAACCCCAAGGCTGGTTGAGCTTGCGCCAGGGGTTGGGTCTTGAGAAACTTTGACTTACGAGGGCCATGGACTGTGGACTTGCCCTGGCCGCCCTGAATGGGGGTCGACGCTGACAGATAGACCGGGTAGCCCCTGTACGGGAGCCCCTTCCGATGGAAGAAAGGCTCTGCTGCTTCTTCCTGGGAAGGGAGGAACTTTTCCAGGAGAGGCGAGTATGCGTCACGTACTCCGTCTTGATCTCTGCAGCCTTATCCTCCATGGGCTTGCCAAATAGCTGCTCCCCAAGACAAGGGACATCCAGCATCTTTTCCTGGACCCACTGTTCCAGGTCTGAAGACTACAGCCAAGCCTGTTGGTGGGCTCCGATACCAGCTGTCGCCACCCGGGCGGAAGACTCAACGCCGTTGTACACTGCTCACAAAAGGTACTTCGAGCATTCCCTGACGGACTTTGAGAGGGCCTGAAAATGCCAGAGATGGTCTCCGTCAAGGTCCGTCGCGAAGCCTCTGAGCTCCCTAGTGAGATCACAGAGGAACATCACAATACATAATTGGTAAACTTGGATGTGGCATGACAACATGGAGCCTTGATAAGCCTTGTGCCCGAGGGTATCAAGGGTACGAGACTCTCTGCCCGGGGGGACCAATGAATTAGTCTTCAGGCTCTTTAGCTTCCACATGGCTGATCTGACCACCATCGAGGTGTGGGGAAGCTGGGCTTTCTGTAACCCCGGACCTCGCTGGACCTTATACATAGTGTCCAGGCACTTGCTCACAATTGGGACAGAGGCTGGGGTCTCCCACATGCAAAGCAGGAGTCGGTTTAGAATGGGAGGAACCGGCACCGAGAAAGCCTCTCTCGGAGGGGCTTCATATTGCAGAATATCAAGCTCCTCAGCATGGGGCTCCTCCTCCAACTCAGTGGTGAATGCCAGGACCCACGCCATGTCTCAGACGAACTCCAGGAAGGAGGTGTCCTCAGAAGGTGACCGCCACCTCTGGGTCAGAAGGGAGGTCTCTCCATTGGACTCCCAGTCTGAGTAGTCCATGGAGGTCTCGCGGTTGGGCGGCTTGAGATGGGTCGGTGACCTGCGCTGGATCTCTGAGGCCAAAACTTGCCCAGAGCCGGAGATGCTTGCCCACAAAGATCTTGTGCCCGAGGAATGGAACAGAGACATGCCGAGGATCCTCACAAGGCCTCTGGCTCTTGGAGGTCACTACAGCAGTCCGGGGAGGTCCTCGAGGTAGAGGTCCCTGCGGTCTCGAGGCGCATGCCGGTGGGGCCGGGCATCAGTGCCTTCTGGGCAGCGAGGAATGCAGAAAGGCTGCATTCCAAGGCCAGCATTCAGGCCTCCCATTGAGGAATGGGGCCCTGTGACACCGACATTGGGGTCACCGGGTCAAGCGTCGAGGAGGTCCTTACCAGGTCAGGCATCGAGGAGGTCCTCACTGGGACGACCCTTGGGAGACTGGGCACCTTCACAGGAGGCCTCCGTATTGGTTTGAGGTACCTTACTGGGCCACTCCCTCTCCAACTCCAGAGACTGCTGAGGGGGGCTGAGAGACTGTGCGCGTGACCTCACGCTTGTCTGGAAGCCTTGATGCCTTCTTCCACTCACGCTCAGGTGACCCCTAGTCAGAGTGCCATCGGGCCCGGGGAGGAGCCTTGGGAGACTCTGGAAGTTGTGGGGCCGAAGAACAGGATGCTACCGGGGATACCGGAGCTGCCTTATGGAAGAGATCATCCAGCTTCTGCTTACGACTCTGGATGGCCTTGGAGGGCATCATCTTACAGAGGGAGCACAGCTCTGGGTCATGGTCAGCTCCTAAACACCTGAGACAACAGTCAGGGGTGTCCGTGAGAGACATGTTTTTGGAGCATCTATTACATTTCTTAAAACCAGAGGCCATTGGGGCAAAAAGGACCCCTGTGAGGTTGAAGACCCTCGATGTGGCCAGTGATTAAAAAGGGCGCGAGTGCGGTAAAAACAAACAAAGGGGAAAAAACCTGAGACTAAGGCCAAAGCAGTGATGCTTGGGAGGCGGGAATAGGACCGGCGAAGGCCGGTAAGGAAAAACTGGTGGGCAAGAGAAAACGTTTTCCAGGGACGAGACACAAGTCCGAAGGGCTCCGTGGAAGAAGGGAGACTGAGTAAGATAGCACCTTTGGGTGGGAAGGGGACCACGCATGCGTGGTGGCATTCCCAAAGGCTATCTTTGAAAGCTGGGGAAATGCTCCATGCGGGCTTCATCGGTGCTGACGCCACCCATATGTGAGGACTGTCTTCCTGCTTATTCCTGGAGAAAAGACTACTTCCTATACACCTCGCTCTGGTTTGTTCTGTTACATTCTCACAGCAGCAAAGCTCTGTCCTGTTACCTCAGGCCAGGGCCACTGCAGTCAGGCACAGAATGGTTCCACCAGACCGGACGTTGTTTCTCCTTCTATTAAATCAAGACGATAACCTAGCTGCATGTGTCAGAATATTGGGCGCAATGATCAGAGCTCTCCACACCATGCCTGAAGCATACATTGAGATAACACTGTATGAATGCAAAAAGCACATTGCACCCAACGACCTTCATACCTATGAGCTATGAATCCACTTGCAAACAGTGCAGGGCACACGAGGTTAGGAACAGACAAGAGAATGTGGAAATTGGTGACCACAAACAAGGGGGACGTTCCAGGCTCCGCTTATTTAATTCTTAAACTTAGTGGTTTCTTTTTCTTTTTTTATGAGCACCTCCTGCTTAGCTGTGTCCATCATAAATCAGGGGGCTGCTGTGCCAGACGCAGTTGTCACACTGAAGACAGCTGATAAACAAATCTTTTCATGGAAAGCTGAAGCATAAATCCGAATCCTACAGCATAAGAGCAACGGCAGAGAGCCAGGGTAGGGCCCAGCCTCACATCACCACTGGAAACAGGATGGTCAAAAATTTCTTTTTATTTTTCATGGACAGAATACATACATCTAGATACAGTAAGAGCCCCAGAAACATGAATACACAAAGCAGAGCCACACAAAGATGTGTGCTGGGGAAGCAGTAGAGAGATGCAGGTGAAGCAGCTTTGGCTGTGGCAGCAAACCACAGACCATGCCTGCTGCTTTAATCTGCCCCAGGATTCAGAGGCCAACTCCAGTGGTTTCTTCTTACATCAACACATGCGCAGAGCTTTCATTTAGAACAAAATCTTTTCCAGTCAGAGCCTCGGTTTTAGAAACATTAGAATTGATCTTATCCCTGCTGTGGCAACAGTACAGGTTTGCAAGAACCGATTATTCCAATTCCTGGACATAGGGTGCACTGATCACAGTTCTGTCCCTTTAACACTCATTTAGAGCACAGCATGCAATTACTCAGCCTGACTTCCCTTCAGCAGGCGAGTGGAGGGGCCTCGTACAGGAACGGCAGCTCTGGTGATATTCAGAGTTCAAGTGACACCCTAACTCTCACTGGGATGTGAAGGAAGGTCTGTGCTACAGTAGCACTAGTTTTAGCAGTCCAGCTGTGCATCAGGAATACATTTATAAGAACATAAGATATGCCATACTGGGTCAGACCAAGGTCCATCAAGCCCAGTATCATGTTTCCAACAGTGGCCAATCTAGGTCATATGTACCTAGCAGTTTCCCCAAAAGACACAGGTTCTGCAATGCTTGTACTAGGTCAAGCATTGATATTCTGGGTCCCTTCTTAATAATGGTTTATGGACCTTTCCTCCAGGAACTTGTCCAAACCTTTTTTAAACCCAGCTACACTAACAGCCTTTACTACATCCTCCGGTAACAAATTCCAGAGTTTGATTACACGTTGAGTGAAAAAATATTTTCTTTTATTAGTCTTAAATAGTTTACCCTGTAGCTTCATTGCATGTCCCCTAGTCTTTCTATATTCTGATAACGTAAACAGTCTATCTACGTTTACCCGTTCCACTCCGTTCATTAATTTATAGACCTCTATCATATCTCCCCTCAGCAGTCTCTTTTCGAGGTTAAAGAGCCCTAACCTTTTTAGCCTTTCTTCATAGGAGTATCCTTCCATCCCCTTTACCATTTTGGTGGCTCTTCTCTGAACCTTTTCTAATAATGCTATATCCTTTTTAAGATACAGCGACCAGAATTGCACACAATATTCAAGGTGCGGTCTCACCATGGAACGGTATAGAGACATTATAATATCTTTTGTTTTAATTTTCCATTTCTTTCCTTATGATACCTAGCATTCTAATTGTTCTCTTGGCTGCTGCTGCACACTGGGCTGAGGGTTTTAACATGTTATCCACAATGATGCCTAAATCTTTTTCCTGGGTGGTGGTTCCTAATGTGGAATCTTGCATTGTGTAACCATAGTTTGGGTTGTTCTTTCCTAGGTGCATAACTTTGCACTTGTCCACATTAAATTTCATCTGCCATTTTGATGCCCAGTCTTCTAATTTATCAAGATCCTCTTGCAATTTTCCACAATCCTCTTGGGTTTTAACAACTTTAAATAGCTTTGTGTTATCTGCAAATTTGATAACCTCACTCGTTATTCCCCTTTCCAGGTCATTTATGAATATGTCAAAAAGCAGCAGATCCAGCACAGATTCCTGGGGTACACCACTATTCACCTTTCTCCATTGGAAAAATTGGCCATTTAGCCCTACCCTCTGCTTTCTATCTTTTAACCAGTTCCTGATCCACAGTAGTACACTGCCTCCTATCCCATGACTCTTTAGTTTTGCCAAAAGTCTCTGATGAGGGGCCTTGTCAAAGGCTTTCTGAAAGTCCAGTTATAGAATTGTAGTGCTGCGTTTTTGTTTTTCCTTTTTTTTTAATCCTTTTTGCATGAATCTAACTACTTGATTTGGCTTTGTTTCTATAGCTCATATTTTACATCAGTAATGCATACAATTGTTCCTTTTTTTTTTAACTTTTGTGTGCTTTTCAGCTGCCTTCTCCCTCCTGCTCCGCTGTTTCGGCCTGCTCCTGTGTCGTGGTTTATGTTGCAGACCTTATTTCTGAACTTTAACTTTTACCTTTGCTTTCCGGTTCTTTACTTCAAGCTATTACTTCCCCTCTTGCTCTGCCCTTGTTAGTGCTTCTGATTCTCCTCTCCTCCATTTACCATTTTGCTTCCTCGTACTTTACCGGCGGGACTCCGTTTTTTGGCATTTGCTTACTGCCATGCACCACTGCTGCTCCGCCTTTCCTCTCTTATTCTCGGAGGTCTCCGCCACCCATTTTGCTTTCCTCCACTCTCTCTGGAGGGTTTTTTTGTTCTGTTTTAACAGGATCGGCGCTGGAGCGGTTCCCTTACACCGCCATCGGACTCGGTGACATCACTTCCTCCCCCAGTGTTGTCAGTATTGACGGAAGCTCCCTTCGAGCCGCTAGGAGTGGCTTCGCTAAAGAATTTGACTTTAAAGACCATGTTTCTGGTGGCCATTTGCTCAGCTAATCATATTTCAGCCACAGGCCTTATCATGCTGGGAGCCATTTCTGTTTGTCTAAGGAGAAGGTGGTGCTGCATCTGATGCCCTCCTTTTTGCCTAAGGTGGTCTCTGTTTTTCATCTGAATCAGCCCATTACCTTGCTGGTCTTTTCGGATTCGAGGGCAACTGGCTGGATCTCCAGCTGCATCTCCTGGATGTGTGCTGGGTGCTGAAGAAGTACTTGATGCACTCGTTTAGGAGATCCAATCGGTTGTTTGTCGTGTCACGAAAAGGGGAAGTGGCCTCAAAAGCGTTTAGCTCTAGGTGGATCAAGGAAGTGATATTGTCAGCCTACTTCTTGTGGCAAAAGAGTTTTCCCGCAGGGCTGAAGGCTCATGCTACCAGAGCACAGTCAGCTTCCTGAGCGAAGGCCAATTTTCTCCCGGCAGTGGATATCTGCAGACTGGCCACCTGACCTGGTCTACCTTACATACATTTATGCAGTACTATCATCTGGATCTTCAAGCCGCAGTGTTATAGGCCAGGCTTGTGGGTCCCTCCTGAGTTCATTACTGCTATGGTACATCCCACACGTCAGGATGATGTGGCGGTATGATAAAGGAGGATTAATTAGGTCTTACCTACTAACTGGCTTTCCATTCCAGTCCTGGATCCTCCCTTGATTTCTGTATTGAGGGTATTCGCAATCCTGGATGGTATAAAGAAATTCAGTAGTGGAGCCCGGGGTCTTTGGGGTGTCAGGACCAGCTGGGATGCCTTGGAGAGGTGGCTGGCCTCTGAATGGGAATGTGCAAGTAGGCTCTGTGAGATCCAGAGAGGTCAGAAATTTGCCTGCTCTGACTGCCACAATCCACAGACTTGAGCGTCTCCATGCAGAACCTGGATATGTGCAGACACCGATTTACCTGATTTAAATCCAGGATTGGACAAAAAGTGCCTTCTTTTTTGGGGACCATGAAATAAATGCAGTATCGACCATAGCCGCACTGGTTTTGGGATATCTCCACCACGACTTGCAGTTGTTAAAGCCAACTGAGAGTGTCCTGTATTGCTCTGACATTCTCTACTGCCTTGCATGGTGAAATGACAAATGCATCCGCGAGAGGATGGGCAAACTCCAGCGCGTAGCCTTCTCTGATTTCCAGGACCCACTGGTTGGAAGTGATGCGGACCCAGGCCAAGTAGAATTCCCATAGCCAACTTCCCACAGGAACAATCTCTGGCTGGGCCGACCTCATCTCGTTGCGCCTTTTTGGGAGTGGATGAGGCTGAGGAGTAAAAACCTCGACCTGTCCTCTGAAACCCACAAAAGGCTTGCCCCTGGGCCAGAATACGCCCCCTCTGATAAGGCACAAACCGTACCACCCGGAAGTGGCAGAAATCTCGCAGCTGACCTCTTGCTGGAATCGCCTGGCACCCCAGCCGCTGTTTATCCTCTGGGAGCTTGCTCCCTTTGGTCTTTAACCAACTTATATAAGTCCTCTCCAAAGAGAAGCTTACCATTAAAGGGCAATTTGCTCAAACATGACTTAGAGGAGACATCCACCACCCAATTCCATAACGACAAGCTGCCACACTTTTAGCTAAGCCCTTAATCAAGTCGTAGAAGGCATCTGCCAAATAGGCTGCTCCCAACTCCAACTTAGCTGCCTGGGAGAGGAGACTGTCCCTCCTCTGCATTCTCCAGTATTGCCTGCATCCAATGCAAACAGGCCCCAGCCACAAAGGCTCTACAGACCGATGCCTGCAATGATAGTGCATTTATATCAAAGGTTTGTTTCAGCAGAGTCTCTGACTTTCTGCCCTGCACATCCTTGAGGGCCAAACTACCTTTGACCAGTATGGTGGTGGTCTTAGTGACCGCCGATACCGCTGTGTCCACTTTAGGGGAATGCAAGATCTCCTCCTGTTCCAGGAAAGGATAGAGACATGCCATAGACTGCGTGCCTTTTGGGTGGCCTCTGGGACCTCCCACTTGCTCTGTATCATCTGATTAATTAACCCTATGCAACAGGAACACCAACTGTGTCTTCCGGACAGCCTGAAACAGGTCCTCCAAGGGCTCCTCATCCTGGGGAATTCCTGCCGACATATTTAGCGCTTTTAAGGATCGTGATATGAGCACCGCCAATTCCTTCCGGCGAATACTCAAACAATGCAAGATTCTTCATGCGGTATCTCTCCTTCTTCCAGAATGAAACTGACAGATCACACCATGCATGCACTTTAAACAACATCCGTTAACCATATGAAGCAAACCAAAGCTACACAGACCCAACTCACATCAACCCGGTACACCAAATTCACAAACATAACATCGCAAAGAACCAGTCGTTGTTAAGAACTAAGTTTAATATTGGGGTGTGATTGGATGGTGTAGTTAGTTTCGTCAGGTAGCTCCCCCAATGGGTAATGTTTAAAGCGCATGTGCAGCGTATTCCGTCGGTTTCATTCTGATGAAGGCACTGTAGTTGAAAGTATTGCTCTGTTGCCACAGCGTGTGAGTATACTGAATGTTTGATGTAGATTGCAGTTTGCGGTGGCTGAGATATAATTGGTTTTGGGCTGGTCATCAAAATGGCAGATGAAATTTAATGTAGAAAAGTGCAAAGTTAAGCACCTAGGGAACAACCCAAACTATGGTTACACGATGCAAGGTTCCACATTAGGAACCACCACCAAGAAAAAAAGATTTAGGCGTAATTGTGGATAACATGTTAAAACCCTCGGCCCAGTGTGCAGCAGCAGCCAAGAGCGCAAATAGAATGCTAGGTATCATAATAAAAGGAATGGAAAATAAAACAAAGGATATTAGAATGCCTCTATATCGTTCCATGGTGAGACCGCACCTTGAATATTGTGTGCAATTTTGGTCACCGTATCTTAAAAAGGATATAGCGTTATTAGAAAAGGTTCAGAGAAGAGCCACCAAAATGGTAAAGGGGATGGAAGGATACCCCTATGAAGAAAGGCTAAAAAGGTTAGGGCTCTCTAACCTGGAAAAGAGACGGCTGAGGGGAGATATGATAGAAGTCTATAAATTAATGAACAGAGTGGAACGGGTAAACGTAGATCGATTGTTTACGTTATCAGAATATAGAAAGACTAGGGGACATGCAATGAAGCTACAGGGTAAACTATTTAAGACTAATAAAAGAAAATATTTTTTCACTCAACGTGTAATCAAACTCTGGAATTTGTTACCGGAGGATGTAGTAAAGGCTGTTAGTGTAGCTGGGTTTAAAAAAGGTTTGAACAAGTTCCTAGAGGAAAGGTCCATAAACCATTATTAAGAAGGGACCCAGGATATCAATGCTTGACCCAATACAAGCATTATAGAACCTGTGTCTTTTGGGGAAACTGCTAGGTACGTTTGACCTAGATTGGCCACTGTTGGAAACAGGATACTGGGCTTGATGGACGGTTGTCTGACCCAGTATGGCATATCTTATGTTCTTATGAAGCACCATCGCCAAAAAATTCTGCCTTGCTCCAATGAGGGGGACTTTGGACAGGGATGCAGACCCTCCCGGAAAGAGTCCTGCCCTCTCAATCATTTGTGGGAACCGCCCACAAGGACTATCGGAGGAGCGGCAGAAATGGGCCCGGCCGAGAGGGAACAAGGCCTTGACCCCCTTCCATAGCCCACGAACAGGTTGGAAGATGGGTGAAAAATCTGCCACTGCTGTGGCTGAAAACACTTGTAACTGCTGTGGCTGGAAGAGCTGTGACTGTGGAAACAGAGGGAGAGAAGACTCCCTGTCAGCCATAGGAGCCGGTCCCATGATGAAATTCGGCACTGTGGGAACAGCAGGTCTGCCTGAAGATCACTGATAATCCCTGATGTGGAAGGCGGCAAGAAAGCCTCAACTGCATCAGGAGCCAGAACCACCAACAAGGACACTGAATTGGCAGGCTTCCCCCAAATCGTCTGTGCAAGTGGCGCAGAGACCAACAAGGGAACCGTCAGCATTTACCGCAGTAGACACATCAATGCAATGAGGTAGACACTGATCCTAAAGCACCACAGTTACACTGGCTCTCGCAGCCAGGAGCTCACCTCAGGAAGGAGAGCACCACCAGAGGGGTATCTCATATACTTCCTGGGTCTCAGCTGGCCAAGCTGCACTGAAGCCAGTCTCAAACTGACCAGAAGCTGTAGGACTTAAGGAAGGAAAAATGGTGTGTGGTCTGCACAGGCTGGGGATGCCAGGTGGAATCGCAGCAAACCCTTTTTTGCTGATGGTGCGGTGGCTGGTGGTGCGCAGTGCTGGTGGTGTGCAGTGGCCCTTTTTTGCTGGTGGTGTGTGATCTGCACAGGCCAGGGATGTCTGGCGAGATAGGCAGGATTGCAGCAAACACTCAGTTAGATGCAGTGGCCCTTTTTGCTGCTGGTGCATGACCTGCAAAGGCCAGGGATGTCAGGCAGGGTCACAGCAAATACTCATGGTTAGATGCAGAGGCCCCTTATTGCCGCTGGTGAAGTTCAGGCAGCGATCTTCTGCAGCTGCCCACTGGAAAAGGTGGCGATCCACTGTAGCTTCAGTGCTGCGGTCCCCCGGGTGTACAAGGGAGCAGGGACGATGGTGGTGATGGGGGGGACGCAGGGAGGAAACCCCGATCAGCCACATGCTAAGGAGCAACATGGAGCCTTGCAAAGGACTCTTACACCTTTTATACATTGTTTGTTTGAAGAAAGAGAAGAAAGAAAAGGAAGAAAAGAAAAAGGCTAAAATACAGTTAAGGATCTCTCAGAAGGATCCTCGTGATCCAACTGTCCTACCAAGCTACACTGGCTCTCCTAGCCAGGAGCTAGCTCCAAAGTAACAGATCAACCAGAAAAGGGCATCTCAGACACCCCCTGGGATCTAAAGCGGCCGAGCTACACTGCACCCAGATGCAGACTGAGCGGGAGCTATAGACCTCTCTGGAAGAATGCACCATCTGCTGAGACAGAGAAAATATGAGGGCGCCCTCTAGCTGTGCTAGGTGTTATGCCAGTGGTGATGTCACGGCATAGTTTTACTTTCTTTTCTCTGTCTCCCATCTGCTGGCAGGGGCAAATAACCCCCTAGTCTGGACTGGTCTAGCAGGAAGATCTAGAAGTGGAGGCATTTTACTGTGGCAGCCTGCTGCGAGATAGCACTGCACTGGAATAAGGCATTGCTTCCAAGGTGTGTGAAGAGGGTGGGGGATATATGGTAGGCACAAATTGACTGCTATATTTATTTAGCTAAGCTTATACACCGCTTTTCACCAGGTCAAAGCAGTTTCCAGAGAACAGGAACATTTTACAGTAAAACAATGGGTTGAAGAGGCAACAGGGTAACTTGTTGGAAAAGAAGTGCTTTGTGTGTGAGGAGACAGGGGAGGAGCGGCACAAATGGAAAGCCAATGGCTGGTTCTCTGGAAATGGCTTCAAAAGGAAAGCAGAGGGTGGGGGCGGGGGGGGAGGGGGTTGTTGAAATAATTGTATCGCCTCAGAGTTTTGTTTATATCCATTTATTGGCTGGAATTCAATAAAAAACATTTACAAATTTTTTTTAAAAAAGTAGAAACACTAGGGAACATGCAATGAAGCTACAATGTAGCACATTTAAGAGTAATCGGAGAAAATATTTTTTCATTCAACACATAATCAAACTCTGGAATTTGTTACCGGAGGATGTAGTAAAGGTTGTTAGTGTAGCTGGGTTTAAGAAAGGTTTGGACAAGTTCCTGGAGGAAAGGTCCGCAAGCTATTATTAAAGAGGACCTGGGAAATCCACTGCTTACCCCGGGATGAGCATTGTGGAGCCTGTGTAACTTTTTGTGAACCAGTGGTACTAGTGACGTGGACTGGCCACTGTTGGAAACAGGATACCAGGCCTGATGGACCTTCATCTGATTCTGTTCTTGTGTTCCCAGTGTTACATGCATGTTCTGTCCACGACACTTGGAACATCATCTCTCCTTCCCCTCCCCCAGCCCCACGAATTTCCACATCCACCTCCTTACCTTCACCTTCCACCAGATACCCGTGAACTCTGTGTGGAGCATTGGACTCCATCGTACTAATGCAGGTCTACAAATACTGACCTCCCCCTCCAAAAAGAACAAGTCTATAGTAGTTTTAGGGGATTACTCCCACCTGAGCAGTCAAGTCACCTTGAAAACTAAGCAAATGCCCAAGTATGGATTTATTAAAAGCAAAAATCAGCAGAAAAATGATGTCATCCCATTGCCTGCTGCATTATATGATCCAGTGCAAAGTGACGGGAAAGGCAGTGTGATCTAGTGGTTAAAGCATGGATTCTCAACCCAGTCCTCGGGATACACCCAGCCAAGTCAGGTTTTCCAGCTGTCCACAATGAGTATGGAACTGTATCTCATGAATATTCATTGTGACTGTCCTGAGAACTCGACTGGCTCAATGTGACCCGAGAACTGGGTTAGAGCAACAGGCTGAGAATGAGGCATCCTCTTCCACTTCCATTACAGACATCCCTTGTGATCTCGGGCATGTTACTATTGTCCATTCCTTCAGGTACCTCATTTTTAAGAAAGAGATTTGTACCTGAATATCAATAATGTTGTAAACTTCTTTGAACATTACTTGGAAAGACAGGTAATACAGTAATTTGGTTTTTTTTAATCTTAAAAGTACCTAAATACATCTAATGATTAATTCATAACAGACAATGGCTGATAAGATAAAGCGTAGTTACTCACCTGTAATAGGTGATCTCTGGGAACAGCAGGAATTTAGTCTTCACACATGGGTATCGTTGGTACCGACGCAGCCCGCATGGGAACGCTCCCCAGCGTTCAATAGGAAAGCTTTTGGGAGCATCCCACTGTGCCCGTGTTGCTGCCTTCCTGCCTTTCCAACTCTCCCCTCTTCAGTTGAGTTTATAGCTGAGAAAGGACAGAGAGAGAGAGAGAGAGAAAGACAACTCCTAGGGGAGGTGGGTGGGTTGGGTTGGGTTGTGAAGACTAAATTCCTGCTGTTCCCGGAGATCACCTGTTACAGGTGAGTAACTATGCTATCTCCAGGAACAAGCAAGAATGTAGTGTACACACATGGAGACTCCCCAGCTAAGAGATGCCAGGGAGATGACCCCAGAAAGCTGCAAAACCCAGGCTGAGATGGGTCATGCTTCCTCCCATGGATCTCTGGCATCGAAACCCGGGACGGCGGGTAGGAGTTGTTCTAAGTCTGAAAGAGATGCTGGAGAACAGCCTGACCAAATGAGGCATATCGACGGGGGTCCTTGTCCAAGCAGTAGTGGGCCCAAGTGACTGCTCTACAAATGTCATCAATGGATACAGAGTGAAAGTTAGCCATAGAGGCTGCCATTGCTCTCACATTGTGAGCTGTGACATGAACTTCGAGAGAAAGTCCCTTACTCTCATATGCAAAGGATATACAATTAGCAATCCATTTAGACAAAGTTCGCTTGGAAACTGGTAGTCCAAGATGACTGGAGTCAAAAGCAACAAAAAGCTGGGAAGACTTTCTATGTTGCTTAGTTTCTCTGAAGGTAAAAAGCCAAGGCTCTTTTACAATCTAGAGTGTGTAGATTCCTTTCTACATTTGAGGCATGAGGCCTAGGAAAGAATACAGGAAGGTAAACCGATTGGTTTAAATGAAAAGGCGAAACCACCTTTGGCAGAAAGTGAGGATGAGTCCTAAGGACTACTTTATCATGGTGGAACCTTGTATAAGGAGGGTCAGCCACTAAAGCCTGTAGCTCACTGATGCATCTTGCAGAAGTGAGGGCAATTAAGAAGATTACCTTCCAAGAAAGAAACTTCAGAGATGTAGTGGCTAAGGGTTTAAAGGGTGGTTTCATGAGCTGCCCAAGGACAAGGTTCAAATCCCATGCCGCGGGTGGTGGCTTAATGTGAGGTTTAGTTAAGAGTAGTCCTCTCATAAACCTTGCTACAAGTGGTCGAGAGGAAACAGGTTGTCCATCCAAGGGCTTGTGGAAAGCTGCAATGGCACCAAGATTGACTCTTACTGAATTGGTTTTAAGACCAGAGGATGACAAATGGAGGAGATACTCCAGTAACGCCTCCACTGGCACTGAAAAGGGATTAAGTTCCTTTTTTGAACACCAAATAGAGAACCTTTTCCACTTAAAGGCATAGTCCCGCCTTGTGGAAGGTTTTCTTGAAGCCAAAAGGATATCCTTTACTTGTTGAGAAAGGTTGATATCCTGGAATTCTAGGATCTCAGGAGCCACGCCCTGAGGTGTAGAGACTGAGGATTCGGGTGCAATAGCGTCCCGTTCTCCTGGGAAAGAAGATCTGGAGCACATCCCAACTCCAGAGGTCTGGCTCGAGAGAGACATAGAAGCAGAGGATACCACGGTTGTTATGGCCAGCGTGGGGCTATGAGGATCATATCGCCCCTGTCTCTCTGAAGCTTGAAGAGAGTTTTGGGAATGAGGGGAATGGGTGGGAAGGCATAGAGGAAGTCCTGACCCCAGTGGAGGTGGAAGGCATCCCTTGCCTGACAGTTCTGAGCCGGCATTCTGGAACAGAACCGGGGAAGTTTGGCATTCTGAGGACTTGCAAAGAGGTCTATATCTGGAGTACCCCAGATCTGAAAAATTCGAGCAATTTGCTCTGGATGAAGAGACCACTCATGTGGCAGCAGTACTCAGAGTTTGTCTGCCAAGAAAATTTGCGTGCCTGGAAGGTGCACCGCCAGAAGGTGGATCTGAAGATTTCTGGCAAAAGCCCAGAGGCGTAGAGCTTTGTTGCACAAGGCTTGAGACCCCGTTCCACCTTGTTTGTTCACATAGAACATAGCTACCTGATTGTTGGTCTGTACCAGAACTGTCCTGTAGCTGAGGTGGGTTTGGAACACTTGAAGAGCATAAACGATAGCTCTGAGTTCCAGGAGGTTTATGTGAAGACAAGCCTCTTGCTGGGTCCATAGACCCTGGGTGGAGAGATGGTCCAAGTGAGCCCCTCAGCCTGATTTGGACACCTCTGTCATCAAGGTGGCTTGATGTAGTGGCTGCTGGAAAGGAGAACCTACGAGAAGGTTTTCCAGCAATTGCCACCATTGTAGGGACGAAATGAGACGTGTCGAGTTTCTGATTTTGTCCGATAGGTGACCTGAGGCCTGTGTCCACTAAGAGGATAGGGTTCACTGGGCTGCCCGCATGTGAAGGTGAGCATAGGGAACCACATGGACAGTGGATGCCATATGCCCCAGCAGCTGAAGCATTTCTCGAGCAGTTAGTAAAGTTTTCCTAGCTGCTTGAGAAGTCAGCTGAGTATTTGAAGACAACGTGGCTGTGGCAGGAAAGCCTTTGACTGCCTTGTGTCGAGAAGAGCCCCTATGAACTCTAAGGACTGAGACGGGATTTTGGGACATTTATGACCAGTCCCAGGTACTGCAGGATTTGCATCGTGCGGGAGAGAGCAAAGCTGGCTTCTGGAGCTGTTGATGCTCAGATGAGCCAGTTGTCTAAGTAGGGGAAGACAAATATTTATTTATTTATTTTAATTATTAATTTATTTAACATATACCGCCTTTCATGATATCAAGGCAGTCTACATTGAACAAACTGAAAATACATTGAACATGGCATTATAACTTGGAGAATATCCCCCAAGTTCTCAGGAATGCTGCTACTACTGCCATGCATTTTGTGAAGACTCTTGGGGCAGAAGCCAGCCCGAAGGGAAGAACCCTGTATTGGTAATGTCTTCCTTGAAAAAGGAATCTAAGAAACCTCCTGTGATCTGTATGGATGAGAATATGCATGTATGCATCCTTTAGAGCTAGAGAACATAACCAATCCTGACTCTGAATGTAGGGTAGAAGTGTTCCGAGGGAGATCATCTTGAATTTTTCTCAGAACAGATACTTGTTCAACTCTCTGAGGTCCAGTATGGGCCTGTATCCCCGTTTTCTTTGGGATGAGGAAGTAGGGGGGAGTAGAAACCAATGACCTGTTGGGGATATGGATACCTCTTCTATTGCCCCTTGAGCAAGTAGTGAGGTGACCTCTTGACACAAGAGAGAGTGGTGGTAGGGCCCTGAGAATTGAACTGTCTTGTGGTGGTGGGAGGGGGCATACTGTGAAAAAGAAGCTTGGACCCCTCTCGTACAATTGAAAGAGTCCAGTTTTCTGATGTTATTTGTTGCCATCTTCTGGCAAAATGACGAAGTCTGCTGGGGATGGTGAGAGGTTCTGGACCTTTCAGGGGCAGGATGACTAAGTTCTCTAGGAAGGAGTCAAAGCCCCTGAGGAGGCAGAGTCTGCTGAGCTGGTTGAGCTCTTGTGACTTGTGCCTTCCTTTGCTGCCTGGGCTGTTGCCCCTTCTGGGGAGCATGAACTGGACAGTGGACAGCCTGGGTGTAAGATGGGTAGAATTTTGGTTTCTTAGTTGTCTCTTTGCTGGGTTGGCTGTAACATTTGATAATCTGTTCAAGGTTGTATTTTCAGATTCAGTCTGATTAGCCTTGTCTTGCCAATCCTTGCCAAGGAGATTTTCTCCTGTGCAAGGAATGTTTCCCAGCTTATCTTGCACCCATTGTTCTAAGTCTGATACCTGAAGCCAGGCAATGTGACGTGCACGGATGGAAATAGTAGAGGTTCTGCTAATGCACTCAAAGCAATCAAAGGTTGCACGATTCATGAACTTAGACACATTCTGGGCATGTTTGACCAGGGTGAGGAAGTCTGTCCTTTTATCATCAGGGAGAAGTGAAGCCATAAGCTCTAGATCCCTTGTAACCTCCTTGAGAAACATTCCCATGTAGAGAATGCAAGAGCTGATCCTGGCTGATAACAGAGGATTGAAAGCATTGACACCCAAAGGCATCGAGTGTCCTTGCTTCACGGTCTGGAGGATTGGAAGAATGTGTTTTACCACTCTTGATCCTACGCATCACCGATTCCATTACCATTGAATGGTGTGGTAATTGTCTCTTCTGAAAACCAGAGCATTGTGGAACTCTGTACACGGTATCAAGTCTTCAAGAGTGTGGAGACACTGTTAAATGAGCTTCCCACATCCTTAGCATGAGATCATGCAAGATTTGGTGAATGGGAAGGGTAGCTGCTTCTTTAGGAGCTGCCGGATATTGAAGAATTTCTAATTCTTCTGCTCTCGGTTCATTCTCAGGAGTCACTGTGATTGAAAGTCCCGAAGAGACATGAAATCCTGAAAAGACATGTCCTCTGGAGGAGACATCCTGCGGTAGAATCACCCCGGTACCGGTAGACTCGGAGTAATCGGAATCGGAGGACTCGAAATATCTGCGCGCAGGGTGTTCTTGCACTGCTTGGCGCCGGTATCGATCGACCGACGTTGGCCTGTCTCGATACCGGGCCCTCGATACCAGATATTGATTCAAGAGCCGGCATGGGGGGGAAAGCACATTGGTTAAAGCAGGCATGGTTGGTACCGATGACTCTGGAACCATCTGAAGCGGTCTTAGCAGTACCGATGCTGCTAAGAGAGCCACTAGACTGCGTTCGATGGCTAGGATTTGTTGACCCATAGCCCCTGCCGATGCCTGGAAGTCAGTACCGGAGGAAGCAGCTATGACACCAGAACATGGCACCAGTTCTCCCGAGGTGGAAGCCTCTGGAACATCCTGGAGCCCCTTTAGTGCTTTGGAAGCCAGGGCCTCCCACCGGGGCTGTTTTGCCGGTATGCTTTCCTTGAGGGCAACGCTAGTAGCATCTCGATGCTTTGAAGGAGATCTATCCTTTGAGGACCGGCCAGTCTTGGAAGACCTAGGTTTAGTTACCTGAGATCCATGGGAGGAAGATGAAGCCCTGGAAGGCGTCGATGCAACGGACATCACATCTGCAGCAAAGAGGGTGCCGAGTTTTGCAGCTCTGTTCTGCAGGCCTCTCTTGGTCATCTTTCTACAGAGGAGACACTCTGATGGTAAGTGGTCAGGACCTAAACATTTAAGACACCAGTCATGGGTGTCGGTAGCAGAAATGGTACTGCTACACTTTGAACATTTTTTGAAACCACTAGTTGGTTTCTCCATTTTAGAAGAGGGCCTAGTGCCCAAAATGGCACCTGGCACCAAGAGGGGACAGACCCTCCAAAAATAATGCGTGACCCGTAGACACCGATTCACCCTCTTTAAGTCCAGAATTGGCCGAAAGGCGCCCTCCTTCTTTGGCACTACAAAATAGATGGAGTATCGACCGTACCCGCACTGATCGACAGGCACGGGTACGACTGCCTTGAGCTGCAACAAATGCTGCAGGGTCTCCGAGACCGCCCGGAACTTTAGAGGGGCCTGGCAGGGAGACCGAACAAAGGAATCTAACACGGGTCGATGGAGCTCTAACGCATAACCTTCTCGAATGACTTCCAGGACCCACTGGTCCGAGGTAATTTGGACCCAGGCAGGGTAAAACTACCGCAACCGAACGCCGACCGGGACCACCCCCACCTGAGTCCCCCTCATCTCATTGCGACTTCTTAGCGCCTGAGGATTGGTAGGGGGAAAAACCTCTACCAGCCCCCCGAAACCCACGAAACCCCTGGCTCCGCGTTGGAAATTGTCCACGTTGAGATTGGACAAATCTGGAGGATCGAAACCTACGAAAGTCCCTGGAAACCCCCAGGGGCCCCGCAGAAGTCCGTCCTTGCTTAGGCTTATCCTCCGGAAGGCGACCCCCTTTAGACTCACCCAAATCCTTCAGCAACTTTTCCAAATCCTCACCAAACAGCTTACCTCTAAACGGCAGCTTGCTAAGGCGAGTCTTAGAGGAAGTGTCCGCCGCCCAATTACGCAGCCAGAGGTACCGCCGAGCTGCTACCACCGAGGCCATACCCTTCGCTAAGCCGCGGATGAGATTATAATGAATGTCGACAAATACGCGGTGCCTGACTCTAGGCGCGCTACATCGTCCACCTGCCCTTCCAGGTGAGGACCCTGCAACCGCTGAGACCACCGCAAACAGCCTCTCGACACCCACGCCCCCGCTATCAAGGCCTGCATCGAAAGGGCGCAAACATCGAACACCTGCTTCAACAGAGTATCCAACTTCCTGTCCTGCACATCCTTTAGCGCCGCGGCCCCCTCTACCGGAATCGCAGTCTTCTTAGTAACTGCCGATACTGCTGCATCTACCTTCGGAGAGCGAAAAAGGTCTCTATCTGGAGACAACAGATAAAGCCGAGCCAAGGCCCTAGACCCCTTCAGAGCCGACTCCGGCGAGTCCCACTCTTCCTGAATCATACTCCGAAAGACTCTATGCAGCGTAAAAACTCTTTGGGACGTCCAGACCGCCTGCAGCAATGGATCCTCCAAGGAATCCTGTGCCACCTCCCCGTCTGAGGGCATATTCTGTGTCTTTAGAGTCTCGGCAATCAAGGCTGACAGCTCTTCGCGCTGAAATACCCTGACTACTCTGCTCTGCTGTTCCGAGTCAGGAAGCTCTCCCTCCTCCAGCTCTTCCCCCGAGAACTCATCCATCTCCGTGTCTAAGCCCCCTAGATCGTCCCCGAGGCGAGATACTGGGCTCTCCCCCCCAGCCGT
This sequence comes from Ichthyophis bannanicus, assembly GCA_033557465.1. Classification (NCBI taxonomy): domain Eukaryota; kingdom Metazoa; phylum Chordata; class Amphibia; order Gymnophiona; family Ichthyophiidae; genus Ichthyophis; species Ichthyophis bannanicus. The sequence continues at coordinate 21,432,017 of CM066041.1, forward strand.
CCTACTTTTCTTGGCCGGGGGAAGGCCCTCTGTAGTCAGATCCCCAGAGCCCCGCCGCTTCGGCTCCTGCGACCCCGGAGGAGACGTCGTCAGCGCGGGTTGCAGCAGCGCAAATGCCTGCTGCATGAGGGCAAAGAAAGCCGGGGGGGGACCGCCGTAGCAGGCCCACCAAGACTCTGCTGCGGAGACATGGAAGCCCCCTCCCCGGAAGACAACCCCGGCAGAGGCTCCGCGGGGTCAAGGAGCGGAGGCAGGCCATCCGCCCCTGTAGGTATCACCGCCTCGCGGTCCCCAGAGGCCCCCTCCGTCTGTCCCTCCATAACCTATGCTTCACGGGTGCAAGCCCCACACACACCTGAGTCCTGCACCGTGCTCCGCTTCGCGCCACACACCAAACACCTGAGCTTCGCTGGCATACCACCGGTCTGCAGCGTCTCACACACCTCCCCCCTGCAGGGCAAAACCAGTGCAGTAAACAGGACAAGCTGTTCAGCCCAGCAGAGCCCACACCACCAGCAATTGCCAGCCTCGGGACTCCTCCTTTATCCCGTTTTTTTTTTTTTAGATTCCGACTCACCTAAAGCCCCCTGGCTTGGCTAAATAGTCCCCAGCTAAAACGAAGCTTCTAACCCGACGAAAAACGCAAAAGAAAAAGAGAAACCCAAAACGCCGTTTTCCTTCCAAAATGGCCACTGCGGCTCAATTTCCCGCGCTGAGCCACGCGGCGTATCGGCCTGCCTCAAAAAACTATCCGACGTGCCTAATAACTCTCCTGCACTCCCAAAAATGAAAGTGATGCTTACCGGGCAGCTCACCCACCGCAACTGTTCCAGCTGGTGAAGAGAGACTATGCAGCCACGCCGGAGCTCAACCGGACCGCGGCTTCAGCTCCGGCTCCTTCAGCCCCCTGAGGGCAATCCAGCTCTCGTTCTGGGCCCCTGCCTCTGCGCTGAAGCCTTCTACCTGCTCCTCACCCTTAATTGCGGGTTCGGGAGCAGGGAGGCAATACCCCAACAGGGTGCACAAATCTGCTTCTCACCCTGCTAATGCTCGTTTTAACTATGGGGCAGAAAAAGGAGGAGGGGAGGGGGGAGGAGAGAGAGATGGAGCCAAAGGCAGGATCCTCCAGCTGCACTGCCCCGTAAAATAAAAGAAAATCACTGAGACTCCCAAATCAAAACCAAAGGGTAAATTAGACTTACCTAATTGTTGTTCCTTGCGGAACTCTAGTCCAGTCCCGGAACCATAGAGAGTTGTCAATCTCCTCCAGCAGCCTTGGAGACTGAAATACATCATCGCTTTGCTGGCACCAGTATAAGTAGGCAAGGACCGCCCCCTCTCACCAGTACCTATTGACAAAGCACACTAAGCAGAACAACAAATAAAGAGAATTAACCAGAATACATTCAACATAGCAATATATATATACGGAACAGAAGATTTCATGTTCCACTTCAAGTAATTATTTTTTATTTTTCATTATTATTTTTTTTATTTATTTGTTTCTTTAACAAATTAATTGCATTCATCGACTGTGTCTGAATAAGAATATCGTCTGACAACACAGAAGCGCCGTACCACACCACCTCCTAAGAGGATGGACAGGCAAGAGCGCTACGCAAGAGGGTCCGCCAATGGCGTCATCCCGCGCCACCCGGGAGCAAAGACAATGCAGAGCACCCGCGGGAGCCGAAACAATCAGGCTGGCAACTCTTCAAACCAAGGGAGGGATCCGGGACTGGACTAGAGGTCCGCAAAGAACAACAATTAGCAGGTAAGTCTAATTTACCCTTCCTTAGCGTCCCTCTAGTCCAGTCCCGGAACCATAGAGGATGTAACAGAGCAGTGAACATCAACGGGAGGGACAAGCAAGCCCAGCCTGAAGCACCGCTGAGCCGAAACGCCCATCCTCCGCGGACAAAACATCCAAGCGGTATTGCTTGGCAAAGGAATGCAAGGATGACCAAGTCACCGCCCTACAGATGTCGCCCACTGGGACCAGACTGAACTCTGCCCAAGACGCCGCCTGCGCCCGAGTGGAATGAGCCAAAAGACTCTGCGGAACCACCTTGCCTTTCAAGATGTAGGCCGATGCAATACCAGCAGGAAATAGACTACTTCGCCGCCGCTTCTCCCTTACGCGGTCCCCCGAACGCCACAAAAAGTCGATCCGACCGCCTAAAGGACGCCGTCCGGGAGAGATACTTCTTGAGAACCCTGCGGGCGTCCAACAGCCGCAACTGACCCCCAGATCTGGCCCCATCGCGGTCGGAGAACACCGGAAGAGAGACCACTTGGTTAACATGAAAAGCGGACACCACCTTGGGTAAGAACGCTGGAACGGTACGGGGAACCACCTTGTGGTCGGTAAAAGAGAGATAGGGCTCCCTACAAGACAAGGCCTGTAGCTCCGAGATCCTCCTAGTCGAACAAATCGCCACCAAGAAAACTGTCTTCAATGTGAGATCTTTTAGCGAAGCAGTGGACAACGGCTCAAACGGAGGAGCCAGCAAGGCTTCCAACACCAAATTCAAATCCCACGGAGGAACAGCACAGCGCCGAGGCGGCCGCATGAGCAACACCGCCCTCCAAAACCGGCGGACATCCGCGTGGGCCCCGAGAGGCTGACCCTGCACTTCCGCCAGCACTCGAATCACACCTTTGCCACATAAGGCAAATCAGACTCTAGTCACGTCAACTCCCTGAACCTTTCCTGTTCCAGGAGAGTAGACTGCCGTAAATACTGCGACCACCGGAAGCATGCTCTTGTTCCCCCAGACACCCCCAATGGGAGCCTGCAAGGACAGAGCAGTGCCCCCAACGATCGATTCAGTGAACCACCTATGCTCCTATCGCGCGCTAAAGAAGATCGCTAGGGCTGTCCTCCAGACAGTGAGTCCACACCTCCTGGAAGTGCAAGGTGTGCACCCACAAACGTAGTACCGAGGCCTGCGCCTGCCTAGTCTCAAAATGTCAATCAAGAACAGGCCAATTCGGAACAGCTGAATACGTTGTGGTTTTTTTTGTACAAAGACATCTCTTAACCAAAAATTCCTTCAGCCGATGTGGAGAAGCTATTTCCGTGCCAACACAATGCAGCAGAAAGAACTCCCTATGACAGGCATAGAAATCCACAGCCTTCCCGCTAGAGGAACGCCCCATTCCGTCTGCCTGCACCAAGCTGGACATTCCCTTTTTTTTTTTTGTCTTTTTAAGGTCAACTAGCCCCTGGTGTTAGAAAATATAGCTTTCCCATTCCACAGTGGCAATTGAGTCAGCAAAGAAGAAGCCGAGAACCCACAGCGAAGTTCCCATTATACCACCTGGTAAAGACTACACTTCTAAACCCATGAAGCAAAAAGCATGCAAGAGTGCATTGTGTCCTGCCACTAGCTGATCGAACTTATCATGTGTGTCACTACGGTTTCTTTCGGGATTGAAGGAATGCTCCGGGAGAATTCTTTGGGCAGACACCGATTCACCCTCTGAAAATTCAGAATCGGGCGAAACGAGCCTTCCTTCTTTGGAACCACAAAGTAGAGGGAGTATCAACCGTATTGGGCTGCTGGCACCGGCACCACCGCTTTAAGTTCGTTCCTGCGACCGCCTGAAACTTTTGCGGAGCACTGCAGAAGGATTGGACAAAGGAAGCTAATACGAGCCGATGGAGCTCCCAGGCTGACGCCAAGCAGCGTGCAAGCCATCCCGCAAACACAGCATATGATGTATGCCTTCCAGAATCTGAGCTGCTGCTAGTGCTGTGAGAGAACGAGCCGGGCTGCGCGCATCTGGCCCCCAGTAAGACAGGCGCTGAACACTAGTAGATACTCTCCGTACTGGAGCCAAAATAGCCTCAAAGGCCAGAGTCCTATTCAGCGACCTCTCGCTGAGCCGCCTTTTACAGAAGGAAAAGGAACCCCATATAGCCAAAATGAAGACATTACAAATCTACCACCAAACCTTATAAATCGGACAAAGCCAAACTAAACGGGAATATTGTCCATCAAGAAACCACAGAACTATAAAATCCCTCTCAGAACAATGCGTATGGCAGAGCATTCCACACCTGGGGCCTGGCCAAGGCACTCAGCCAAGCACCTTTTAGAACTGTCCAAGAGAGCTACCACCATAATTCCTTTTGACTTGAATATGTGTACAGCGGAACATAGCGCTATATCACAACAGCTAACCTCAAATATTACCCTGCCATAGCAACCGACTAACGCCTTATAGGACCTGCTATGGACAGCGGAAGGAAATTCTTGTAAACCAACATAGCTAGGCCCCCTTTTTTTTTTTTTTAAACAACCTTTGAAGGCCTACTGAAAAAGTGTAATCCATACTCTGCAGCTGGGTTAATTTATGTATTGTATTTTATTTTATTTTTGCACATTTTAGGAAATTGCACCCATCCTATGCACTCTGTTCTAATAGTGATTTTCCATCTGCCATGTTCACTTACTAACTACCATTGGAGGGGAATATGTAGTCAGAAGTTGGGATCCCGAGAGTTTTGGGCACAGCCGGGAAAGGGTGTATAGGACTCCAAAAATCAAGCTCCGGCCACCTCCAATGAAATCAAAGCAGATCAGCTAAAATTACCCGAACTGCTGTTATAGCCTTGCAAAAGCTACCAGGTCCCACTGCACCTTGCTTTCCTTCCCCCCTTATCCTGAGGGATTCACCGTTGCCGGAGGCGTTGCTCCCCCCCTGCCACGTCTGCCAGGGAGCTGAAGAGCGAAATAGAGAGCAGAACTCCTGGAAGTAAACAAATAGCGTCCAGCTCGTGGGGTTCAGGGCACCAAAAGCCCCCGAATAAATCAACCGTGGTCGCTCAAAATGAACAAGGCTCTCTCTCACTAGAGAGTTTCTTGTTCCTTTTGAAATCCTGCTCTAGAAATAGATGAGAACTGCCGGGGAAGGGCACGATAAGTGATCCCCCCTTAAGCTAGGAAACACCCAGGCATCTGGCAAAGAGGTGGCTGCCTGTGTGAACCTAAGGAGTAACACAATTTCTTATTTTATCCTTCCTCCCCCAGAGATGGGGGCCCTGAATACCACATGTGAGTCATGAGCAGCTGTGGCTGTTAGGACAACAGAGACCAACAAACCATACAGAATGTAAGAGCTGCAATCTTGGTTATATAAACAGGAGCTGCAGCATTACAGAGAATAAGCAATCAACTGCTGCACACACAGTCAGAGAACAGCCCCATTGAATGCATCCGCTGCCCTCTGGTGGCCATAGACCTTAGCCCAGGCACTCCTTGATTGACAGGTAACTGCTATATACTTCTGTATATCCTAAGGATTCCTAAACCTGTCCCTGTGAAAGACAGGCCTTTGGGCAACTGTCAGTATAGAATACACAAAGGCCCATTTCCAGCCGGACCCTTACAAATACCTGCTCTGGAACCTAAAAACTGGCAATTTGCCTAACATCCTGTGACTTAACAGATGCTCCTCAGAGACATGATTAGAAGGGAAAGAACATGTGGAATCAATGCCACAACTGCTGTCCTATAAACTAAGAACAAACTCAAAAATAAAGAGGTCTAAAACACTAGGTCCAAAAAACTAGCTATTCAGCTTGTCTTCCTCACACAGGCCTCTCACTGCAACTCCCGCCATGTGGTCCAAACACCCAGAAAGAAAAGGGCCCCAAAAAAGGAGGCCTCAGCAGACCGACAGAGCCCGAAGGCCTTACCTGCAGGGCAGAAAGCCACCCTGCCAGCTCCTACCACCTTAAAGTGCTCCGAGAGGATCGCTCAGCCGGTTCCACCGTGTAAATTAAATCCCGCAGCAACGGAGAGGCTCCATCTCACACAGCTGCAGTGTGGATGTACAGCCCCGGAGCTTTCTCCCGTAGTCAAGGGAGAGAGATCCGCACCAGCAAAGGCCTGCAGCAAGCAAAAAATAATTGAGGAGGGAAGGTGAGAGCTGCTACAAACTTAAAGAGGCCGGCTCAAATTTAAAACCACTGTAAATAAGGATATTTGCTCTTAACCAAAGGAACTAATCCCCGGTTGCCAATTAATCAAAGGCAACTGAATCAAAAATAAAGTTAAAGTAAATTAAAGGCAAAAATCAAAATCAGACTAGAATTTGCACACTAAATGCTCCTTATCCGCTCCCCCCAAGGGAGCTCAGGAGCAAGGCTGTCTACCAAAACAAATAAATCCTGCCGGTGAAAACGCGGCCCTCAAAATGGCCACTGCCAGCATTCCCGCTCAAAAAAGCACACTCTCTCACCCCCCCCGCGGCAAGGCCCCGAGCACCCTGCAACCCCGGGAGCCACCGCGAAGCCTCCCCTCCCATTTTAAACCAGCTCCCCAAAGCAGATCTGCGTGGGTACTTACCACCGCCGCCGATCCCGGGGGGGAAGGGGAGGGGGAGGGGAGTGAGGGAAAGGAGCCAACAGGACACTGGAGCACAGCCTTTTTAACGGCTTCAGCTCCGATTGATCTGGGCACAACCTTCTCAGGCTTTTCAGCCCCTGTATCGCTGCTGCTGCAACTGCCCGCCTTCCACCTGCTCCTCACCCCTTCAACGCGGGTTCGGGAGCAGGGAGGCCACGGATCAGCACTGTCTCCCCTGTGCTCGTTTAGACGCTGGGGCAATGCAGAGAGGGAGGGGGAAGAACTCCCTGATCCTTTAGAAACAAAAAATAAAGGTCCACAGACACAGGAACCCTTACAGCAGCAGCAGATCTGACATAAAAGAAAACGAAGTAACCAAATCAAACAGGGAAAATAAACCAAAAGGAGTAAATTTCAAAAACCCAAGCTCTGCTTATTTGTTCTCACTGAGCCCAGCCCTGGGCTCAGAACCTCCAAGCTGCTTGGAGACTGAAAGTACTGGTGAGAGGGGGCGGTCCTTGCCTACTTATACTGGTGCCAGCAAAGCGATGATGTATTTCAGTCTCCAAGGCTGCTGGAGGAGGTTGACAACCTCTATGGTTCCAGGACTGGACTAGAGGGACGCTAAGGAACACCCCTTAAGTAAAGGGACCTAGTAAATTTAGCTCTGCTAATTTGTTTAAACTGAGCCCAGTCCCAGGCTCAGAATCTCCTTCAGCTGCTTGGAGACTGAAAGTACTGGTTGAAGGGTGGGCGGTCCTTGCCTACTTATACTGGTGCCAGCAAAGCGATGATGTCTTTCAGTCTCCAAGGCTGCTGGAGATTTTAAACTCTATGGTTCCGGGACTGGACTAGAGGGACGCAAAGGAAAGAAGAATTTTTTTTTTTTTAGAAAAGAAGGTAGAAAATGAAGATAAGACCGGTGGTACCGGTATAGGCGTCGACGTTGAAGGCAGACGCGACCACAAAAAGAAACTTTTCTGTGGTGACAGGGTTTGCTGCCTGTCGGCTCCGCAGAAAATGAACAACTGAAGAGGGAGTTGGAAAGGCGGGAAGGCAGCGACGCAGGCGCAGTGGGATGCTCCCAAAAGCTTTCCTATTGGACGCTGGGGAGCGTTCCCGCGTGGGCTCCGTCGGTACCGACGATACCCATGTGTGAAGACTACATTCCTGCTTGTTCCTGAAAATACATTTTTTCATGTGATAGTTTTATTTATTTTTAAAACTATATATATATATATACATACATACATAGACTGTTTTAAAATGGGCTAAGAATGGCTTCTGTAACAGTGACCCTTCTTTCCTCAACCTTTGCAGGTCATTGCACTCAGTTTGAAGGGTCACTACTTTGCCTGTAATGAACTTGTTCTTTGGGAATAAGTTAGTGATAAGATCTGCAGTAGGTGATTAAAGTTCTTCCACCTTAACAGATCCCAAAAATGAGAGCAGAAACCGTCCCACATGTCCTGAGATGAGCTTCCAGCTTTTGTGCCGTCCCACTGACCTCTACGCCGTCAGCTGTCCACATAGATAAAAAGAATGTCCTCGTCCGTACCATAGCTTTGCCTGGCTTCCTCAAAGTTGCTGATGCTGGTGCGGCACATTCCTGAGGAGAAACAGCACGTGAAGGAACTGAGGCTAGGAAACCTCCTGTATCTCTGCACACTTTTTCTTTTAGTATCATTTCCATAGATGTGCAGACTACCAAAGTAAAGAATAATGGGTTTGCTGTTGCCTGCCACCTCCTTCATGTCCCCGTCTCCCTCAGAATCATCCATTCTCCCCCTCCACACACACACATGCTCACAAGCTGCATAGAGTTGCAAGGGGGCTCTTTTAGGATACAGTCGTGTACATGCTCTTGTCCTATGACCTTATCCACTCATTTGCTTAAGTACTTTACGTATCTCTCCTTCCATTTCCTGCCTTAAAGCTCTCACCTTCATACTCAGCCTCCAGCCAGGCTTTGCATCTCATGATCAGGAAACAGAAAAGGCGGCATGCAGGACAATTGTTCGCCCGTCTGTAATTTTTTGAATGTTCTGAATGCCAGCCTCTTCTTTCCTTTGCCTTTTTAGAGAACCATGTCGTGCTCTCACTTTTTCTCCTTATACAAAGTCTGTTGCCTTTTCATAGTTTCCTTTTATTGTTCATAGTTTCTCAACAGCCTTCTCTTCAGAGTCCTGCTAGGCCTCATTAACATCATCTCTCTTCTAACACCTGACCAAAGGCATTTCAAAGTAGAGCAAACACTAAAGTACAGATTCCCTTCCCATCAGCTCAGCAACACGGATGAAGCAGGCAGTATAATCTAAATGAAAATTAGACTTACCTGCTAATTGTTGTTCCTTAAGGAACTCTAGTCCAGTCCCGGAACCATAGAGTTGTGAACCTCCACCAGCAGCTTTGGAGACTGAAAGATGTCATCGCTTTGATGTCACTGGTATATCTTGGCAAGTACCGCCCCTCTTCCACCAGTACCTATTGACAAAGCAGACTAAGCAGAGCAACAAATAAGCAGTAACAGGAAAAATGAACCTCAAAGAATCCATAAACACTGTGGAACAATCTGTATGAAAGTACGGAAAAAACTATGTACTCCGGACACCTGCTCCCTGGCGCCCCCTAGCCCACCTGGGCCTGCTGTGCAAGAAAGGATCCCACCATTGACCTCCAGAAAAGAGTGGGATGATCGCCTGCAAACAGATTGTGTCTTCTGATGATGATCTATTTTTTTTATTATTCAGGCTGTGTACGCGCTAAAAACCCTGGGAGGGATCCGGGACTGGACTAGAGTTCCTTAAGGAACAACAATTAGCAGGTAAGTCTAATTTTCATTTCCTTTTCGTCCCTCTAGTCCAGTCCCGGAACCATAGAGGATGTAACAGAGCAGTGAATATTAACAGGAGGGACCCGCAAGCCCAGCCTGAAGCACCGCCGAACCAAACCGCACATCCCCCGCTGCCTGAACATCAAGCCGATAGTGCTTTGCAAAAGAATGCAACGAGGACCACGTCGCCGCCCTACAAATGTCCTCCACCGGCACCAAACTGAATTCCGCCCAAGACGCCGCCTGCGCCCTGGTCGAGTGCGCACGAAGACCAACGGGAACCACCTTACCCTTCAACAGGTAGGCCGAAGCAATAGTCTCCTTTAACCACTGAGAAATGGAAGACTTCGCCGCCGCTTCCCCCTTCTGCAGCCCGCCAAAGGCGACAGACGATCGGACTTTCTGAAAGTCTCCGTCCGACGGAGATACTTAAGCACCCGCCGGACGTCCAATCGATGCAAACGACCCCCAGACTGAGCCGATTGTGCTACAGAAAAAAACAGAAGGGATACCACTTGGTTAACGTGAAACCCCGACACAACCTTAGGCAAGAAAGCCGGAACCGTGCGCAGGACGACCTTATGCTCGAAAAAAGACAAAAACGGCTCTTTACAAGACAGTGCCTGCAACTCCGAAATCCTCCTGGCGGAGCAAATTGCTACTAGAAAAACTGTCTTCAATGTCAAGTCCTTCAGGGAGGCCTTATCTAACGGCTCGAACGGCGCTGCTACCAACGCTTCCAACACCACATTGAGATCCCATGGAGGGACGGACATACGTCTCGGCGGCCGCAAAAGCAGCACCGCTCGCAAAAAACGCCGAATATCAATATGCGCCCCTATCAGCCATCCCTGAATCCGCCCCCGGAAACAGGAGATGGCTGCCAACTGAACCCTCAAGGAACTCGCCGCCAGACCTTTCTCCAAGCCATCTTGCAAAAAGGAAAGAATGTGAGGAACCGAAGCCTTCAAAGGCTGCAGCTCGCGCTCCCCGCACCACGCTTCGAACACCCGCCACACCCGAGTGTACGCCAGCGACGTAGAACGCCTCCGCGCCTTTAATAACGTACCAATGACTGCTTCCGAGTACCCTTTGGACTTCAGCCTAGCCCTCTCAAGAGCCATGCCATAAGCGAGAACCGAGCCACCTGCGGCATGCATAACGGCCCCTGCCGTAAAAGGTCTTCCCGAACTGGGAGTCGCCACGGTCTTTCTATCAGCAACCGAATCAGATCCGTATACCACGGCCGTCTGGGCCAATCGGGCGCCACGAGAATGACCACCCCGCAGTGCCTCTTGATGCGCTGGACCACCTTTCCTATCAACGCCCAAGGTGGAAACACAGAGAAGCCCGTCCACCGGCCACCGCCATGCCAACGCATCGAGGCCTTCAGACATTCGTTCTCTCCGCCTGCTGAAGAATCGGTCCACTTTCGCTGATTCGAAGCTCGCCATGAGGTCCATTATCGGAGTCCCCCAGCGCTGCACGAGCATCGCAAAGACCTCCGGGTGAAGACTCCACTCCCCGGGATCTACTCTGCGGCGGCTTAGGAAATCCGCCTCGACATTCTCCACTCCGGCCACGTGCTGTGCTGACAACACTAACTGACGCTCCGCCCAGCGCAACAGCTGGCCGGCCTCCTCTTCCAGCGACACACTCCCCGTGCTGCCCTGGCAATTGATATAAGCCACCGTTGTCGCATTGTTGGAGAGAACCCGAACCGCCACTCGGCCCAAGGTCCCCTGAAACTGCCGCAGCGCTAGATATACCGCGCGCATCTCTAGCCGGTTTATAGATCAACTCAGTTCTGGACCCGACCAAGAGCCCTGGGCAAATCGCCCCTCGCAATGCGCCCCCATCCCACTAGACTGGCATCTGTCGTCACCAGCCGCCAGGATGGAGTCTCTAGTGCCACGCCCCTTTCCAGGTGTTCGGGCCGTAACCACCACTGAAGCTCCCGCCGCATCTCCGAAGGGCACACCAGCCGAAGAGACAAGGCGTCCCGCTGATGAGACCAACGACATAGAAGAGCGCTCTGCAACGGGCGCATATGAAACCGGGCCCACTGCACCACCTCGATTGTGGCCGCCATCGTCCCGAGCAACTGCAAGTACTGCCATGCCGTCGGAGCCCTGCACGTCAAAAACTTGCGCACGAGCTCCCTTAAGGCTTGAGCTCTCTTGTTCGGGAGAAACACCCTTCCCCGAGCCGTCTCGAAGCGCGCTCCCAAGTATTCTAGCGTCTGAGTCGGAAGCAGGATGCTCTTCGCGAAATTGACCACCCAGCCGAGGCTTTCTAAGAACTCCACCACGCGACTGGTGGCCGCAGCACTCTCCTCTCTGGACTTTGCTCGGATCAGCCAATCGTCCAAATAAGGATGCACCAGAATCCCTTCCTTGCGGAGCACCGCCGCTACAACTACCATGACCTTTGTGAACTTCCGAGGCACCGTCGCTAGCCCGAAGGGCATCGCCTGGAACTGAAAATGGCCCATGGGTACTGCAAAATGCAGAAACATTTGATGCTCGGGGCGCACGGGAATATGCAGAAACGCCTCTGTGAGATCCAAAGACGTTAAGAATTCTCCTTGCCGGACTGCCGCAATAACCGAGCGCAAGGTCTCCATCCGAAAATGGGATACTCGAAGGCAGCGATTCACGCGTTTTAAATCCAGAATTGGCCGAAAAGTGCCCTCTTTCTTTGGCACGACAAAAGAGATGGAGTATCGACCGCACCCGTATTGATACGGTGGCACCGGCACCACCGCCCCGAGTTGTCGCAACCGCCGAAGCGTGACTGAAACCGCCTGCATCTTCCACGGAGCTCTGCATGGGGAGCGGACAAAGGAATCTAAGACAGGGCGATGGAACTCTAGAGCATATCCGTCGTGAACTACCTCCAACACCCACTGATCCGTGGTAATTTGGACCCAGGCAGGGTAAAACTCTCGCAACCTGCCTCCTATGGGAACGTCCACCACCTGGGTCCGCCTTATCTCATTGCGGTTTCTTCCCGCTAGAGGAGTGGAAGGGAGCAAAACCCCTACCCGCCCCTTGGAAACCGTGAAACGCCTGTCCCCGCTGAGGGAACCACCCTCTCTGCAATTGGCCGAAATGCGAGGAACGAAACCTCCGAAAATCCCGTGAGAGCCCCCTGGAGGCAGTCGTCCCGCGGCCCTGTCTGGACCTATCCTTCGGGAGCCGACCCCCTTTGGACTCTCCAAGGTCCTTGACCAGCTTCTCCAAATCAGTACCAAACAAAAGTTGTCCGCGAAAGGGGAGCTTACTAAGCTGCGCTCTGGAAGACCCATCCGCCGACCAGTTGCGCAGCCAAAGATAGATGCGCCGCTACCACGGAGGCCATACTCTTGGCCAGACCTCGAATTAGATCATAGTGGATATCCGACAAATACGCTGTGCCCGACTCCAGCCGCGCCAATTCGTCCGCCTGCTTATCCAGGCGGCCTTCCTGAAGCTGCTGGGACCACCGCAAGCAGCCCCTAGCAACCCGGCTATCGAGGCCTGCAAGCAAAGGGCACACATATCAAACACCTGCTTCAACAGAGTTTCTAACTTCCGGTCCTGCACATCCTTCAACACCGCGGCGCCCTCCACCGGGATGGTGGTCTTTTTAGTGACCGCCGACACTGCCGCATTTACCTTCGGGGAACGAAAAATCTCTATCCTGGTCCGAAAGGGGATATAACCGTGCTAAGGCTCTGGTGCCCCTCAGCGCCGATTCCAGGGCATCCCACTCCTCCTGAATCATGTCCCAAAACACCCGATGAACCGGGAACACACGCTGGGTCTTTCGAACGGCCTGCAACAGAGGATCCTCCAACGTTTCCTCCGCCGACGGCACCACTGCGGGCATATTGAGCGTCTTTAGAGTTTCCGCAATCAGTGCTGGCAGCTCCTCACGCCGGAACACCTGGACAACCCTACTCTGCTCTTCAGCGTCCGGCAACTCCCCCTCTTCCAGTCCTCCCTCGGAACCGCATTCCATTTCCAGATCCGAGAGTCGTTCCTCGACTTCCACCTCGGAAGACTGGCTCTCCTCCACCAGTTCCCTACGTCTCTTATCCGAAACGGCGTCCCCCTCCAGAAGGGCCCCCGGCCGTTTCAGAACCCTCGCTCTCGGAGACTGAAGTTCCCGTGTAGGTTGCAGCAAGGCCAACGCCTTCTGCATAAGCGAGAAAGAATCCGGGGGAATACCAGGCACTCCGCCGCCCTGACTGCCTGACGCCACCCCCGAAGCGCCTGCCATCGAGGAAGGCCCAGCCGTCGGCTCCGGAAGTCACCTATCTCCGAAGGAACTGCCTCGGGCTCCCCAGGCTGACTCCCTTCTCCATCACAGCTGCCTCCAAAGTACAGCCTCTGCACACCCCAGCCTCTAAAACCTCGCTACGCCTTACCCCACAGACGAGACAGCGGGGCTTAGCTGGCATTGCCTTTACAGGACTCCCCCCTCAACCTGTGGCAGGCTACTGCGCTGAATACCAGCAGGATAGGAGCAGGACAATGTCCCTCACAACAGAGTCCTCCACTAGAAAGGAGCACGGATCCGTTTTTCTCCTCACTTGCCCCTCTTTTTTTTTTTTTTTTTTTTTGACTCCCTCCTAGAGAGAAAATAGCTTAACTAGCTGAAGCCTGCCCTCCGATCGAAAAAACAAAGCTCTGCAGGCCTTAGAAACCAAACGCTGGCCCCTGCTCTCCCCCAACGCGGCACTTAAAATGGCCACCGGCAACATGTTCCCGCACAGAGAATCGTGCCAAAACGAAGCGCACGCGGTAAGGCCAACGGCCCGACAAACGGAGGTCGCAGGAAAATACCAAAAAAAACCCTTTCACTCACCGCTGCCGCAAGGAGGAAGGAGTGCAGGAGAAGCTTCGGAGCACCGCCGACGTCGACCTCAGGCCCGGCGGGTCCTGCTGAATCAGAGCCGGCAGCTCCTGAGCAGCGCCAGGAATAAGAACTCCACCGGCTTGCAGGAACTGAACAGCCGCAGCTGTGCTGATTACCCTACCACCTGCTCCTCACCCCTTGTAATCGGGTTCGGGAGCAGGGAGGGAAGAGAGGCTTAATAATTCGCCGGTCTCTGAAGCAGGGAAACAAAGGCTCTTCCTAGCCTAGTAGTCCCTGTCCTGCTGCTGACCTGTAGTTCAGCCTTCTACCTGCTCCTCACCCTTTTCTAGCGGGTTCGGGAGCAGGGAGGCACTGAGCAACCCTACAATGCTCGTTTACACGCTGGGGCTAGGAAAAGAGGGAAAGGTAAAAAGAAAATAGAGTGTGAGAGAAGGAGAAAGAAAAAAAAAAAAAAAGAAACAGGTCCACAGCCAACAGGGAACCCCTTCTGCAGCAGCAGGTCTGCACCTAAGAAAAATCCAAAAGACAGAATTACCCAACCAAAATGAAATAAGAAAAAGACAAAGCTCTGCTTATTTGTTCCTACTGAGCCCAGTCCCGGGCTCAGAACCTCCAAGCTGCTTGGAGACTGAAAGTACTGGTGGAAAAGGGGCGGTACTTGCCAAGATATACCAGTGACATCAAAGCGATGACATCTTTCAGTCTCCAAAGCTGCTGGTGGAGGTTCACAACTCTATGGTTCCGGGACTGGACTAGAGGGACGAAAAGGAACAAAAGGTTTTCAAACTGAATGCCAAACTGCTGTCTCATGCTGCCTGACATGACATAAGCACAGCAGCCAGGGCCCTGACATAAATAAGAGAACTAGGACAGAGGTCAACGCTTTTGGCTCAATATCCAACTCTAAAACCTTTCACTGTCATTTTTCACAAGCAACCTAAATAGGTCTGGCCTGTAAACCAACGACCAAAGAGTTTCTCAGTCACATACTTACGATCTGCATAGGCAGGATTGTTGTAGAAGATGCTCCCCGAGGATCTGTTGTAGCCACACAACACAATGAAATGGCCCTGATAATCTGGACTTCTACAGAAGCATTTCTGGCCAATGGGAAGGAAGCAGCAGTACTTGACGGGATTGGAGCAAAGGTCGCATAGCAGCAGTACTGCATTCACCAAGACAATAGCAATGTGACCTTGAGCCAGGTGCTGCTGCAAGTCCTGGACCGTCACCGTGCTGCAGAGAGGAGGCACATCTAAGCAATCAGCCAATCAGGACCTACTTCTGAATCTACTGCACAATTCTCATAGATACTGAACTCATTATACAAGTCTCTCCTCCAGAAACAAAACCCCTCCCAGGCACGTATCCATCTCCTGTATAACCCAGCCACAAGTTAACAGAGGAAACTGGATCTAGCTCATGCCTTCTCTCAGGTGCAGGGGGCTGTGTCTGTCTCCCCTTCGGCTCTAGCCAAAGGGCAGCAGCACCAGTATATGCCCCCCTGGCGTAGCCCTTAGGCTTCTCTTTCTTTCTTCTGGCTCAGTATTTTATTTTTCAAAATGAGGGACATTGATGAAAGAGCCAAGATGCAGCAACTTGTCACTTCTATAGGATATGAAAACCTCCTGGTGCCGCCTGGTTTCTCCAATAAGGCATCCCAGCCCCATAATCCAACAAGCAGCGCACTTTAGAGAGTCAGTGCTGCCAGCGCTATCCAGCACCACCAGACCCCTCCCGAAGAGTGCTGAAGGGTTCATCAGGTGCATCGGGAATGTAGTATTCCTCCTGCCAGCTGGCTTCTCTCCCTACCACTGGGATACTGTAAGCCACTGCTGGGCGGGGCACTATAACAGAAGCAATTAATCACCACTAGGCAGTGGGCCAATTTTCAAAGGGATTAATACAGGTAAAGCAAGCTTATCCCTGAGGAACTGGCAATCTGAAGATGGCTCAGCCTCAGTCTTCATACTCTTCACTGCATCCTTGTTTAAAAAAAAAATGTAGCTGCCCCGAGAGGGGGGATTCCCAGGGGTCCGTGTAGCTGCCCCGAGAGGGGGGATTCCCAGGGGTCCGTGCAGCTGCCCCGAGAGGGGAGATTCCCAGGGGTACGTGCAGCTGCCCCGAGAGGGGAGATTCCCAGGGGTTCGTGCAGCTGCCCCGAGAGGGGGGATTCCCAGGGGTACGTGCAGCTGCCATGAGAGGGGGGATTCCCAGGGGTACATGTAGCTGCACCGAGAGGGGGTAATTCCCAGGGGTACGTGTAGCTGCACCGAGAGGGGGGATTTCCCAGGGGTACGTGCAGCTGCCAAGAGAGGGGGGATTCCCAGGGGTACGTGTAGCTGTCATGAGAGGGGGAATTCCCAGGGGTACGTGTAGCTGCACCGAGAGGGGGGATTCCCAGGGGTACGTGCAGCTGTCCTGAGAGGGGGGATTCCCAGGGGTACGTGCAGCTGCCATGAGAGGGGGGATTCCCAGGGGTACGTGCAGCTGCCATGAGAGGGGGGATTCCCAGGGGTACGTGCAGCTGCCATGAGAGGGGGGATTCCCAGGGGTACGTGCAGCTGCACTGAGAGGGGGGATTCCCAGGGGTACGTGTAGCTAGCTGCCATGAGAGGGGGAATTCCCAGGGGTACATGCAGCTGCACTGAGAGGGGGGATTCCCAGGGGTACGTGTAGCTAGCTGCCATGAGAGGGGGAATTCCCAGGGGTACGTGCAGCTGCAATGAGATGAGGATTCGAGTAGCTGCACCGAGAGGACAGATTCCCAGGGATATGTGTAGATACAATGAGGACGGATTCCCAAGAGTATGGGTAGCTGCACTGAGAGGACAGATTCCCACGTGTATGTTTATATATGATGTGAGGAGGGATTCACAGGGGTATATTTAGGATGGAGAGGAAACATTCACATGGATTGTAATTTTTAAAACTTCATGCACACTTTCCATGCTAAATTATGCTGAAACATCTGCTACGTACCCACCAGAGTGAATGCTCTCACTTTGACATTAGTGCAAAGCCCATAGTTTGAAATCACAGATGATCTTGTCCCAGTGTGTATAGTTTGAATATTGTCTCCTTTATGTGCAAAGAGCTATCCTCAGTCCAACATAAGAGAAAACATCTCACCTTTTCTCCACTAGCACCCCACAGGCCTTTGCTTCTGCAAATAATTGGTTTACTCTGTTCTCTTCAGTGTCAAAATGTTTCCTATAGAAAGACTGAGAAAAGAGAATATGGAACAATCAAGCATTGCTGTCTTTGCTGAATGTAACATGCTCAACACATCTGCATAGAAGGGGTAGAAATCAAGGAGAGAGTTCAGGCTGCGTCTTACCTGGTTCTTGTAACCCTTGTCCACGCCAAGTGTCCGTGTGCACTGTCTGTGTTTTACTCCAAAGTGCTGCATCAGGTAGGCTAGGTCAATAGTCCAGATACTCTTACTAAGGTGCAAATCCTGCAGAGCCATCTGAAAGTCCTCTTCATTCAGCTGATTCAAGTACCTGACAAGGAAGCGGCAACTCATCACACTCCAGTAACAGAACCCATGCCACGGCAGGGGCATTAGAAGCCACTGTTTCTCTCAGGCATATAGCACAGTCTTTATTTTATTGAGATCTGCTATACTGCCATGCAATTACAAGAACAGACATCAATCTGTTTAACACAACAAGAGTAACGAAGGACACAAAATAAGAAGGATAATCTAAGATGGGTTGGTCAAGACATACAATGGTGCGGGGAATGAATAGGAGACCATTTAAAATCCTAATGCATTATGATGTATATAGTACTAATATTACCGTATTTCTGCGCATTATATGCAGGTGTGTATTATATGCGGGTGCACATTATATGCGCGAAAATACGGTACTACTTATCATATGTGTAGGGCTACAAGGTGTATGCAGCACCGTACATATAGATGTACGAGACAGTCCCTGCTCAGAGCTTACAGTCTAATCAAGAGGAACATCACCACAAAATTGGTGACTAGAGTACGGTAAGACATAGGTGCTGGAACAGAGTGGGCCACATGAGCCCTGGCACTACCAAATTTCCCTGCCAAGAAGCAAGCTGTCTGCCCACAGGGATCCTATCTCCACAGGTAGAAAAGAAGAGAGCAGCCACAATCACAGCCAAGACTCCCTTTGTCTGCCTATGGGACATTGGATGCCCACAGGCAGAACAGGAGAAGGCGATCGTGGTCTTGAAGCAGGTTGTCTGCTCAGAGGGGGTGGGCTGGGGTGAAGCTAGGACAGAGCTTAGGAGCCTCTTTAAAAAAAAAAAAAAAAAAAAAAAAGAAGGCGGCATTCCGCTGCCCCTGTGGTAAGATACATGTAAGCAATGAGCAAGAGAGTGAGAAGCATGAGGATCCAAAAGCAGCCCAGACGACAGCCCACAGTCAAGGCTCTCAAAGAAGAGAAGGGGAAATTAGGTCTTACCTGCTAATTTGCTCTCCTTGATTCCCTCCAGTCCAGTCCCAACAAGCAGGTTGTCACTTCCTTTCAGCAGCTGGAGACTGAGGATGAACAAAATGTTAGTGATGCAAGCCCAGATATACCATCCAAAGCCAGTAATCTACTGACAAAGCAGTCTACAGTCTCCTGACGACCAATCTGGTGCCATACAGCCATCAGAGAACAAACCACATCTTCCCTTGAATTTCTTTTTTTTTTTTTTCTTTTAACACCGAGACTCTGTCCACAGACCCCCCCCCAAGACAAAACCCGGAGCCAGCCTAAAACAATCATCGATGAAATTCTTCATGGACCATCTCACTAAACAGAAAAGGGTGGGCCTGGGACTGGACTAACTCAAGCAAAGCAAATTAGCAGGTAAGACCTAATTTCCCCTTCCTTATCATCCCTCCGGTCCAGTCCCGACAAGTGGGATGTACCAGAGCAGTACTAAATCAAGGCAGGACCTGCAAGACCGGCAAGTAACACCGATGCCCCAAAAGCTGCATCCTGTGCCGCCTGTATGTCTGACCTATAATGACAAATGCATGCAAGGAAGATCAAGTCACCACTCTACAGATATCCCCTGGAGGGCCTAGGGGATGCTCTGCTCAAGAGGTGGCCTGAGCCCGGATAGAGTGTGCTCACCACTCAGGAGGAACTGACTGGCTCTCGAGTATGTAGGTGGATTCAATGGCCTCTTGCACCCAGCGAGTCACCGAACCTTTGGAGGCCGCCTCCCCTTGCCGCAGTCCCCAAAAGAGCACAAACACGTGGGCTGATCTCCAAAATTCTGCTGTACGGCGTAAGTAATTCCTCAGCACTCACCACAAATCCAAGAGACGTAACTGCCGATCCTCCTGGAATCTCTGGGCCCCAAGAACAGTCAGTTTCACAGCCAGTGAAGCACATGGAATAGTGAAACCACCTTGGACAAGAAAAACTGAACTGGCTGAAGAACGACCTTCGTCTTGGAAAACACCAGAAAAGGTTCTCTACAGGACAATGAAGCTACAGGGTAACCTATTTAAGACTAATAAGAGAAAATATTTTTTCACTCAACATGTAATCAAACTCTGGAATTTGTTACCAGAGGATGCAGTAAAGGCTGTTAGTGTAGCTGGGTTTAAAAAAAGGTTTGGACAAGTTCCTGAGGAAAGGTCCATAAACCATTATTAAAAGGGACCCAGGATATCAATGCTTGACCCAGTACAAGCATTGAGGAACCCGTGTCTTTTGGAGAAACTGCTAGGTACGTATGACCTAGATTGGCCACTGATGGACCTTCCTCTGACCCAGTATGGCATATCTTATGTTCTTATGTAATGCCTGGAACTCAAACTCGCCGTGCCAACAGATGGCTACAAGGAACACCTTCTTGATTGTAAAGTCCTTCAAGGTCGCCACTACCAGTGGCTCGAAAGGGGGACTTACTAAGATGGAAAAGACCAAATTAAGGTTCCAAGACGGCACCAGGGTACACTGAGGGGGCTGCAACTGCTTGACTGCCCTCAAGAACTGCACCACATCCAGGTATGATGCCACTTGCAAAAACACCAGGATACCTGGCAATGGGGTGGACAATGCCTGGCAGCCATTCTCTTCACATCAGGACTCAAAGACCCTCCAAACGCATACATACAACTTGAAAGTCAAATGCTTCTGGGCTCACAGCATCATAGAGATTACCTGCGCTGAGTATTCGCGTATCCTCAGCCTATTCCTCTGTAAGAAATCCATGCTGTGAGAATCGATCCACTTGAGACATAGCACCGGACCCTGGAAGAGGAGCAGTGGACTTACTGGCAGACGTCATGAGCGATCTGCCAGCAGACGCATCAGATCCACATACCACGGACAACGTGGCCAGTCTGGCGCTATCAGAATCACTAGCCCCCGGTGTGCCTTGATGCACTTTAGTAGCAATGCCCATGATGGGAAGACACACATTCTGCTGCCATGGTTGCACGAGGGCATCGAGACCCTCTAACATCCGTTCTCTCCAGCAAATGAAGAGCCATGACGCCTTCTTATTCGTGAACGTTGCCATGAGATCCATCACTGGCTGTCCCCATCTGCAAACCACCTTGTCAAATACTGCAGGATCGAGGACCCACTCTCCCGGGTCCAGTCAATGACAGCTGAGGAAATCTGCTTGAAGGTCCTCTGTTCCTGCCATGTGCACCACAGACAGTGCCAGGTGGTTTTCCTCTGCCCAGACCAGAATCAGGCTCACTTCTTCCCCCAGCATTACACTGCTGGTAGTTATGCCATCATGGTCACAATGTCTGAAAACATTCGGACTGCCCATCACCAAAAGATTGGGTGGAATTGCTGAAGCACTAGGAACGCTGCCCACATCTCCAAGCGATCAAAGGACCAACTGCTCTCCTCGGAAGACCAAACCCCCTGCATCACCTGGGTCTGGCAATGGGCACCCCCCCCCAGCCAGAGAGGCAGGTATCTGTGGTTAAAGGTACCCACTCGGGTGGCTCCAGCAGCATCCAAGTCAGGAGCTTGCTGGGGTCCAGCCCCCCCACCCCCTGAGCTCCCTCCGTACACTCTGGCGACCATTCTTTGCTCAGGGGGGACCACTGCATCAGCAATGCCCTCTGCAGTGGCTACATGTGAACCTGTGCCCAGGGCACCAGTTCTATCGTTGCAGCCATTGACTCCAGTTATTGGAGGTAGAGCCAGGCAGGGAGGTGGGCATCTGCATAAACAACCGCACTTGTCCCCTCAACTTCTCTGCTCTCTGTGCAAGCAGTGACCCTAGACCCTCTGCGGTCTGAAAACGGGTTCTCAGCTGCACCAGGTTCTGGGAAGGGCAAAGATGACTTAGCAAAGTTGATCACCCATCCCAGATGCTGTAAGCATGAAACCATGCGCTGGGTGGCCTGCTGACTCTCCTTAGCCAACTTTGCCCGAATCAACCAGCTGTCCAGATATGGGTACACCATGACATCTCATCACAAGGCCACCGCCACGACCACCATCACCTTGGTGAAAGTTACATAAGAACATAAGATATGCCATACTGGGTCAGACCAAGGTCCATCAAGCCCAGTATCCTGTTTCCAACAGTGGCCAATCTAGGTCATAAATACCCAGCAGTTTCCCCAAAAGACACAGGTTCCTCAGTGCTTGTACTGGGTCAAGCACTGATATCCTGAATCCCTTCTTAATAATGGTTTATGGACCTTTCCTCCAGGAACTTGTCCAAACCTTTTTTAAACCCAGCTACACTAACAGCCTTTACTACATCCTCTGATAACAAATTCCAGAGTTTGATTACACGTTGAGTGAAAAAATATTTTCTTTTATTAGTCTTAAATAGTTTACCCTGTAGCTTCATTGCATGTCCCCTAGTCTTTCTATATTCTGATAACGTAAACAATCGATCTACGTTTACCCGTTCCACTCCGTCCATTAATTTATAGACTATCATATCTCGCCTCAGCCGTCTCTTTTCCAGGTTTCTAATAACGCTATATCCTTTTTAAGATACGGTGACCAGAATTGCACACAATATTCAAGGTGTGATCTCACCATGGAACGATATAGAGGCATTATAATATCCTTTGTTTTATTTTCCATTCCTTTCCTTATGATACCTAGCATTCTATTTGAAGGTAAAGTCTGAGGCAGAGAAGTTTGTATCCTGGGGATAAATGCGTGGCTGCATGTATGGTGTCACTGAGAGCGTTTTGGTTTCCTGGACCATGGGATGATATTCCAAGGGCTGCAGAGCAGAAATGGCATCCTTTTGCCCAAGAAGGGTCAACGTCTTCAATAGCAGGCTAGCTAACCTACTGAAGAGGGGTTTAAACTAGATTAATTGTGGATCGATGACGAAAGCCCCCAGGTAAGTGAAACATTAAATACCTCTATAGAAATGGGTAAAAAGGGAAATATCTGGAAAGTGGTGTGTATATATGTCCGTAGCAAGGGAAATAAAATCCCACATGTTGAGGCTTTAATGGAATAGGCTGACTTGGATTTAGTGGTGGTTACGGAGACATGGTTCTTGGACAACTATGACTGGGATGTAATTATACCAGGATATACTTTATTCATTAGGGTAGGAAGAAGGGGAGGAGGAGTGGCACTATATGTAAAAAATAAAATTAAAACTATAGAATTACAGGGTTTAAAATTGAGAGGAGGCATTGTGGGTTAAACTAGAAAGAGGGAAAGAGAAATCCATTTGCATTGGTGTGATATACAGATCCCCCCTCACAAGGAGAAGAGGTGGACAGAGATTTAATAGAAGATATACGCAGCATTGCTAAGAAAGTGGAAGTGCTACTGATAGGAGATTTCAATATGCCGGATGTTGATTGGCGCATCCCTGCTGCAGTATCATCTAAAAGTAAGAAGATCCTGGATTCTCTACAGGGAGAACTATTCAGGCAACTGGTAACAGACCCCACACGTGAAAGGGCCATACTGGACTTGGTGCTTACCTATGGTGAAAGTGTTTCTGATGTTATAGTGGGAGATCTTGCATCCAGTAATCACCAGATGGTGTGGTTCAGTATTAGAAGAGGGGCTGATAAAATCCACTCAAATGCAAGCGTCTTAGACTTTAGAAAAACTAACTTTGCCAAGATGGGCCTTACCTCAATGAATTGTTAGTGGGATGGGAACAGCTGGGGGAGGTAGAAAAACAGTGGGCAAAACTGAAAGGGGATATTTTAAGGGCAACCAACCGTTTTATTAGAACAGTAAATAAAGGTAAAAGAAAAAGGGGGCCACTATGGTTCTCAAAATAAACAGCTGCAAAGGAGAAGAAAAAGGGGGAAATACAAGAGATCACAGAGAGAGGAAGACAGGCATCTATATTTGGAAAAACTCAGAGATGCAAGCAAAGTAGTCAGGAAAGCAAAGATACAAAAAGAAGAAGAAATAGCCAAAGCAATAAAATAGGATAAGACGTTTTTCAGATGTGTTAGTGAGAGAAGGAAGGGCAAGAGTGGTATTGTCAGACTCAAGGCTGCAGGGGAGGAATATGCAGAAGCTGATGAGAATAAAGATGAATTGCTTAACAAATATTTATGTTCACAGATGAAGGGTGAGGAGCAGGACCTCAGAAAACACCCACAAATAAGAACAGAAGTGACGGGGATTTCAAACAATTTTCAGAAGAGTGTGTTCGTGAGAAACTAGCTAAACTAGAAGTAGACAAAGTGATAGGACTGGATGGGATACATCCAAGAATATTGAGGAACATGGGGACATTCTAGCAGCTCCACTGACTGATCTTTTCAATGGGGCACTAAGAGGCGACAAGTCGATAGTGGAGAGACTGAATGAATTCTTTGCTTCGGTCTTTACCGAGGAAGATGTAGGGATGTTACCCATGACTTAAGTGGTATTTAAAGGTGCGGAACAATTGAAGGAAATATCGATACATTGGGAAGATGTATTACAACTATTAGATAAACTGAAGAGTAGCAAATCACCTGAAGACTGGAGGATGGCGAATGTAACACCAATTTTTAAAAAGGGTTCCAGGTGTGAACCGGGAAACTACAGACTGGTGAGCCTGACATCAGTACCGGGAAAAATGGTAGAAACCATCATAAAGAATAAAATTGCTGAACATGTAGATAGTCATGGCTTAATGGAAGACAGTCAACATGGTTTTAGACAAGGAAGATCTCGTCTTACTAATCTGTTATGTTTTTTTGAAGGTGTAAATAAACAGGTAGAAAAAGGTGAGTCGGTTGATATAGTGTATGTGGACTTTCAGAAAGCCTTTGACAAGGCCCCTCAGAGACTTTTGGCAAAAATAAAGAGTCATGGGATAGGAGGTAGTGTACTATTGAGGATCAGGAACTGGTTAAAAGATAGAAAGCAGAGGGTAGGGCTAAATGGCCAATTTTCCCAATGGAGAAAGGTGAATAGTGGTGTACCCCAGGGTTCTGTGCTGGGTCCACTGCTTTTTGACATATTCATAAATGACCTGGAAAAGGGAACAACAAGTGAGGTTATCAAATTTGCAGATGACACAAAACTATTTAAAGTTGTTAAAAACCCATGAGGATTGTGGAAGATTGCAAGAGGATCTTGATAAATTGGAAGACTGGGCATCAAAATGTCAGCTGAAATTTAATGTGGACAAGTGCGAAGTTATGCACCTAGGGAAGAACAACCCAAACTATGGTTACACGATGCAAGGTTACACATTAGGAACCACCATCCAGGAAAAAGATTTAGGCATCATTGTGGATAACTTGTTAAAACCTTCGGCCCAGTGTGCAGCGGCAGTCAAGAGAGCAAATAGAATGCTAGGTATGATAAGGAAAGGAATGGAAAATTAAACAAAGGATATTATAATGCCTCTGTATCGTTCCATGGTGAGACCGCACCTTGAATATTGTGTGCAATTCTGGTTGCCGTATCTTAAAAAGGATATAGCGTTATTAGAAAAGGTTCAGAGAAGAGCCACCAAAATGGTAAAGGGGATGGAAAGATACCCCTATGAAGAAAGGCTAAAAAGATTAGGGCTCTTTAACCTGGAAGAGAGACGGCTGAGGGGAGATTTGATAAAAGTCTATAACTTAATGAACGGAGTGGAATGGGTAAACGTAGATCGATTGTTTATGTTATCAGAATATAGAAAGACTAGGGGACATGCAATGAAGCTACAGGGTAAACTATTTAAGACTAAAAAGAAAATATTTTTTCACTCAACGTGTAATCAAACTCTGGAATTTGTTACCGGAGGATGTAGTAAAGGCTGTTAGTGTAGCTGGGTTTGAAAAAGGCCTGGACAAGTTCCTGGAGGAAAGGTCCATAAACCATTATTAAGAAGGGACCCAGGATATCAATGCTTGACCCAGTACAAGCATTGTGGAACCTGTGTCTTTTGGTGAAACTGCTAGGTACGTACGACCTAGATTGGCCACTGTTGGAAACAGGATACTGGGCTTGATGGACCTTGGTCTGACCCAGTATGGCATATCTTATGTTCTTATGCCTCGGAGTCGGGAGTGGTGCTAGAGGACTGGAGAGAGGCACATGTGGTCCCTTTAAACAAAAGCAGAAGTAAGGATGTGATTGAAAACTACAGGCCGGTTAGTCTAACCTCTGTGGTGAATAAATGATTGGAAACACTGCTGAAAGAAAACTGCGAGGTTTCTGGAGTCCAGCGGATTACAGGATCGGAGGCAGCATGGATTCACCAGAGGCAGGTCTTGTCAGACAAATCTGATTGATTTCTTTGACTGGGTGACTAGGGAGTTGGACCGAGGGAGAGCCTTAGATGTGGTGTACTTGGATTTCAGTAAAGTCTTTAATACCATCCCGCACCGGCGACTCAAACAAACTGAGCATCCTAGGGATGGATCCTAAAGTTACTGATTGGGTCAGAAATTGCAACAAAGGGTACAGGTAAATGGAGCTCACTCTGAGACGATGGAGGTTAGCAGTGGTGTGCCGCAGGGATCTTTCCTTGGTCTGATTCTTTTTAGCATCTTTGTTAATGCTTTTGCAGAAGGACTGTTGGGTAAGGTTTGCCTTTTTCCAGATACCAAAATCTGCAAAAGAGAAGACACCAAGGAAGGAGTAGATAGATAGATCCCTCCTCATGCTAAGCTTAAAGAATGGTCGAGAGTTTGGCAGCTGAGATTTAATATTAAAAAATGCAAGGTCATGCATTTCGGCTGCACAAATCCAAGGACGTGGTACAGTATAGAGGGTAAAGTCCACGAAAGAAGAGTGAGACCTGGGCGCGATTGTGTCTGACGATCTTAAAGTAGCTAAACAGGTAGAAAAGGCGACGGCGAAAGCTAGAATGCTTGGGTGCTTAGGAAGAGGAATAGCTAGCAGAAGAGAGGTGGTGATCATGCCTCTGTATAAGTCTTTGGTGTGACCTCATTTGGAGTATAGTGTGCAATTCTGGAGACCGCACCTTCAAAAGGATATAAACTGGTTGGAGTCGGTGCAGAGGGTGGCTACTAAAATGGTTAGTGGTCTTCATTATAAAGCATATGAGGACAGACGTAAGGATCTTAATATGTACACCTTAGAGGAAAGATAGGATAGAGGAGATATGATAGAGACGTTTAAATACCTCTGTGGCATAAATGCACAGGGGGAGAGCCTCTTTTGAATGAAAGCAAGTTCTGCTACGAGGGGACATAGGATAAGGATGAAAGGGGATAGATTCGGGAGTAATATGCGGAAATATTTCTTTATGGAAAAAGTGGTAGATGCGTGGAATAGTCTCCCAGTAGAGGTGGTAGAGATGAGGACAGTATCTGAATTAAAAAATAGCATGGGACAAATACAGAGGATCTCTAAAGGAAAAAAGGGGACTATTATAGTAGTTGATATGGAAAGGCAGACTAGACAGGCCATGTGGTCTTTTTCTGCAGTAATGTTTCTATGTTTCTATCACCGATCGCAGTGTTTCTATGCAGAAACGCAGAACTCGCAAGACCTGGTTCACATGTTTTGAGGTCCATAATATGGCAAATTAACCGTCCTTTTTGGGAAGCACAAAATAGATCAAGTAATGACTGGTGCCACATTGCTCTTTGGGCACAGGTACCACGGCCTCCAGTTGAAGCAACCACTGTAATGTGTCCTGAACCAAGCAAGCCTTCCTTGAGTTCCTACATGGGACAACACAAAGGCATCTGACAATGTCCAGGAAATCTCCAAAAGCGTAACCTTCTCGGATCACCTCCAAGACCCACTGATAAAGATCTGGACCCAGGCAGGCAGAAAGCTCTTCAGCCACCCTCCTACGGGCTCTGCCCTGGACCGAGCCCCCCCATCTCACTGTGGCTTCATAGAGGTTGTGGGAGTGGAAGAATAATGCCCTCTATTGATCCCCCAGCTCCCTCAAAAGGAAGAACCCCCAACTTGGGTAACGCGCTCTCTGAAAGGGAGCAAACTGCGCTATCCGAAAATGCTGAAAATCACACGACTATCCTCGATTCGGAGCTTGGCCCTTCACCACCTTGGGCCTGTCTTCGGAGAGCTTGGAACCCCTAGATTCCCCCTGCTCCTTCAGCCTCCCCGAACAGAAGCTTATCTTGAACAGGAAGGTGACTGAGCTGCATCTGAGGACAGATCAGTTGCCCAATTTTGCAGCCATAGGAGACTGCGGGCACCACAACTGAGGCCATGGCCTTAGAAGAGGGCCCGATCAAATCATAAAAGGCATCTGTCAAAAAGGCCGTGCCTGACTCGGAACATGCTGCCTCTGTCCCAGTCGGCAGACCCTGATATCAGCGCAAGCACGCCCGGAGACATAAGCCCCGCAAATGGATGTTTGGAGGACCAAGGCATTAATATCAAACTCCTGCTTAAATGGGTTCTCTAGCTTCTTATCCCGGGGTCCTTGAGGGCTGCTGTTCCCTTGACCGATATCATGGTCTTTCTTGTGACATCCATCCGTAGAGATCTAAGCCGCTCCTTATCCTGCTCTGGCAGCAGGTACAACCAGGAACCACAAAGAGAGCAGGGCCCTCACAGTACGAAGGAACAAAACACAGCAAGTGAGTAGTGTATGGAGGTCACAGGTGCCTTTATTGATTAAAAATACCCCTACGCATTTCTGCGTTTTGCCTTCCTCAGGGGGAAGGGGAGCACAGCTTTAAAACATGAAAACATAAAAAATATATAATGGATTCACAATATGATCTTTTTATTATATATCTTGTATTTATGATTCCAAGTTTGATTTGTCTGTTTTTATTGTTCATTTATTAACTTTGTACTTTTATTTACTATTAATGATTGTTAGTATTTATTAACAGTTATATTTTATATTATATATTTTTTATGTTTTTATGTTTTAAAGCTGTATCCCCCCTCCCCCTGAGGAAGGCAAAACGTCGAAACACGTAGGGGTATTTTTAAATCAATAAAGGCACCTGTGACCTCCATATGCCACCAGCAGGTACAACCAAGTCCATGGACCGAGAACCTCAGAGCCCCACTTCCGGCGCATGATGGAATCAGAATGAGAGATGCTGGAAGACCCTATCTTGCAGGTGTCCTGCAAGAGGGGCTCCCCCTCCACCAGTCCCAGGGTAACAATATTTAAGGCTGCCAAGGAATGAGCAATTAGTGCTGGCAATTCTCTCCAGAAGATGCAGACCACACTAGGATCTTCCCCTGATGATCTCCCCCGTTCCCCGGGTATACCCCAGCCAACCAGGCCAAAGTTCCCTCTAAAGGGTCCTTGGAAGTTTGGCAGCTGGCTCTCCTCTCCTCCACTCCCCCGAGCGAACTGGAGGGTGCTTGAGGATTCCCAGTTCTCCTCCTGCATTCCTGGCGAATGCCCATGCCTGCCCCTGTGGCCCCCTGTTGCAGGCAATAGACTTTATGGAGTAACAAAATGAACTCCGGTGAGAAGGCCTCTGGGGGGGGGGGCCACCCATCCGAAGAGACCAGGGCTCCCAAAACACGCCCCTCTAATCTCCCAGTCCGGGCCCTCTGCACACTTATACTGCCAATGGTTCCTGTTCCCACCAAATGCACAGGCTGGGAACCCGTACTGGAGACCTGCTCTGAATGCAGCTTTCCTCCAGCCTCCTACTCCATTATCAAATCACGCTGCAACTGTTCCTGCACTGTGTGCGTCTCCTTCTAGCATGCACAGCAAACTCCGGTGGGTGAGAGAAGAACGAAGCGCCCTGCAAGCAGTGCACGGTACTTCAATCGCCAGCCATGTGGCCCCAATAGAGCTTCCCGTGAAGCGCTGCAATCCACTGCAGCATGGCCCACCGACACTGCGGTCCCAATAGAGCTTCCCATGAAGCGCTACAATCCACTGCAGCATGGCCCACCGACACTGCGCCCTGCGGTCCCAATTAGAGCTTCCCGTGAAGCGCTACAATCCACTGTAGCATGGCCCACCGACACTGCGCCCTGCGGTCCCAATAGAGCTTCCCGTGAAGCGCTGCAATCCACTGCAGCATGGCCCACCGACACTGCGCCCTGCGGTCCCAATAGAGCTTCCCGTGAAGCGCTACAATCCACTGCAGCATGGCCCACCGACACTGCGCCCTGCAGTCCCAATAGAGCTTCCCGTGAAGCGCTACAATCCACTGCAGCATGGCCCACCGACACTGCGCCCTGCGGTCCCAATAGAGCTTCCCGTGAAGCGCTACAATCCACTGCAGCATGGCCCACCGACACTGCGCCCTGCGGTCCCAATAGAGCTTCCCGTGAAGCGCTACAATCCACTGCAGCATGGCCCACCGACACTGCGCCCTGCAGTCCCAATAGAGCTTCCCGTGAAGCGCTGCAATCCACTGCAGCATGGCCTGGCACTGCACCTTGTGGTCCTAGCCAGCAACTAGGCCCATGCCACGTGTCTGACCCCGTCCCCCCCCTCATGAAGAGGCCGGAGCTTGCTTTCACCTGATCTCATGCCCACCGACCAACAGTCTATTACCAGAGAGCCTTTCCCGGCAGTACTGGATTTTAATTTATTTCAGAAGTTTATATACCGCATTTCCAATGTTCAATACGGTTTACATATAGCAGAACAAAACATTACATGGAGCGTGTGAACATTATATAAAGAACATTAGGCTACAGATGAGCAACCCATATCATAGCAGTGTTTTGCATATAGTTTAGTGATGTTGTTTGCTTGCTTATGTTATGCCCTGTAAGCGCATTGGAACAGGTGTGTTTTCAGGAGTTTTCTGAAATCCTTAGTGTCTATGGTTGTAAGGATGTTCACAGGGAGGGAATTCCATACCGCTGGAGCATGCAATGGGAATGCAGATTGGTTGCATTTTGCTAAGTTTGGATGTGAGCAGACAGAGCTTAAAGATCCCAATTTACCCATGTCTAACAATAGCCAAATTAACATGAATAAAATACATTCTCTAAAATGCTTGTATGCAAATGCTAGAAGTCTAAAGAATAAGATGGGATAGTTAGAATATATAGCACTAAATGAAAGGTTAGATATGATTGGAATATCAGAGACATGGTGGAAGGAGGACAACCAGTGGGACACTGATACCTGGGTACAAACTATATCGTAATGATAGAGCTGATCGCGTTCTATGTTAGAGAGGGCATTGAGTCAAAAAGGATTAAAGTTTTGCAGGAAACAAAATCTGCTGTAGAATCATGCGCATGATGTTTAGACCAATGGGGTTCAGTCCCAGGAGGCATTTAATCCAAGATGACATTGATTTCAGTTCGCATGCGCGGCGATTTTTGGATCCTCCGATGCATCTGAAGGAGCACGTTTCATAATTTTGTTCAGCTGCTGCGTTGCCAGGTTTTTACCATGCTATTTTTCAGTTATGTTTTAGTTCTATTTTTTGCAAAACAGTTGTGGTATGTGTATTAAATATGACGACAGCACAGTTCAGTCATTTTTATATTTTAATATCGTTCTAGGATATATGACTTCATGATTGCAGTCCCTTGATAAACCCTACACGGCGAAACGCATGGGCGCCTTATAAAATGTGGTGTTGGGACGAGTCTTCAGTTACTGGCAGCAAGTGGGAATCATACTCCACTAAAAAACCTTTATGAAAATTCCAAAAAAATCATGGAGCACTTTGTACAACATCACGTTTTTACATGAGCTAAGTATTTTTTATTGATATTTATATTGCTCATGTTTCACTTTAAAATCTTCTCACAACGCAAAGCCATTGATGTTAAACCGGCACATGTCTGGGAATAGAATAGAATCAGCCCAGAGTTCACCAGTGCCCACGGTTGTTTCTGAGGCTAATGTTGTGTTTTCCAAGTATCACTGAATCTGATAGTTTTTGGTGAATAATTGAATGAGGTATTATTTTGAAGTTTGACAACCTAATGGGAGACAGCCAACATGGCTTTAGACAAGGAAGATCTTGTCTTACTAATCTGTTAAGTTTTTTTGAAGGAGTGAATAAACAGGTGGACAAAGGTCAGTCGGTTGATATTGTGTATCTGGACTTTCAGAAAGCCTTTGACAAGGTCCCTCATCAGAGACTTTTGGCAAAACTAAAGAGTCATGGGATAGGAGGCAGTGTACTATTGTGGATCAGGAACTGGTTAAAAGATAGAAAGCAGAGGGTAGGGCTAAATGGCCAATTTTCCCAATGGAGAAAGGTGAATAGTGGTGTACCCCAGGGATCTGTGCTGGTTCCGCTGCTTTTTGACATATTCATAAATGACCTGGAAAGTGGAATAACGAGTGAGGTTATCAAATCTGCAGACGACACAAAACTATTTAAAGTTGTTAAAACCCAAGAGGATTGTGAAAAATTGTAAGAGGATCTTGATAAATTGGAAGACTGTCATCAAAATGGCAGATGAAGTTTAATGTGGACAAGTGCAAGGTTATGCACCTAGGGAAGAACAACCCAAACTATGGTTACACGATGCAAGGTTCCACATTAGGAACCACCACCCAGGAAAAAGATTTAGGCGTCATTGTGGATACCATGTTAAAACCCTCGGCCCAGTGTGCAGCGGCGGCCAAGGGAGCAAATAGAATGCTAGGTATGATAAGGAAAGGAATGGAAAATAAAACAAAAGATATTATAATGCCTCTATATCGTTCCATGGTGAGACCGCACCTTGAATATTGTGTGCAATTCTGGTCGCTGTATCTTAAAAAGGATATAGCGATTTTAGAAAAGGTTCAGAGAAGAGCCACCAAAATGGTAAAGGGGATGGAAGGATACTCCTATGAAGAAAGGCTAAAAAGGTTAGGGCTCTTTAACCTGGAAGAGAGACGGCTGAGGGGAGATATTATAGAAGTCTATAAATTAATGAACGGAGTGGAACGGGTAAACGTAGATCGATTGTTTACGTTATCAGAATATAGAAAGACTAGGGGACATGCAATGAAGCTACAGGGTAAACTATTTAAGACTAATAAAAGAAAATATTTTTTCACTCAACGTATAATCAAACTCTGGAATTTGTTACCGGAGGATGTAGTAAAGGCTGTTAGTGTAGCTGGGTTTAAAAAAGGTTTGGACAACTTCCTGGAGGAAAGGTCCATAAACCATTATTAAGAAGTGACCGAAGATATCAATGCTTGACCCAGTACAAGCATTGTGGAACTTGTGTCTCTTGGGGAAACTGCTAGGTACATATGACCTAGATTGGCCACTGTTGGAAACAGAATACTGGGCTTGATGGACCTTGGTCTGACCCAGTATGGCATATCTTATGTTCTTATGTTGTTATGCAAGGAGGTGTTCCGTGGTGCTTTTTCTCTGTCTATTGGGGAGTTTTATTATTAGTCTGTAAATACTCAGAGGACTGGTCATGGAGGATTTTAAATATCGTGACAATGTTCTTGTATCCAATTCTGTCTATTAGTTGTAGCCAGTGGAGCTCTTTCATGACAGGAGCGACGTGTCAGCCCTTTGATGTTACAGTGAACACCCTGGCCACAGTGTGCCGAGTGAGTCGTTACGACAACAGATGGGATTTCGGCAAGCCTTGGAGAACTGCATTGCAGAAATCACTATGTGTAAGTGTCATTGCTTGGAAGACAGTATGGTAGTCGTGCAGTAGCAGTAGGGGGCGAAGCCATTGTAGAGTCCTTACTTTAATGTAGATTTGCTTTGTCAAATTGTTGATGTATGTCTTTAGGGTAAGATGCTGGTTGATAGTTACACCAAAGTAACTACCTCAGATTTGACCGTTAAGGTCAATCAAATAGAACTAAGTGACTTTGGCGGGGTGAATGAGTGATCTTTGAAAACAAATAGCACTTCTGTTTTGTTAGTTAATGGTTAGGGGCCTTGTTGGGAAAGCCATAGGGCAATTGAATTAAAGCACAGTAAGATGGAAGTGAATTTTGGGTCTGTAACTGAGAATGGTGCGTAAAACATTATGTCATCCTCATATAGATGGTATAACATCATGTGACTGGAGGATCTGGCAGATTGGCTGGACGTAAATGTTGAAGAATAATGATGACTGAGATAAGTCCTAGGGTACACCATGGTTCTATGGGAATGGGTCTGAGCTTTTATTCTCAGATTTTACGATTTATAGGCGATCAGTCAGATAGGATTGGATCCAGTTGAGTGCGTTGCCAGTGATGCCAATGCAACGTAGTCTCTGTAGGAGAATCTTGTGACATACGGTGTCAAAGGCCACTGATATATTGAGGAATATGAGAATGAAGGCTTGTTTTGGTTTCTCAATTCTCTTGATTAGATGGTTGATGAGTGATATTAACAGTATTTCCACTCCGTGGTTAGGGCAAAAGCCATGCTGATGTGGGATGAATGGGGCATTTAGGCTGATACAGTTTTGCAGTTGAGGTTATACCACTTTCACCATTATTTTCATGAGGAAAGTTAAATTTGAAATAGGTCTATATGAATTTAGTTTGGCAGCGTCTAGCTTTGGGGTTTTTAGTAGTGGGCGAATGGAGGCAGTCTTTAGTCTAGTTGGGATATATCCTTGCGTAAAGGAGAGCTGCAACATCTTGCCTATGGTGGGTGCGAATTTGGATCTCGTTACTTTTATACAGCTTGCTGGACAGGGATCCAGTGGTGAATTACTCGTGTTCAGATTTCCAATTATGTTGAGCAGGTGGTCAGATGAGACTGGGGAGAATGAGTGAAGGCAGCTGGATGTGCAGGGTCTGTGTGAGTCTTGTCAGTGTGGCTGGAGGATAATTCTGTAGCTTGGCTTGGAAGTGATGCACTACTGCTTGGGGGATGGAGATAGGCTGTGCAGTCGGGGGGTGGGGGTGGCGTTTTCTTTTAACATGGATTTGGCTATTTTGAATAGTTCTTTGGGTTTGTTTAGAGACTAATATTTTTTGGGTGTGGCAGTCTCTTTGCCTAATTGGATTGGATTCTGTATGCATCTTAGCTTGTTCGTCTAGGGAATGTCTCCAGATTTGTTCTGCTTTCGTAGGCTTCGTTTGATTCTTTTTAGATCTGTTGTGTACCATTGTGTATGATGAGAATTGTGAAGTGTTGCTCTCACGGGGGGGGGGGGGGCAGCTGCAGTGTTGCCAATCGTCGCGTTCCGATTGGCTACTAAGGTATCCAAATCAATAGAATCTTTGTTCAGATTAGGGATGACGGTTTTGCAGAAGTGATCCTTGTTTAATTGTTTAAATATTCTGCGTCATGTTTCTTTGTGCTGGCTGGGTACTATGCGAATTGGAGGAAAAAGGTGGAATGAGATTGTGCCATGGTCTGACCATGGGACCTTAGTCAGTTGAGGCATATGTACGTGAATCGTATGTTCCAGCTTCTAGTTATACTGATCCTCCTCTCATTGATAACCCAGAAACACTATCTAGTGCCAAACTCACACCCTATCCTTATTATCTGGACCACCAACTATGCCAGCAATAAAATACCACCAATAAGGATAAGAAACAAACATTACTCCCATCTAATCAAGGTCCCAATCATCCAGCATACACTAAATAGTTCACACCCCCTGGACACTACCCAAAACTCTCCCCCTCAAATGCATGATCAGTCAGAAACAAAACAGAAGTACTAACTGAATACCTTACAGACCACCTGGATCTCAATACCAATAGAGTGAAAGTGACCCGGCATCCTATGGTGTATCCTCCCCCCCATAGCAGCACTGGACCAACTTGACAGCCCCAGACCCTCAGGGTGCCTGTCCCCAGGCAACCCTGGACAGCCCCACTGCACTGAGTCGCCCACTTAAGGGCTCAGCCCGAGAAACTTACTGTTCGTCTCTCTTTTAAACAAGGACAATATGGGGGGAGGGGAGAAGGTTGTGTATACACCTACTGTGTGCTGATGTTGTTCCCCTCCCCCCCCCCAAAAAAAAAATGACAACTAAAACCCTCTCAGGGACCCTTCTAACCCAACCTAGGCCAGAGCTCCCTTCCAGCTGCTGGAGACTGAGTTAATGGTTTGGTGAGTAGTGTAGGTGGTACATCTAGGCTGACATCACCATGATTTTGAGCATGCTCAGTTTCCAGCTGCTGGAAGGGAGTGACTGGATTGGAAAGATAAGGAGTGTTGTAGTAATATTAGCACAAGCCTTCTGAAGGCACAACCACGTAACATTTCATACAGAAAATATCTGCTAATTCCATCTTTACAAAGTCTATGTTAGCAAGATTCCCCTTATTTATGGCAGTTTTCTAACAGTTAATAATTCAATAAGGCAAAGAAATCACACTCACTGGAGAACCATCCTGGCACAGGCTAGGCCACAGTCCCAGTGATAGAGCTGCTGAATCACAGGCACTTTCAACAGGACATGATCATCTGTAAAGACAGACATAAAGCAATGTGATAGGACACAAAACCCTGCCTCACCCCAGTCACAGAAACTCAAGATTCACAGTGCAAGAGGTTCACACTGTTGACTGGTCATCAAAGGAAGAGCTCAGGAGTCATGCTGCTCCCTCCCCCAGTTAATCAGAGGACAGGTTCAACGGCCATTATCAGAGGGCAGGCTCAGGGATAAAGCTGTCTCCCTTACCTGGTTATCAGAGGACAGGCTCAGGCAGGGTTCATGCCGCCTCCTTTCTCTGGTAATCAGAGGGCGGGCTCAGGGGTTATTATCAGAGGGCGGGCTCAGGGGTCAAGCTGCCTCTCTTCCCTAGTTATCAGAGGGGGGGCTCAGGGGTTCAAGCCACCTCCTTTCCCTGATAATCAGAGGACAGGTTCAGGGGTCATTATCAGAGGATGGGCTCAGGGGTCAAGCCGCCTTCCTTCTCTGGTAATCAGAGGGGGGGCTCAGGGGTCAAGCCACCTCCCTTCCCTGCTAATCAGAGGACAGCTCAAGGGTTATTATCAGAGGATGGGCTCAGGGGTCAAGCCGCCTTCCTTCCCTGCTAATCAGAGGACAGGCTCAGGGGTTAAGCTGCCTCTCTTCCCTAGTTATCAGAGGGGGGGGCTCAGGGGTTCAAGCCACCTCCCTTCCATGGTAATCAGAGGGCAGGGTCAAGCCGCCTCCTTTCCCTGATAATCAGAGGAGAGTGAAGGGGTCAAGCTGCCTCACTTCCCTAGTTATCAGAGGGCGGGCTTGGAGGTCATTCTCAGAGAGTGGGTTCAGGGGTTATCATCAGAGGGTGGGCTTGGGGTCTGTCTTGCAGGGGTCTGGGGCTGACTTGGTGGCTGCTGGGCGGATGGCTCCCAGGCTCTCTTGGGTTCCCCCCGGGCTCTTCATATCCTTGCACTCGTTCCGGGTCCGGTTGGTGAAGGTGGGAGCTGCTGCTCAAGGAAGACTCAGAAACTGTGACAGAGGCCACGGCCGCTCCCTCATCCCTCGCCAAAGCCCAGTTCGGCCCGGCTCGGCTCTTCCTCCCCGGTGCAGCAATGCGGCAGCTGCTCTAGTTCCGGTGTAAGTGTAAATAAGAGCGTGCGCCCCGCCTCCCAACTCCAGCCATAAGACGTCACAAAATGGAAATTACACTAACCTGGTAATTGTAGTTCCTGGAGGGTCCAGTTTAGTCCTCCAACATCGGGTAGTGCCCCTCCTCCTGCAGCCGGGAGACTGGACCAATCAAATCTTCTGTAGTATATATGCAACCGGAGCTCCCAGAAGTCCCCAGTGTACTAGTAACAAAGCATACTTAACGAAGCAACACATTAGATTAATATACAAAATGACCTAATTAAAGAACAATTTGTTCCCCCCCAAGGAATATCCAACCCCCTCCCCAAACGAGGAAGTCAGAACACTGCATTGCGCCGGCACCGACGCCGCAGGAATCAAAACACCGCTCCCCACCAGAAGTTCAGGAGCTGCCTGAACCCCAGAGACAGGGAAGAGCCTCTGCAAAAAACGCGGCTGCCACCGAGGGACCGAACGGCAAGAGGAACCGTCTTAATATCAACCGTTCGGAAAGGCGCGCCGCACCACATTAGCAGATAGTCGGGAGGGAAGGAGGACTAAACTGGACCCTCCAGGAACTACAATTACCAGGTTAGTGTAATTTCCATTTCCTGTTCGGTAATCCAGTTTAGTCCTCCAACATCGGGATGTAACAGAGCAGTTAAGACCGGGCGGGACCTTGCCATCCGGCGCGCAGAACCGCCGAACCAAAACAGGAATCCCGAGCCGCTGACACATCTAAGCGATAGTGTCTACTGAAAGCATGCAGAGACGACCAAGTGGCCGCCCTACAGATATCTGCCGGCGGAACCAGGCTATACTCCGCCCAAGAGGTCGCCTGAGCCCTAGTGGAATGAGCCCTCAGACCCTCCGGAACAGACCGCTGTTGCAACAGATACGCGGACGCGATCGCCTCTTTGAGCCATCTAGCAATGGAGGCTTTAGCTGCCGCTTCCCCTTTACGCGCACCCCCGAAGAGCACGAAAAGCCGGTCAGATTTCCGGAAAGACTCGGTAACCTTTAAATAACGATGGAGCGTACGACCCACATCGAGCCGGAGAAGACCTTTGTCCGTTGACCCGACAGATTGCGAAGAAAGCACTGGAAGAAACACTGCCTGATTCATGTGAAAGGGAGACACCACCTTTGGCAGAAAGGAAGGAACCGGACGGAGAACGATCCGATCCGCGGAAAAAGACAAGAAAGGCTCTCGACAGGACAATGCATGCAGATCTGAAATGCGCCGTGCCGAACAGATGGCTACAAGAAAAACCGCCTTCAGCGTGAGATCTTTCAGAGACGCCCTGCGCAGGGGCTCAAAAGGTTCACGAACCAGGGCCCTCAGAACTAAATTCAAGTCCCAAGGAGGAACGAAAACTCTGCGGGAGGGCCGCAAATGAAAAACAGCCGTAAGGAATCGGCGTACATCCGGATGAGCCCCGAGCAGACGACCCAAAACCTTGCCGCGGTAACACGAGATAGCCGCCAGCTGGACTTTTAGAGAACTAGCCGCAAGGCCCTTATCGAAACCATCCTGAAGAAAACTTAAAACGACGGGCACGGAAACCGTCGCCGCCCGGACTCCCCGTCGGGAGCACCAGTCCTCAAAAATCCTCCAAATCCGAACGTAAGTAAGAGAAGTGGACGTTTTCCTCGCCCGCAGAAGGGTAGAAATCACCACGGGGGAGTAGCCCTTACTTTTCAGCCGAGCCCTCTCAATGGCCAAACCGTAAGCGAGAATCGATCCACTTGGGGCATCCGCAAGGGACCCTGAAGAAGAAGATCCGGTAGAGCGGGCAGGAGCCAAGGAACGCCGTCGCGCAACCGGACCAGATCGGCATACCAGGGCCTCCGGGGCCAATCCGGGGCCACCAGTAACACGCGACCCCGGTGGCTCTCGATACGTTGTACGACCCGGCCGATCAGAGCCCACGGAGGAAAGACATAAAGAAGACCAGACGTGGGCCACGGCTGAATGAGAGCGTCGAGCCCCTCGGACATGCGCTCCCTTCGCCTGCTGAAGAAGCGCCCTGTCTTGGCTGATTGAAAGGTCGCCATGAGATCCATGAGGGGTGGATCCCACCGCCGGACGATTTGTGCGTAAACCTGTGGGTTTAGCTCCCATTCTCCGGGTCCACCCGCACTCTGCTGAGAAAATCGGCCTGGACATTGTCTACGCCCGCAATGTGAGCCGCCGAGATCGCTGGAAGGCGAGTTTGCACCCAGTTGAACAAGGCCGCCGGTTCTGCCTCCAGGGCCACGCTGCCGGTACCCCCTTGGCGATTGATGTAAGCTACAGTGGACGCATTGTCCGACAGGACTCTCACCGGCCGTCCGAGAACCAGGGTCTCCAGGTCCACCAGGGCTAGCCGGACTGCCCACAATTCGAGACGGTTGATCGACCAAGAGGCCTCCAGGGGAGACCATTCCCCCTGAGCAAAGCGGAACTCGCAGTGAGCCCCCCAGCCGGTTAAGCTCGCATCCGTCGTGAACGGAACCCACAGAGGAGGCTCCAAGGGAATCCCTCGCGACAGGTTCTCGGCGGAGAGCCACCACCGGAGGGATCGGCGAACCGTCTTTGGGCAAGGCAATCTCTTGTTCAACGAGTCGAACTGGTTGGACCAACGTCGCAGAAGAGCACTCTGCAGCGGACGCATGTGGAAGCGCGCCCAAGGCACCACCTCTAAGGTCGCCGCCATCGTGCCGAGGAGCCGCAGGTACCACCACGCCGACGGAGCTGGCATCCCCCGGAAGAGACGGACCAGAGCCCGCAACGCCAGCATGCGTCGCTCCGGAAGGCACACCAAGCCCCTTGCTGTGTCGAAGCGGACTCCCAGATACTCGAGATCCTGTGTCGGAGACAGACAACTCTTGCATTCGTTCACCACCCATCCGAGGGACCGAAGGAGATCCACCACCCTGCTCGTGACTTGCACACACTCCCGACTGGACTTCGCTCGAATCAACCAGTCGTCGAGATATGGATGGACCAGGATGCCCTCCTTGCGCAACGCCGCCGCGACTACAACCATTACCTTTGTGAAGGTGCGGGGAGCCGTGGCGAGTCTGAACGGCATGGCCCGGAATTGAAAATGGCCCCCCGGGAGCGCAAAGCGGAGAAACCGTTGATGGGAGGGCCGGATGGGAATGTGTAAATAGGCCTCTGTAAGATCGAGGGATGTCAAAAATTCCCCTTGACGCACCGCTACGATGACTGACCGCAGGGTCTCCATGCGAAAGTGCGGTACTCTGAGAGCGCGATTCACGCCTTTGAGATCCAAGATCGGACGAAGGGAACCGCCCTTTTTGGGAACCACAAAATAGATGGAGTAGCGACCTGCGCCTCTTTCCAAAGGCGGGACCGGAACCACGGCCCCCAGAGAGAGAAGCCGATCCAGGGTCACGCGGATGTCCCGCGCCTTTTGAGCTCCCTTGCTGGGAGACAGAACAAACGAATCCGGAAGTGGGTGCGCAAACTCTAGGGCATAACCTTCTTCTATAATCTGCAGCACCCACCGATCTGACGTAATTTGGGCCCAAGAAGGAAGAAAGTCGCGCAAACGACCCCCGATGACCGGGTCTTCCTCTAG
Source organism: Ichthyophis bannanicus (assembly GCA_033557465.1). Classification (NCBI taxonomy): domain Eukaryota; kingdom Metazoa; phylum Chordata; class Amphibia; order Gymnophiona; family Ichthyophiidae; genus Ichthyophis; species Ichthyophis bannanicus. Next base: position 21,472,437 of record CM066041.1, read on the forward strand.
AGCCCGCCTCGTTTCATTGTGGCTTGCGATTAAAGGAAGAGGCCGAGGAAGAGGCGGCTCCGGAGAAGCCCCTTCCCGCTCCTCTGAAACCACGAAACCCTTGATGACGGGTTCCAAAACGACCGCGCTGCGAAGTCCACAGCCGGGAAGAACGAAATCTGCGCGCATCCCGAAACTGGCCGCGCGCTGAGGTGGACGACCTATTAAGCTTAGGCTTATCCTCCGGAAGCCGACCACCCTTCGACTCACCGAGATCCTTCACCAACTTATCCAGAGCCTCACCAAATAACAACCTGCCCTTAAAGGGTAGTTTACTGAGGCGAGACTTGGAAGAACCGTCGGCCGCCCAATTGCGCAACCAGATGGACCGTCGTGCCGCTACCATGGAGGCCATGCTATTAGCTAGGGAGCGTATTAAATCATAACACAGATCCGCCAAGTAGGCCGATCCCGACTCCACGCGGGTAACGTCCAACAGCCCCTGTTGGTCCATACCGGACCCCGAGCGCAGGTGCTGCGACCATCGCAAACAAGCTCGAGCTACCCACGCCCCACATATAGAAGCTTGTAACGATAAGGCGTTGGTCTCGAAGGCTTGCTTCAACAAATTATCAACCTTTTTGTCCTGAACATCCCTCAGGGCCGCGGCCCCTTCAACCGGGATGGTGGTTTTCTTAGTCACTGCCGAAACGGCAGCATCCACCCGTGGAGACTTAAACAAGTCCCTGTCCTTGTCGGCAAGGGGGTAAAGACGATTCATGGTCCGAATCCCTTTCAAAGCGGATTCCGGTTGCTCCCATTCCGCATGGATCATCTGCTCAACTACTCGGTGCACAGGAAAAACTACCTGGGCATCCCTGACCGCCTGAATGAGAGGATCCTCGAGACCCTCCTCCTCCAGCGGCCGCACCGCAGAGAGGTTAAGTGCTTGGAGAGACTCCGTGACCAAAGGTACCAGCTCGTCCCTTCGAAACACCCGAATGATGCGAGCCTGATCTTCCGGTTCTGGAAGCTCTCAGTCTTCTAATTCCTCCGCCTCAATATCCGGATCCCCCTCAGCCTCGGAATCCGGGAGGCAAAGGGCGTCCTGATCCTGGTCCCCCAACCTGGGCCGCTTGACAGCGGGTTGGGAAGACCGCTGAACCCCCCCTGCGGAAGCTGGGGGGAGAGAGGCGGGCCAAGCCTCCGGCAAATGACCAGACTGGCTTAAGCGGAAGGCCTGATGCATGAGCAGAACAAAATCCGGGGAAAAGTCTATAGGCGACGCCACCATAGCCGCCTGCTGGAGCTCAGGGACCGACGTATTAGACGCCGGGCCCAGACCAGAAGGAAGGATGCTCGGTGAAGGGACACTGTCCCCCGAAAGAGAAGGGTCCCCGGGCACATGCTGTTCCTTAATTTCAATAGGCAGCTCCAGTTCTGAAGAAACTGCAGCACAGCTCTTACAGATTCCAGAGTCAGTCATTGTACCTCTGCGGGAGCCACAAATTACACACTGAGGTTTGGCAGCCATGCCAAGGCCACCTGCTCTCAGGGAAAAATAAGGCAATAGGAACAGGGAAGCCCACACCAAGGGGACTAACCTTATTCAATTCAGCACAGTATTAAATTTAAAACCTTTTTTTTTTTTTTTTTTTTTACAGTAAACAAAATACTCCCCAGAATCCTAGGGGTGCCCTGAGCAAAATCGCCAGCAAAAGAAACCCCAAAAACACCAGGGGAACCCGTGCGCAAGTGTTAAAAAGTGCCCTTAAAAAGCACACTTTAGAAATCCAAAATGGCCGCCGCACTTTTTCACCCGCGGTAAAAAACGGCACGAAAATACAAAGGTACCCAAATAATATGGAAAAGAAAGAAAACGACCCTCTAATACAGGGCAAGCGAAAAAAGGCAGGAAAAAGTGCAATTTGGAAGCCAGGGGAGCCGACAGAGCCTCTGCCCAAGCAAAGAACAGAGAGCTGAAAGCTTAAAACAAGGAAAATTCCTACCAGCTCTGGGAACAGCAAGGAACTCAGCCCACTTCTCCAAGTGACAGGCAATGTTGCAGCCGGTATGGCTCTTCCCCGAACAGCCTTGGGGAGAGCTCAACCCAGGCTTCAGAGATTCCCAGGCAGGAAGGCAGGAGCCCAAGGCAGGTCTGGCTTTCCCCAGCAAGTCCCCTGTCTCTTTTTTTTTTTTTTTTTAAAGATACAGCTACCTAGCAAAGGAAATAGAACATAAAGGACCAGAAATAAACCCCAAAAGAACTAACTAGTGTTGCTCCTTCAAGTGTCACTTAGCGTGCCCAGCAGGGGCACAGACGTTCTCCAGCTGCAGGGAGACTGGACACACTGGGGACTTCTGGGAGCTCCGGTTGCATATATACTACAGAAGATTTGATTGGTCCAGTCTCCCGGCTGCAGGAGGAGGGGCACTACCCGATGTTGGAGGACTAAACTGGATTACCGAACAGGAAAGGGCTTTCTGTGGACGCCAAATGTCATTCTGCTAGGGGGCGGGGCCACGGACCTAACTGGATGAAATGAGGAGGCGTGTCCCAGCACTCTCCCCTCCCCTTCCCTCCTCTAGGCGGGTCCTGGGTTATAATAGGAGAAGTGCTGGTGAGACTTGACAGGGCAGTAAAGGAATGAGGTTGTCAGATTCTTGTTATCTTTGTTGATAAACTGAAGATTGAAATAATTGCCATTTTTGCATAAGTGCTTTTGTTTGGATGTTTTGAGATAAATACTAACAAACATAAAGGAAAAACAAACAGTGCCTAAGTCTGCTGCTGTGCATCGCCCCATGGGAAATCTGGATCTGGGTCCTTAGACTGGGTGAAGGGGAAGGAGCTTTAACCCCCTGCGAGCCGGTCCCACACCATTCAGCTGCAGACCATTAATGCACTAGTGAAGTAGGAATATGGTTACTAGATGCCACCCATTTTAGAGCTGTGTCCGACTGCCACCTGTTTGGCATCCTCCTGTCCTCTATTTCAACCAGAGGCAGCCAAGGGTGATGCAGCGCCATGTGCAGAGACTCATTGTGAGACCTCATTTGCATACATTTAAATTTAATTTTATAATATATATGTTGCCCATCTAAAATTTTAGGCAGCTTTCAAAGAAGTCCTTTGCAAGCCTCTTTTTTGTCCTGGCAATGACTTAGGGACATGTTTACTAAATATTAATGTGCGTTAAGTGCCACTTGACCAATAGAAATAAATACCTACCACACAAACAGATAATGCAAAAAGGGCCTACCACTCAAAAATCATAAATACCTCAATCAACAGACCATGTGAACTCTGAGATTGTTAAGAAGTTGACAACGACACCCAACCACTCTAACCAGCTCCCGAACATTCCACCGGAACAGCTGGAGCGTCAACATAAACAGCTCCAACTACACAGCTCACCTGAGAAAGCAACAACAATAACCTATCGTACTGCTCAGGGCACAGAACGGAGTACATTTGAAACAGTCGCCAAAGAAAAGATAGTTGATTCTATCTCATGCCTGAACACCGCTACCTCCCCATTAGATCCCTGCCCTGTGGACTGGATAAAGAAACCAAACTGGACATAAGCACAGCCCTAGCCCACATAGCAAACAAATCACTCAAGCAAGGACACATGCCGGACAGCCTCAAAACCTCCATCATTCGCCCAACCCTTAAACATAACCTGGACCCCCGTGACCCTGCATTCTTCAGGCCAATAGCAAGTCTCCCATTCACTGCCAAAATCATTGAGAAGATAGTTCAACAGCAGCTCCAAGACCATCTAGACATAATCAACTCACTGGACCCACAACACGGATTCCACCCATCTCATGGGGTTGAGACCCTCATATCACTACTGAACACTCTAATCAAAGGAATTCAGGCCAAACAGTCTGGATATGCTATGGTCTTTCTGGATATATCCGCAGGTTTTCAACACCATCTCACAATACTTGGGAATCATCATTAATCAAGCAATTACATTTAAGCAACAGATTGAAAAAACAGCTAGAATGATATTCCTCAAAGCAAAGATGGTACAATGACTCAGACCACTTATTGACCCACAGAATTTCAGAACAGTCATGCAGGCTATAACGCTCCCCCACCTGGACTACTGCAATGCAATCTATCATGGACTCCCGGTCACCCACACCAACCCCCTACGGATTGCCCTCAACACCAATGCAAGAATCATCCAAAGGATCAAGAAACACGACCACATCACCCCAGTCTTGAGAGAGCTTCACATTCTGCCTCTCGAAGCAAGGATTAAATACAAATCTCTACTACTTATCCACAGAGCCCTCCATCAAGTACAGACTTCCCAACTCCGGACTCTACTCCCACAGCCTACCCTCAAGTTGTTAAAACACAAGAGGATTGTGAAAAATTGCAAGAGGAGCTTGATAAATTGGGTGTCTCCAAATGGAACACCAAGACTTAAAAAAACGCCAAATGCGAGGATATGCGAGACATAGAAGGATGCCACACCTTGAGTAGAGTAGCCACAACCTGTGTCCGATAACTTTTTTGCACTAAAAAGGAACCTTCCAAGAGCCAGGCCGAAGGTGAGTAGGGAGCAGGGTTGTCCATGACTATCGATCCTTAACGCAACAGTCTTCAGCAAGAGCAGAGTCTCACATGCTCTGCTGCCAGTAGGCAAGTCACGTCAGCGTACCATGGCCGACTAGGCCAATTTGGTGCCATCAGAATCACGCGACCGGGATGCAGCTCTATGTGCCGCAGGACACGGCTGATCATGACCCACGGGGGAAAGATGTAAAGGATTTCCGACAGGGCCACAGCTGAACAAGCACATCCAGACCCCATGACCTTGGCTCCCTCCAGTGATTGAAATAAACAGGGACTTGGTATTGGCGGCGGTGGCCAAGTCCAGACTGGGACAATCCCACCGACTCGCAATGCACTTAAACGCTCATGGAAAGAGTTCCCACTCAGTCGGGTCCAGGGCTTGGTGACTGAGAAAATCCGCTTGCCTGTCGTCAGTTCAATACATCACAAGACTAGAACATACTTGTGCCTCCTGTTTTCTTGAGCCGAACACAACTTACATCTCCAGAGCAAGTCCCAGACACTTGGTCCTCCCTTGTCTGTTGAGATAGTGCCACGACAGTGGCTTAATGGAAAACACTCAAACTGCTTTGAGAGCGGAGAAGCAATAGAAAATGGCAGTGTGCCAAGCAAACCGCTCATGCTTCAAGGCAGTTTCAAATTTATATTTATTAGGATTTTATAGTCTGACAATACAATATCAGAAAACAAATGGAAACAGCAACAAAATATCATCAATAACCATTACAAATAATCATCCTCCAAAGTACATCAGCCCACATCATGGGGATGCCTCAAGGCAGTTTATGGACAAACTGAACTCCTGTCTAAACCATGTTCCTTGCGCTGCCCACTTCTGGCAATGAGCACCCCAGCAAGTCAAGCTGGCATCAGTCACAGCACCCTGCACAGGCTTTCCAAGTGAATCCCACACATCAAGTGATCTCAGCATAACCATCAGAGGAGACTGCAGCAAACAGTGGGGGGAAAGACAGACAGGTCTGTAATCCCGAGAGCACAGGGACCAGCGGGACAGCAATGAGAGCTGAAGCGGACGCATGTGTGCCTGAGCTCAGGGGACAAAACCCCTAACACCTGCAGGTAATACCACACCTTGGGAGCCAGCAAAACGTTTAGCACCTCTGAGTGAAGAAAACTCACCCCACCCATGTATCGAAGCACAGCCTGAGAAACTCGAGGGATTGAGACGGGCGCAGACAACTCTTGGTGTGGCTGCCCACCCAGCCGAGGCTTTCCAGAAAGGAAAGAACCTGGGAAACTGCCCAGCAGTGCCTCCGCATCCAGATGATCCAAACATCGAGAAAAGGATGGACCGATTTCTTGGTAATGCATGGTGGCCGCAACAACCACCATGACCTTGGAAAAGGCACAATGAGCCATGGCGAGACCAAAGAGCAGGGCCTGAAATAGATAGTGTTGACCCAGCACTGCAAAGCGCAGGAAGCGCTGCTGGTCCTCCCACATATGGATATGGAAGTAGGCCTCTGCAAGGTCCAGAAATGCTAGGATCTCGTCGCTTGAATTACCGACTTCAGAGTCTCCATCCGAAAGCATGGCGCACACAGATAGTGATTGACCTAGTTGAGATCAAGAATGGACCGGAAGGAGCAATCCTTTTTGGGGATGACAAAGTAGATGGAGTAGCAAATTGACCGAAGCTGCTGAAGAGTTGCCTCTATTGCCGCTTACTCGTGGGCAGATCCTCAGGGGGAGATCACAAAGACATCCCTGATCGGTCTGGCGCAGTTTATGACATACCCCTGAGAGACTATGTCGAGGATCCACTTGTCCGTGATTATGTGGGCCCATTCGCAGAAGAGGTGCAGTCACCCGCCAACCTGCATCCCAGAACAGATTCCTAGACTAGTCCATCAGTGGGAGGAGCAGACAGTTCCAGAGAATTTGATGTAGGGAAGAATAATAATTATCTTGATTTTGCTGGACTCCCTGAAAGGTCTGTGCCTTAGTGTTTGACTTGCCAGGCCGATAGTGACGCGAGTCTTGGAAGCATGCTCTGGTTGAGGATGAGGAAAATGTCCTTGTGCTCGTCCAATGAGATGTCGATCTAGGATTATCTTTGGGCAAATGTTGAGGCTCGACTCCACCCAAGTCCTTGAACAGCTTTTAGAGATCTTCCCTGAACAGGAGCCTCCCCTTGAATGGGAGTTTGGCAAGTCAAGCATTGGCGGCAACATCAGCACTCCAGTGATGGAGCCATAACCACCACCTTCCTACCGTAATCACCGCTACCAACTGTGCTGCCAAACAGAGGAGATCATAACGGGTATCAGCAAGAAAGGCAGCCACTGATTCTAATTGGGCCAAAAGTATCCTGCAGCAAGAGCTGCAGCCAGACCCCCACAGACCAAACAAGAAGAAAATGCCATCTTTAAACAGGCCTTCAGTCTTTGTCCTACTGATGACGAAATGCCCACCCCCCAAACCGGGATAGTAGTGTACTTAGTGACCGCCGCAACCAAAGTATCCACCTTTCAGAAGCAAAGCCATTTATGCAGATCACTGGGAGACCAGACAAAAATCGGCCGAGCCACTTGGCTGAGTGCAAAGACGCATCAGGAGAGTCCCACTCACGGGAGACCATCTGCTGTAGTTCCAAAGGGAACAGAAAGGCCCTGGAAGACTTGCGAATTCCTACGAGAATCTGATCTGTTTGGCCTGACTGGAACCCGGGCATTCCTGAGGCTCAGCGATACGGAGCTTGATTATGCGTTGAGTGAAAAATAATTTTCTTATTAGTCTTAAATATGTTGCAATGAAACTACAGTATATGTCCCTGTATTTATACAGTATAGTCTTTCTATATTTTGACAACGTAAACAATTGATCTACATTTATCTGTTCAATTCCATTGGTTAATTTATAGACCTCTATCATATCTCCCATCAGCCGTCTCTTTTCCAGGTTGAAGAGCCCTAACCATTCTCCTCATAGGGGTATCCTTCCATCCCCTTTACCATTTTGGTGGCTCTTCTCTGAACCTTTTCTAATAATGCTATATCCTTTTTAAGATACGAGAACCAGAATTGCACACAATATTCAAGATGCAATTCTGCAATATGAGGGCTAGTAGTTCCTTTCTGTGACGGGACAAACATCCTGCGTGTCACTGTTGTCCTCTGGAGGGGACAACTCACAGTCCCCCATCAGACTCCTTGTCCTGTCGTCCTCAAAAATCTACTTCTCCAACAGATTCCACTCCCTAGCAGCCCAAGAGATCTCCTTAGAAGGGTGTTCACTGTCCTGCAACGGCTGAAAGGCTTCAGAGCGCTTTCTGGGGAAACAGACCTCGAGCGCTGTTGCCCCAAGCTGCTATGGTGGGAGGGCTGGGGCAGTAATGGTTGCCGAATGGAATACCAAAGGTCTCAAACTTGGCAGAACAGCTAAGAATCCTGATCCCCAGACTGCTTCTTTCACTCAGAAAAAGAACCAAGACAGGCATCCTCCAGCCGGGGATCCACCACCACAGGGAGGAGCAGGAGGGGATGGCACGCAAATGGCCTTGTCCACCATCAGAGCCCACTGAAGGAATGCCTACTACTAAGACTCTCCTGGATCCTCCGAGCATGATGAGCAGAAGCTATCCATAAGAAAGCACCTTTTGCGGCCACAGCCTAAACAGCACTGAAAAGATGAAGGCCCCTGGTCAAAAAGCTGAGCCTTGCTGCCTTGTTTGCACTTCTGACAAAAAAAAGTGTCAGGAAGCTGCAATGAGAGATCAGACAACTGTGAAAGCTACCACAGGCCCAATAAAAGCACGGCAAAAAAACAAACAACAACAAAAAGGTTCCCGCAGTCAAAAGAGACACGGAAGAAGCGTAGCAGCTGAAAAAAATACGCTGCAAGGCTGTCAGGATGAACTGCTGCCAGCAAGAAAGTGGCAGGACCAACTGCTCGTGAAGAAAATGACACCGGCTGCAAGTCCCCTCCTCCCGGCAGTAACCACGCTGCTGGAACACAGCAGCGGGGAAGAAAGAGGGAGGAGGTGGTGAGAAAACCACTTACCGCAACCACCCACACTAAGGAGAAAAACAGTCACCAGCACTGTAATGGAGGTACTCTGCTTCACTAAAGGACTTGCAAAATTTTTGTTTTCTATTTAAAGTATAAAAAAAACAAAAAACACCAAAGATGCTGGCAGGGGGACTAAATCCACTAATCTGGATTGGTCTACAGGATGATTGGGAATGGTCATTTAGAAAATCAGAGAAAAGGGCTAACAAGTTCCTGATCCACAATAGTAAATTGCCTCCCATGACTTTAATTTCTCCAAGAAATCTCTCAGAAGCAATTTCGTTAAAGACTTGCTGAAAATCCAGATACGCTCTATCAACCAGCTCACCTTTATCTACCCGTTTATTCACACCTTCGAAAAAAACATAACAGATTAGTGAGACAAGACTTTCCTTGCTAAATCCATGTTGGCTTTTTGCCATTAAACCATGACCATCTACATGCTCAGTAATTTTGTTTTTTATAATGGTTTTCTACCATTTTGCCCAGCCCCGATGTCGGGCTCACTGATCTGTAAGCTTCCTTGCAAAGATGGAGGTTATGGCCATTTCCAATCAAGGTTCACATAGGATAACAAAAATGAAACTTTGGGACCCGTTCGATGAGCTCCTGTTCGGCTGGGATAAGTTCAAAGATAACCTTTTGGACCTCATTACTGTTTTTAATGAAGATCTTGCAAGACTGATTAGCACTAGAGTTAAAGGTAATGTTCTTCTTTCCTGAAGAGCGTTCCTTTCCTATGATTTTGGAGAACTTCTCTTCCTCTGCCATTCAGCCTTCAATTACGAGTACCACGAGGATTTATATTATACCCATGTGCATTTATTCTCTAACAGTTACCTTCTGGCTACAATAAGGATTTGACTAACAAAAAAAAAAACCCACCTTTCAACTTTATCTGCCTTAACTACCAGAGTGGAAGTGTAGCCTAATGATTAGAGCAATGGACTGAGAACCAGGGAAGCCAGGGTTCAAATCTCATTTCTGCTGCTTGTGATTATGGGCAAGTCATAACAAAATAAGATATGCCATACTGGGTCAGACCAAGGTCTATCAACTACTTGTGACCTGGATTGATCACTATTGGCAGGTACCCAAAGCCCATAGCTTCCACAATGCTCTTAACTGTCTTCTGCCTCAGGCACAAACTGACTGTAAGCTATCTGGGGAAAGGGAAATGCTTAATCTACCTGAATGTAACTCACCTTAAACCTCTGAGAAAAAAGCATAAATTAAATCCAATTCATCTGTTCAAAATCCGAGGACCTGCTTGTTATTTAGAGCTGGCTAGAGACCGAGACTGAAATCAAATGTGTCAGAAATGGAAATTCTGTGGATTAAAGAGGCAAGATGGCATTTGTAATGGGAAGCCAGTCCTTTCTCCTGGCTGTGCGATCAGTCTGGATTCACATATTTCTTTAATTCCAGATGTTGGATATGCTTGCTCCATGACACTTTATTTGAATGACTTTGCTAGGGTTTTTTTTGGAAAAGACTTCTTTTCATTACCACCTATGTATTCTGTGCCCAGTAAATCAGACTGTTCAATTTTTAACTTTGACATATACGTCTTTTGCACATGTTCATCATAAAATAATCCATACACCCCCCCAATCCTGAGACCAGCCCTGTACCCACATGCAATCATAGCTACAACCTGCATCCACCTACTCCTCAGGCTAGAGCCATGTTTTCCAACTGTTTCTCTAAATGCCCAGCCAACAAACCCCAACTGTTCTGGAATTATATACGAGAAAGCAAAGAATTATTTACTGCTGCTTCCACACACCCCTCCCCCAGTACTCACCTTGAGCTTTGAGAATGGCAGCTTTGCCTCGCCCAGCCCCCGAGCCCTGGTTTCTGTTCTTCATACTCTTTAACATTGGTGCATTTTTCAACATGTCTGGCAGAATAAGAAAGCGTATTTTGCTGCCTCTGATATAGACCTGCTCCAGCTGCGCCACTCGACCATCTCTGTATGTCACTGTAATGTTAGACATCTAACAAAGGAAAAAACACACCTTAGAATTCATTGTGGTTACATGAAAACTTGAACCATTCAAGCAGACCACTTATTATTTTAGGGAGGGAATTGATCTGTCTTCCTATATATCATAGGAGGGTTTTCTGAACTTCCATCATTGTGGTAAGAATACATTTTAAAGTTATGGGAGATAGGCACACATTTTTTAAGCAATGGCTTTGCTCTCCCAAGAGTAGACTTGGCTTTCATTGGTGTTCGCTACAAGAATTTAAGTCAGTAGCTTCCCCTTCCTACTGTGGTTGTCAAACAGGACTTAAGATGGATGTTAGCTCCAAGGAAGGTGAAGGTGGCGAGTTAGGAGTTGTACCCGGCAGTTTATGTTATCTTCAGCTTCGATAAGTTTGCCCCGGTACACTTCTCCTGTATTGGTCTCACATGTTACAATATGACCTTCTGCTTCATGCAGAACTTTGATGGGCACGCCAATAGACATATCTGCGAGTGTGCACAGATGACTTCCTAAACCTGGAATAAAATATAGTAACAGTAAATCATGAGACAACTAGCATTTCTCTTAATTGTGCACGTCTAGCACCATGGGTTAGCATCTATTCCCCGCCATCATCGAGATCTAGAGCTACTTGGGTACTGGGGGTGGAATAGCTGGTGCTACTGGAGGGGGAAACGAGAGTTAGCAGTACAGGGGGGAGCTAAAGGAGAGGACAGCCTTACTACCGGGGAGAGGGGAAAGGAGAGCGGACACTACAAGCAGGGGGAGAGGGGCAGAAGGGCCGCCGGGGCCCTAGAGAGAGCTCGCCCGACAGTAAGAAGAAACGCGACCAACCAGCTGCTCCTTCCCGCTAGCCACTGAAAGCTTCCGGCGCGCGCCACCGGCGTTCTCGCTATCCCACAATGCCCCCCAAAGCGGATCCGGAAGGAAGCGACGCTTAAAGGAGACCGGAAGAGCCCGCCCCCCGCAGCGGAGTTCCTTCCGGCCCGCGAACAGCGAAGCGCCCGGCTTTCAGGCGAGGGAGGGGTGTCCGCTGAAGCAGAGGAGAGACGCGCTGCGCATGCGCATGCGCAGATGAGCCCTCCAGTAGAGCTGAGCAGCCTCCATCTGAATAAGGAGCTGTTTTATCCCAGGCCTCCTGTACACAACTCGCAGGGGCTTTGCAAATATAATCAGCCATTGCAACTGAGAAATACACGTTTTACCTCAGTCTTTAATGTATTCATTGGATTCAAAGCGGAAACTACTGGATATTACAATAGAAAACTCCGTGCATAAAACTGCACCGCGTGGAGGAGGGAAGAGGGGTCTTAACCCTCTTCCCCTCCCGTCCCATCCATTCCTGCCACGACAGCAGCAATACAATCTTACTTCCAAGCAGACAAATCGACAGAAACAGTGATGCATTTTACCCATACTGTGCAAAATATAAAGATAATGGTTATGGATTCAAAAAACTGGCATATTCAAATTACTAAATTCAAAGTCATTTTTTTTCTATTCCCTCTGTACCCATTGCTGAAATTAGGGCAGGCCCGTCCATTGTGCAGGAATGTTCCCGCACCTAAGGGGAGATAGACTGGGGGTGAGAATGGGGAAGGGGATAGGGCAGTGATGGCTAACCTTTTTGAGCCCGAGTGCCCAAACTGCCGCACAAAACCAAAGAATTTCCTCAAAGTGCCAGCACGTCATTTGCATAAGTGGTCTTATTTGCATAATGTTACCATACACTAACTTTTAGTAAACATGTCTCTTAATGAGTGTATGGATAAAGAAAGACTAAAAGATTTCTACATTACTATAATCCAGTGCCAACCGCCAGGCACATTAGGAACTACTACAAACGCTGCCCATTTAGAACCCATAGCAAACCCGCCGTATCCTGACAGCATTACCAGGACTCACAAAGCACCATACCCTACCTATCAAAAGGCAACACTGCAAATATTAAACCAATACATTTCAGAGAATACTGGGGAAAGAGAACAAGTGGCAACGTCAAATAGGAATTTCCTCTTGTACCAAACAAAGCGCAGATGTTAATGATGCACATTTCCCAGAGCTGACATATTCCAGTTAATAAATTCAAAATAAAGAGATATCTTTCTACCTTTTGTGCATTTTTTTTTCAGTTGCAATTGGTCCAGCCACCTTCTTCTGGTTTCTTCATGTTTTCTGCTAACTCTCCATCGTCTGCTGTCCATTTGTCCTTTCTTCTCTCTTCTAGTTTTTTTTTTTGCATTCTCTCTCTCTCTCTACATCTGCTTTAACATACTAATCTTTCTCCTTTTGCTCTTTCCTCATTCCTTTCATCCACACAAATTTTACCCCTCCATCCTCAATCCCCAATTACTCTCCCAATACCTGGCCAATTGTAGATTTTTCATCCCTCCTACACAAAATATTTTCCCCCTCTCCATTTTACTCTCCCAGCCCCATCCCATTCTAATCCTCCCCCAACATCAGCTCCCTTCTAGTTCCAGTCTCACCCAGCATCCATTCCCTTCTAGTCCCTGCATCAGCCCATTTCCAGTCCAAGTCCCTTCATCAGCTCATTTTCAATCCTAGCCCCACCATCAGCCCATGTCAAATCATAGCTCCCCTCCACTCAGCCCAATTCCAGTCCAAGCCCCCCCCATGAGCCTACTTCCAGTTCTAGCCCCTCCATGAGTCCATTTCAATTCAAGCCCCCACCACAGCCCATTTCCAATCTTAGCTCCCCCCAACAGCCCATTTCCAGTCCTATCCTAGCTGTTCCATCAGCCCATTTTCAGTCCTAGCTCCCTTCCCTCACAGCCCATTTCCATTCCAAGCCCCCTCCCCATCAGCTATTTGCAGTTCAAGCCTCCCCTTCCACTCAGCCCATTTCCAGTCCTAGCAACACCCCAACCCATTACCAGTCCTAGCCCCCCGTCAATCAACTTCCAGTCCTAACCCCCATCACCCCATTTTCAGTTTAAGCCCCCCCCCTATAACCCTTTACCAGTCCTAACCCCCCATCAGCCCATTTCCAGTCAGCCCCCCATAGCCCATCCTAAACCCCCATCAGCCCACAGCCCATTACCAGTCCTAACCACATCAGCCCACCTCAAGTCCTAACCCCTCCCCATCAGCCCATTTCCTGTCCTAGCCCCCCCCCATAACCCATTATCAGTCCTACACCCCCATCAGCCCACTACCAGTCTTAACCCCCCCATAGCCCATTACCAGTCCTAACCCCCCCCATCAGCCCACTACCAGTCTTAACCCCCCCCATAGCCCATTACCAGTCCTAACCCCCCCATCAACCCCATTTCCAGACAGCCCTCATCAGCTCATAGCCCATTGCTAGTCTTAACTCCCCCCCATAGCCCACTGCGTCTTAACCCCCTCCCCAGCCCACTGCCAGTCTTAACCCCCGATCCCGAGCCCATTGCCAGTCTCAACCACCCTCCCTCCCTCCCTCACTTGCCCTTGGCCAGTCTCATCCCCACTCCCTCCCTAGCGCAGTGCCTGTCTCAACCCCCCTCCCTAGCCCATTGCCAGTCTTAACCTCCCTCCCTCCCTAGCCCATTGCCAGTCTTAACCTCCCTCCCTAGCCCATTGCCAGTCTCAACCCCCTCCCTCCCTCCCTAGCCCATTGCCAGTCTCAACCCCCTCCCTCCCTCCCTAGCCCATTGCCAGTCTCAACCCCCTCCCTCCCTCCCTAGCCCATTGCCAGTCTCAACCCCCCTCCCTCCCTAGCCCATTGCCAGTCTCAACCCCCTCCCTCCCTCCCTAGCCCATTGCCAGTCTCAACCCCCTCCCTCCCTAGCCCATTGCCAGTCTCAACCCCCTCCCTCCCTCCCTAGCCCATTACCAGTCTTAACCTCCCTCCCTCCCTAGCCCATTGCCAGTCTTAACCTCCCTCCCTAGCCCATTGCCAGTCTCAACCCCCTCCCTCCCTCCCTAGCCCATTGCCAGTCTCAACCCCCTCCCTCCCTCCCTAGCCCATTGCCAGTCTCAACCCCCCTCCCTCCCTAGCCCATTGCCAGTCTCAACCCCCTCCCTCCCTCCCTCCCTAGCCCATTGCCAGTCTCAACCCCCCTCCCTCCCTAGCCCATTGCCAGTCTTAACCTCCCTCCCTCCCAAGCCCATTGCCAGTATTAACCCCCCTCCCTCCCTCCCTAGCCCATTGCCAGTCTCAACCCCCCTCCCTCGGCTCATGGCAATAAAAAAAAAAAAAAAGCTGCCGCCACCGCGGCATGGAGTGTCCCGCGGGGCTCCCTCTGCCCGGCGGGACTCTCCCGGCGCTGCTCAGCCCCTCTCTGCCGGCTTGCAGAGACGCGAAGGGAGAGAGAGTCTCCCTCGCGTCTCTCTTAAGCCCGCAGGGGCAGATGGGAAATTTCCCATCAGCCCCTGCGGGCTTAACAGAGACTCGAGGGAGACTCTCCCTTCGCGTCTCTGCAAGCCGGCAGAGAGGGGCTGAGCAGCGCCGGGAGAGTCCCGCCGGGCAGAGGGAGCCCCGCGGGACACTCCATGCCGCCGCCGCGGCAGCGGGCAGCTTTTTTTTTTTTTTTTTAATGTGCGACCTTCCCGCATGCCAGCTGCAAGGCCTTCGTGTGCCACAGCTGGCACGCGTGCCATAGGTTCGCCATCGCTGGGATAGGGGCTACAACGGTGTTGGCAGGACCTCCCCAGCATCTGCCCCCTTCCAGTCCCAGACCTTCATTCCCTAACATCAGCCCATTTCCAGTTGTGCCCCCCCCCCTTCCTGTTGTAGCCCCTATCCCAGAGATACTCAAATCCAGTCCTGGAGGTCCGCAAACCAATCAGGTTTTCAGGATATCCCTAATGAACGTGCATGAGATGTATTTGCATGCACTGCCTCCATTGTATTTGAATCTATCTCATGCATATTCATTAGGCCAGGGATATCCCGAAAACCTGACTGGTTTTCAGCCCTCCAGGACTGGATTTGAGTACCTCTGTGACCTAGCCCCTTCCCGTTCTCACCCCCAGTCTACCCCCCCCCCCCCCCAAATGCATCACTGTTTGTTACTTTGTTGATTTGTCTGCTTGGAAGTAATACTGTATTGCTGCTGTAGTGGCAGGAATGGATGGGACGGGAGGGGATGTTAGAAATACTTTTATCTTTACCTGCAGCCAATTTCCCTATGGCCAATATGACCAATGAGACTCAGAAAGGCACATTTGTGAAGCAGATTTATTGTGCAATACGTTGTCTAGACAGCGGGTACCTCACAGTATCATGCCTAACAGCATTAAGTGAGCTCGGGCTACCTTACTTTTATCCTTTTTCTTTGAACATTCCCCTTTCCTCTTGCTTAATCTGGCTTATCCACTCATAGGGGTTTTCTGGCCTTCCTTAGACCTGCTAGCTCTGCCCCTTCCAGGAGGGGAAGCAGCCTAGGTGTTAAAAATTGTATTGTAAGAACTTTTCATACTTCCTCTTTCTAACTTCTTCCAACACTTTAATTTTACACACATATACATATACTCTGCAAGTAGTCTGACTATATATGAAACCTAGTAAATAAAAAAAAACAAATGATTCATGTAAAATGTTTATATGCTGTTTATACACATCACAAATTCAACCCGAGATCAATAGCCGCTGATAACTTATATTACTGACATAAACTTCAGTACAAGACTGAAAACAGAAGTTAAAAAAGATTAGAACAGAGCTTTACTGTGAATATTTACTACAAAATCTTAGAAAAGCATATTTAAAACCAGGCACTAATAAAAAATGTAGCTTCATTATCTAAGAATGATTTAGCTACTAAGTGAGCTATTAATGTTTTTTTTCTTTTTTACTGGCAGCAGATAGAACACATTAAAGAAATCCTAACTTCATTTTTCTATGTTACATTAACTTCCAATTAAAAAACAAAACCCGTTTTAAGTTAGAGAAAGCTGGACAAACATTAAGTGCTCACATATGCAAATCTGCATTTATTAACTTTCATTCTTCTATATTTTCTTCTACCGTATAATTTCAAACTATTCCTAGCACTAAAGCCAGCTTGCTTTGCAGAGATGGGGTGAGTTAGAGGAAGGGGGGGGGAAGCTTTTCTTCAGAAAGTGGGTGGGGATGTGTATTCAGTTTAACTTTTCCATCAGTTCCCTCAGGGGGAGAGGGTTAAGACCCCTCTTCCCCCCTTCACGCGGTGCAGTTTTATGCACGGAGTTTTCCATTGTAATATCGAGTAGTTTCCGCTTTGAATCCAATGAATACATTAAAGACTGAGGTAAAACGTGTAGATCTCAGTTGCAATGGCTGATTATATTTGCAAAGCCCCTGCGAGTTGTGTACAGGAGGCCTGGGATAAAACAGCTCCTTATTCAGATGGAGGCTGCTCAGCTGTACTGGAGGGCTCATCTGGGCATGCGCAGCGCGTCTCTCCTCTGCTTCAGCGGACGCCCCTCCCTCGCCTGAAATCCGGGCGCTTCGCTGTTCGCGGGCCGGAAGAAACTCCGCTGCGGGGGGCGGGCTCTTCCGGTCTCCTTTAAGCGTCGCTTCCTTCCCGATCCGCTTTGCGGGGCATTGTGGGATAGCGAGAACGCCGGTGGCGCGCGCCGGAAGCTTTCAGTGGCTAGCGGGAAGGAGCAGCTGGTTGGTCGCGTTTCTTCTTACTGTCGGGCGAGCTCTCTCTAGGGCCCCGGCTCTGTTCTTCTTCTGCCCCTCTCCCCCTGCTTGTAGTGTCCGCTCTCCTTTCCCCTCTCCCCGGTAGTAAGGCTGTCCTCTCCTTTAGCTCCCCCCTGTACTGCTAACTCTCGTTTCCCCCTCCAGTAGCACCAGCTATTCCACCCCCAGTACCCAAGTAGCTCTAGATCTCGATGATGGCGGGGAATAGATGCTAACCCATGGTGCTAGACGTGCACAATTAAGAGAAATGCTAGTTGTCTCATGATTTACTGTTACTATATTTTATTTCAGGTTTAGGAAGTCATCTGTGCACACTCGCAGATATGTCTATTGGCGTGCCCATCAAAGTTCTGCATGAAGCAGAAGGTCATATTGTAACATGTGAGACCAATACAGGAGAAGTGTACCGGGGCAAACTTATCGAAGCTGAAGATAACATGAACTGCCAGGTACAACTCCTAACTCGCCTCCTTCCTTGGAGCTAATATCCATCTTAAGTCCTGTGTGACAACCACAGTAGGAAGGGGAAGCTACTGACTTAGATTCTTGTAGCGAACACCAATGAAAGCCAAGTCTACTCTTGGGAGAGCAGAGCATTGCTTAAAAAATGTGATAATGTGTGTCTATCACCCATAACTTTAAAATGTATCCTTACCACAATGATGGAAGTTCAGAAAACCCTCCTATGATATATAGGAAGACCAGATCAATTCCCTCCTTAAAATAAGTGGTCTGCTTGAATAGTTTGTCTTCATGTAACCACAATGAATTCTAAGGTGTGTTTTTTTCCTTTGTTAGATGTCTAACATTACAGTGACATACAGAGATGGTCGAGTGGCGCAGCTGGAGCAGGTCTATATCAGAGGCAGCAAAATACGCTTTCTTATTCTGCCAGACATGTTGAAAAATGCACCAATGTTAAAGAGTATGAAGAACAAAAACCAGGGCTCGGGGGCTGGGCGAGGCAAAGCTGCCATTCTCAAAGCTCAAGGTGAGTACTTGGGGAGGGGGGTGTGGAAGTAACAGTCAATAATTCTTAGCTTTCTCATATGTAATTTTAGTACAGTTATGGTTTGTTGGCTGGACATTTAGGGAAACAATTGGAAAACGTGGCTCTAGCCCAAGGAGTAGGTGGATGCAGGTTGTGGCTATGATTGCACTTGGGTACTGGGCTGCTCTCAGGATTGGGGTGGGGGTGGGTATGGGTTATTTTATGATGAACATATGCAAAAGACTTATGTCAAAGTTAAAAATTGAGCAATCTGATTTACTGGGCACAGAATACATAAGTGGTAATGAAAATTAGTCTGTTCCAAAAAAACCTAGCAAAGTCATTCAAATAAGATGTCATGAAGCAAGCATATCCAACATCTGGAATTAAAGAAAGAGATGAATCCAGACTGATCGCACAGTGAGGAGAAAGCATTTGTAATGGGAATCCAGTCCTGTCTTGCCTCTTCAATCCACAGAATTTCCATTTCTGACACATTTGATTTCAGTCTCGGTCTCTAGCCAGTTCTAAATAACAAGCAAGTCCTCAGATTTTGAACAGATGGATTGGATTTAATTTATGCCTTTTTCTCAGAGGCTCAAGGTGAGTTACATTCAGGTAGATTAAGCATTTCCCTTTCCCCAGATAGCTTAGTCAGTTTGTGCCTGAGGCAGAAGACAGTTAAGAGCATTGTGGAAGCTATGGGCTTTGGGTACCTGCCACATACTTGTGACCTGGATTGGCCACTCTTGGCCAAGTAGTTGATGGCGCTTGGTCTGACCCAGTATGGCATATCTTACGCTCTTATGTTTTTATGACTTGCCCAGAATCACAAGCAGCAGAAATGAGATTTGAACCCTGGCTTCCCTGGTTCTCAGTCCATTGCTCTAATCGTTAGGCTACACTTCCACTCTGGCAGCTAAATGGGGATCATTTGTAAGAGGCAAAGTTCAAAGGTGTTTTTTTTTTTTTTGTTAAAGTCAAATCGTTATTGTAGCCAGAAGGTAACTGTTAGAGAATAAATGCACATGGGTATAATATAAATCCTCATGATACTCCTAATTGAAGGCTGAATGGCAGAGGGAGAGAAGTTCTCCAAAATCATAGGAAAGGAACGCTCTTCAGGAAAGAACATCGATTAGCACTAGAATTAAAGGTAGTCTTGCAAGATCTTCAATAAAAACAGTCATGAGGTCCAAAAGGTTATCTTTATACTTATCCCAGCCGAACAGGAGCTCATCGAATAAGTCCCAAAAGTTGCTTTCATTTTTGTTATCCTATGTGAACCTTTATTGGAAATGGTCATAACCCTCCATCTTTGCAACGAAGCTACAGACCAGTGAGCCCGATGTCAGGGCTGGGCAAAATGGTAGAAAACCATTATAAAAAACAAAATTACTGAGCATGTAGATGGTCATGGTTTAATGGCAAAAAGCCAACATGGATTTAGCAAGGAACATCTTGTCTTACTAATCGGTTATGTTTTTTTCAAAAGTGTGAATAAACGGGTAGATAAATGTGAGCTGGTTGATAGTGTATCTGGATTTTCAGCAAGTCTTTGACAAAATCGCTTCTGAGAGATTCTTGGAGAAATTAGTCATGGGAGGCAATTTATTATTGTGGATCAGGAACTTGTTAGCCCTTTTCTCTGATTTCTAAATGACCATTCCCAATCATCCTGTAGATCAATCCAGATTAGTGGATTTAGTCCCCCTGGCAGCAGATGATGGTGACAGAGGAAAACAATACCTCAAAAGCTTCAGTGATATCATGACTGGTACTTATGTCTGCACCCCTAGAAGTCAGCTTCAGTATTTTCTCTGTCTCCAGCAGATAGTGGACTTCAGCTAACTCTGCTCCTGGCGACCACTTTGAGGGTGTTCTACCATTGTAGCTTTCTTTTTACTGGATGTCTCCAGGGTGCACAAGAGGTGCCCTGTCTGGAGTTTCCTGGGCATTTTCTTGGGGTAGCTACTGATCAAGAGGATCAGTCAAACTTCCTGGAGGGGAGTCTCCTGCTCATGAGGAGCAGTGCAGCCCTCTGTGGTGGGCCAAGCTTCTGGCTTCAGCAGAAGAGCTCCTTCATCAGGCTAAGTCGTCTTTTTTGCTTTCTATTTAAAGTTTTTAGAAACCCCCAGAAAAACCATTTGGCAAGTCCTTTAGTGAAGCAGAGCACCCCCATTACAGTGCTGGTGACTGTTTTTAGTGAAGCAAAGTACCTCCATTACAGTGCTGGTGACTATTTTTAGTGAAGCAGAGTACCTCCATTACAGTGCTGGTGACTATTTTTAGTGAAGCAGAGTACCTCCATTACAGTGCTGGTGACTGTTTTTAGTGAAGCAGAGCACCCCCATTACAGTGCTGGTGACTGTTTTTAGTGAAGCAGAGTTACCCCCATTACAGTGCTGGTGACTGTTTTTAGTGAAGCAGAGCACCTCCATTACAGTGCTGGTGACTGTTTTTAGTGAAGCAGAGTACCTCCATTACAGTGCTGGTGACTGTTTTTAGTGAAGCAGAGTACCTCCATTACAGTGCTGGTGACTGTTTTTAGTGAAGCAGAGCACCTCCATTACAGTGCTGGTGACTGTTTTTAGTGAAGCAGAGCACCTCCATTACAGTGCTGGGGACTGTTTTTCTCCTCGGTTTGGGTGGTTGCAGTAAGTGGTTCTCTCCCTCGCTCCCTCTTTCTATCGCCTTCCCCCCTGCTGTGTTCCAGCAGTGTGGTTACTGCCGTGGGGGGGGGGGGACCTGCTGCCGCCGCCGCCACCACCGGTGTCATTTTCTTCACGAGCAGTTGGCCCTGCCATTTTCTTGCCGACAGCAGTTCATCCTGACAGCCTTGCAGCATACTTTTTTTGTCAGCTGCGACGCTTCTCCTGCATCTTTCAACTTTGGGAACCTTTTCATTGCTTTTTATTTTTGCCGTGCTTTTTTTGGGCCTGCGGGAGCTTTCACAGTTATCTGGTCTCTAATTGCAGCTTCCTGACAATTTTTTTTTTTTTTTTTTTTTTTTTTTTTTTGTCATAAAGGCAGCAAGGCTCAGCCTTTTGACCCCAGGGGTCTTCATCTTTTCAGTGCTGTTTAGGCTGTGGCCACAAACGGTGTTTTCTTATTTTATTTATTTAGCTGTATTTATATCCCGCTTTTCACCGGGTCAAAGCGGTGGAACATTGAACGAGAGGAGGGGAGACAATAATCAATTTTAAGAGTATGGGCTGTCACCAGGCGGCCGACATTCATGATTTGAACAGATATTTGGGACATAAACATAGACATTGAGCTTTTCTTATGGATAGCCTCTGCTCATCATGCTCTGAAGATCCAGGAGAGACTTTCTTAGTGGGCATTCCTTCAGCGGGCTCTGGTGGACAGGGCCATTTGCGTGCAAGCGTGCCGTCCCCTCCTGCTCCTCCCCTCCTGCTCACCCCCTCCTGCTCCTCCCTGTGGTGGCGGGTCCCCGGCTGGAGGATGCCTGTCTGGAAATCGGGATTCGTTGCTGTTCTGCCAAGCTTGAGACCTTTGGTGTTCCGGCTCGGTGACCATTACTGCCCCAGCCCTCCCACCAGAGCAGCTTGGGGCAACAGCACTCTAGTCCGTTTTCCCAGAAAGCTCTCTGAAGCCTTTCAGCCTCTGCAGGACAGCGAACACCCTTCTAAGGAGGTCTCTTGGGCTGATAGGGCGTGGAATCTGTTGAAGTAGTTTTCTGAGGACGACAGGACAATGAGTCTGACTGGGAGGACTGAATTGTCCCCTCCAGAGGACAACAGTGACATGCAGGATGTTTGTCTCTTCACAAAAAAACGACCCGCCCTCATATTGCAGAATTGCATCTTGAATATTGTTTGCAATTCTGGTTGCCGTATCTTAAAAAGGATATAGCGTTATTAGAAAAGGTACAGAGAAGAGCCACCAAAATGGTAAAGGGGATGGAAGGGATACTCCTATGAGGAGAAGCTAAAAAGATTAGGGCTCTTCAACCTGGAAAAGAGAGATGTTCCTTTTCGTCCCTCTAGTCCAGTCCCGGAACCATAGAGTTTAGAATCTCCTCCAGCAGCCTTGGAGACTGAAATACCTCATCGCTTTGCTGGCACCAGTATAAATAGGCTAGGACCGCCCCTTCTCACCAGTACTTTGTCTCCAAGCTGCTGAAGGAGATTCTGAGCCTAGGATGGGCTCAGACTAGGCAAATAAGCAGAGTAGATTGGCTACATCCCCTGTTTTTACTTTCTGGGGTTAAATTTTAAATTTTGACTTTTCATTTGAATTTGGATGGTTAGCTTCTTTTAATTGGTGCTTTCCTGTTTGTTGCAGGAGCAGGGCTTTTGCTGAAGAGTTCCTCCTTTTGGCTCCATTTCCTCTTCAGTCTCTCTCTCTCTCCCCCCCCCCCCTCTTCTCCCCCCTCCCTCCCTCTCTCCCTCTCAGGCCCCGAGGCTTAAACGAGCATTGCTAAAGTACCCTGGGCTCCATTGCTCTGTGTGCCTCCCTGCTCCCGAACCCGCTTCTAAGGGTGAGGAGCAGGTAGAAGGCTTCCCGGCAGCACTGCAGGCTCGTGTGTCACTTCTGCTGGTGTTTGGGCGTCGGAGCCGAAGCCGCGGCACGGCTGAACTCCGGCGTGGCTGCTGATTTGGCGCTCTCTGTGAAACAAAGCGGTGAGTGCGGGCACTGTCCTTTTTTTTTGTATTTTCAGGGGCCGTGAGTGTGTTTGGCACGGGGTAGGCCGCCGGCTTCTTGGCTTCGGTCTGGGTGCCTAGCCGCGTGGTATTGAGCGGGAAATCTGCGGCGGTGGCCATTTTGTGTTGCTAACCCTGGGATAAGCCATTTTCCTTTTGTTTTCTTTGCTTTTGGGGGTTTCTTTTGCCATTTCTAGCCCTCATTTTGGGCAGCGGACTAGCAGATTCTTCTGGGGGGGGGAGCGTTTTTTTCTTGGAAAGGTTATCTTAAAAAAAAAAAAAAAAGAGCACTGCACCATGGGCCTGTTGCTCGGGTGTCTTTCCTGCGGTGCCTGTAGAGAGACTGTAGAGGGGGGCTCCGCGGATTGCTATGCCCGCTAAACCGCGCTGTGTAGTGTGTGGTGTGCGGCTTGCTGGCAGACTCTGGGGTGTGTGGGGCTTGCACACTTGAGTCTGCGGTAATGGAGAGTGCCGCTACGCCGACTGTGGTGGCGCAGGAGGCCGGTCCATCAGGAGCTGGTGATGTCCTGCCTCCGTCGCTAGATCCAATGGGGCCGGGGTCGTCCTCAGGGGAGGGGTCCTCTCAAGGGATGAATCCTCTGGGGTCAGCTCTGTGATACCGCCCGATTTCTTTGCCCTCATGCAGCAGGCTTTTGCGCTTCTGCAGCCCGCGATGGTCTCGGGGATTCGTGGCTCAGAAGCAGCAGGGTTCCCTGGTCCTGCCTGAAGAGGGCGTCCCTCCCTTGAAACTTAGCAAGGGGACGGGGGATGAGCTCCCGGCGTCGCGCCTGGGGGACGATATGGTAACAGAGGACGCAGATCTGGAAGAGCTCTCTGGTGAGGAGCTGGAGGATGGAGAGTTGCCTGACGAACAGCAGAGTCGGCTTGTCAGAGTCTTTCGGCGTGAAGAACTGCCGGCGTTGATAGCCAAGACCCTCAATATGCCCGCTGAGACAATGGGACCGGAGGATGCTCTGGAGGATCCCTTGTTGCAGGCAGTGCGGACGTCCCAGCGGGACTTCCCTCTACATAGTGTTTCGGAGTATGATTCAGGAAGAGTGGGACTCCCCAGAGTCGGCCCTGAAGGGTTCTCGAGCCTTGGCGTGCCTCTATCCATTGTCAGATTCCGATAGGGAGCTATTTCGCTCTCCGAAAGTAGATGCGGCGGTATCGGCAGTTACTAAGAAAACTACGATCCCAGTGGAAGGTGCGGCAGCGTTGAAGGACGTGCAGGATAGGAAACTGGATACTCTCCTGAAGCAGGATTTTGATGTGTGTGCTCTCTCAATGCAAGCCTTGGTGGCGAGAGGCTGTTTGCGCTGGGCCCAGAGGTTGCAAGGGGATCTGGTGACTGCGCAGATGGAGGATGGAGCGCGTTTGGAATCGGGGTCTGCTTATTTGGCGGACATACACTATGATCTGATCTGCGGCTTAGCTAAAAGTATGGCCTCGGTGGTAGCGGCTCGTAGGTATCTCTGGTTACGGAATTGGGCGGCCGACTGTTCCTCTAAGACTTGCCTCAGCAAGCTTCCGTTTAGGGGGAAGTTTATTGTTTGGGGAGGATCTGGAGAAACTAGTCAAGGATCTTGGAGAGTCTAAGGGGGGTCGCCTTCCCGAGGATAAACCGAAGCAGATACGGACTAATGCGGGGCCCCGAGGAACCCCTCACGACTTTCGTAGGTTTCGCTCATCTCGATTTATCCAGCCCCAGCGTGGGAGGTTTCCGGTGTGAAGCCAGGGGTTTCGGGGATTCCGTGGCGCTGGCAGAGGTTTCTCACCCTTCCAGTCCACGTCCGCTAAAAAGTCGCAATGAAGGAAGGCGGACTCAGGTGGAGGTGGTTCCCGTGGGGGGGGGGGCGCTTGCGGGAGTTTTACCCTGCCTGGGTCCACATTACGTCAGATCGGTGGGTTCTAGAAGTCATCCGAGAGGGGTATGCGCTAGAGCTTCACCGTCCCGTGTTAGATTCCTTTGTCCAATCGCCGTGCAGAGCTCTCAAGCACCGCGCGGTCTCAGCCACACTGCAGCGTCTGCTACAGCTCCGAGCAGTGGTTCCCGTGCCGCCAGATCAGTGCGGCTGCGGTCGATACTCCATCTATTTCGTGGTGCCAAAGAAGGAAGGAACGTTTCGGCCTATTCTGGATTTGAAAAGGGTAAATCGGTGCCTCCAGGTCACTCATTTTCGGATAGAGACGCTGCGTTCCGTGATTGTGGCAGTCCGGCTAGGAGAGTGCTCGATCTCACGGAGGCGTATCTGCATATCCCGATTCGACAGGACCACCAGAAATTCCTGCAGCTTGCGGTTCCCATGGGGCACTTTCAGTTTCAAGCATTGCCCTTCGGTCTTGCTACGGCACCGCGGACGTTCACCAAGATCATGGTAGTGGTGGTGGCGACGCTTCGCAAGGAGGGGGTGCTAGTGCATCCTTACCTGGACGATTGGTTGATTCGGGCGAAGTCAAGGGAAGAGAGTCTAGCTGCCACGGCTGGGTGGTCAATTTTGCGAAGAGCCGGTTAGTTCCCTCGCAGTCCTTGGAATACTTGGGGGCGCGGTTCGAGGCGGCACAGGCGGCTGTGTTTCTGCCGGATCAGAGAGCGCAGGGGCTGAGGCGATTGGTACGGCTGTTTTTGGCCAAGGTGGCTCCAATGGCGTGGTAGTATCTCCAGTTGCTTGGAACGATGGCAGCAACGATTGAGGTGGTGCCCTGGGCCAGGGCACATATGCGCCGGTTGCAAAGCGCGCTTCTCCGGCGTTGGTCTCATCAGCAAGATGCGTTGTCCCAGTGTTTGCCCTCTCCAGTGGAGGTGCGGCTGGATCTTCTCCGGCCGTAACCGCCAAAGAACTTGGCAGCGGGCATGCCTTTGGCAGCTCCCTCCTGGAGACTGTTGACCACAGATGCCAGTCTTCTGGGGTGGGGGGCGCATTACGAAGGCAGGTTTGCCCAGGAGCGGTGGTCCCTCATGGAGAAGGGGTGGCCCATCAACAGGTTGGAGATGAGAGCGGTGTTTTTAGCTCCGCGGGCGTTTCGGAAGCGCTTCAGTCAGCAGGCAGTTCGGGTGCTGTCAGACAATGCGACGACCGTGGCTTACATAAATCGGCAGGGCGGTACCGGCAGCGTGATGCTGGAGGAAGAAGCCGGGCTTCTCTTGGTTTGGGCCGAGCGCAATCTGGCGAGTCTGTCAGCACAGCACGTGGCCGGCGTGGACAATGTCGAGGCAGATTTTCTCAGTCGCCGCAGGGTGGACCCAGGGGAGTGGGCTCTCCACCCGGAAGTGTTTGCGTTGTTGGTGAATCGTTGGGGGGTCCCTCGGATGGATCTCATGGCGAGCTTCGAGTCGGCGCAGGTACCATGCTTTTTCAGCAGGCAGAGAGAGCAGATGTCTGAAGGCCTCGACGCTCTGGCGCAGCGGTGGCCGGAGGGCGATCTTCTGTGTTCCCGCCATGGACTTTGATAGGCCGGGTGGTGCAGCGCATAGAGCGGCATCGCGGCCTGGTGATTCTGGTCACGCCAGACTGGCCCCGGCGGCTCCTGGCGGACCGGCCGTGGAGGTTGCCTCAGCGGGTCGATCTCTTGCGTCAGGGTCCGTTGTGCATGCCCCAGGTGGATCGATTCTCGCTTACGGCTTGGCTCTTGAGCGGGCTCGGATGACGGCGAAGGGGTATTCGGCAGCGGTTGTTTCCACGCTGTTAAAGGCGCGTAGAAGATCTACTTCCCTAGCGTACATCAGGGTTTGGCGTATTTTTGAGGCCTGGTGCGCAGAGCGCAGTATTGATCCCTTGCGAGCTTCGGTGTCTCAGATTCTTTCCTTTTTGCAGGATGGCGTGGACAAGGGTTTGGCGGCAAGTTCTCTGTGCGTGCAGTTGGCAGCCATCGCTTGTTACCGGGGTAAGATCCAAGGTCACGTGCTCGGTGCTCATGGAGACATTCGGAGATTTTTGCGGGCGGTACTGCTCATGCGTTCACCGCGGTGCTGTGCGGTGCCTCCGTGGGATTTGAATTTGGTGTTGGAGGCCTTAGTCGGTGCCCCTTTTGAGCCGCTGGCCACGGCCTCTATAAAGGATCTCACCTTGAAAACCGTTTTTCTGGTGGCCATTTGTTCGGCACGGTGGATTTCGGAGTTGCAAGTGCTTTCAGGGAGCCTTATCTATCTTTTTACGAGCACAAGGTGGTTCTGCGTACGGTGCCGGCCTTCTTGCCTAAGTTGGTCTCCGTTTTCATGTCAACCAGGTGGTGTCCCTTCCGGTGTTCTCAGAGGATCAAAAGGCGCATTCGGGGGGCAAGTTGCATCGCTTGGACGCTAGGCGGGTTCTGAAGTATCTGGTTCGAACAGTGCCTTTTCGGAAGTCGGACAGGCTGTTTGTGGCCTTCGGTGGGCCGCGTAAAGGAGTGGCAAAATCGTCTATCTCTCGTTGGTTGAAGGAAGCGATTGCTTCGGCGTATCTGTTGAATGGTAGGTTGGTTCCCGAGGGTCTTCGGGCTCATTCCACCTGAGCACAAGCAGCCTCTTGGGCGGAATTCAGTTTGGTTCCAGTCGACGACATTTGTAGGGCGGCGACTTGGTCGTCCTTGCATTCCTTTGCAAAGCATTATCGACTGGATGTGGTGATGTCCAGAGACGTTCGTTTTGGTTCGGCGGTGATTCAGGCTGGGCTTGCTGGTCCCTCCCATTGACGTTCACTGCTCTGTTACATTCTCTATGGTTCCGGGACTGGACTAGAGGGACGAAAAGAAAGATTGTTAGACTTACCTGCTAATTGTTGTTCCTTAAGGAACTCTAGTCCAGTCCCGGATCCCTCCCTTTCTGTGGGGTACCTTAGCTGGTTTAGGTATTTTCAGAAGCACAGCCTGGAGCCTTTGGGGTCCTCTTCCATAGTGCTGCTGCCTAGCCAGCTTACAGTTTCAGGTGGTACCTTTTTATTTTTTTTCATAAATGAAAAGGTTTACTATATATATATCTTCCAAACAAGGGACAGAGATAGAAGGCAGGAGATGCCTTCTGAACATAACTCTCTTGTGTTTTATGGGTTGAATGTATTCTTATGTATTCTACTTATTTGTGGCTCTGCTTAGTGTGCTTTGGCAATAGGTACTGGTGAGAAGGGGTGGTCCTAGCCTATTTATACTGGTGCCAGCAAAGCGATGAGGTATTTCAGTCTCCAAGGCTGCTGGAGGAGATTCTAAACTCTATGGTTCCGGGACTGGACTAGAGTTCCTTAAGGAACAACAATTAGCAGGTAAGTCTAATTTAATCATAGAGGTTATAAATTAATGAATGGAATGGAACAGATAAATGTAGATTGATTGTTTACATCGTCAAAACATAGAAAAGACTAGGGACATGCAATGAAATTACAGTGTAACCTATTTAAGACTCAAGAGAATATTTTTTCACTCAATGTGTAATCAAGCTCTGGAATTTGTTTCCGAAGGGTGTAGTAAAAGCTGTTAGTGTAGCTGGGTTTAAAAAAGGTTTGGACAAGTTCTTCGAGGAAAGGTTCATAAACAATTATTAAAGGGGACCTGGGAAATCCAGCAAATGCATTGTGGAACCTGTGTCTTTTGGGGAAATTGATAGGTAATTATGACCTCGATTGGCCACTGTTGGAAACAGGATACTGGACTTTATGGACCTTGGTCTGACAGAGTATGGCATATCTTATGTTCTTAAATTGTGGAGTGTCTTCATATCGTTGAGCCTCAGGAATGCCCGGATTCCAGTCGGGCCAAACAGATCAGATTCTCATAGGAATTCACAAGCCTTCCAGGGCCTTTCTGTTCCCTTTGGAATTGCAGCAGATGGTCTCCCTTGAGTGGGACTCTCCTTATGCGTCTTTGCGCTCAGCTGAGCGGCTTGGCTGATTTTATGTCTGGTTTCCCAGTGATCTGCATAAATGGCTTTGCTTCTGAAAGGTGGATACTCTGGTTGCAGCAGTCACTAAGCACACTACTATCCTGGTTGGGGGGGTGGGGAGTGCTTCGACATCAGTAGGACAAAGACTGAAGGCCTGAAGGCTCTTGCTGCAGAATACTTTTGTTGGCCTGGTTAGAATCAGTGGCTGCCTTTCTTGCTGATACCTGTTATGATCTCCTCTGTTTGGCAGCACAGTTGGTAGCGGTGATTATGGAAGGAAGGTGGTGGTTATGGCTCCATCACTGGAGTGCTGATGTTGCCGCCAATGCTTGACTTGCCAAACTCCCATTCAAGGGGAGGCTCCTGTTCGGGGAAGATCTCTAAAAGCTGTTCAAGGACTTGGGTGGAGTCAAGCCTCAACATTTGCCCGAAGATAAACCTAGATCGACATCTCATCGGACGAGCATAGCGACATCTTCCTCATCTTCAACCAGAGCATGCTTCCAAGACTCGCGTCACTATCGGGCTGGCAAGTCAACTTCCTCTGCAGCCAAGTCAAACACTAAGGCACAGATCTTTCGGGGAGTCCTGCAAAATCAGGATGATAATCTTCCTCCCTCCATCAAATTCTCTGGAGCTGCCCGCTCCTCCCACTGATGGACTAGTCTAGGGATCTGTTCTGGGATACTGCAGGTTGGCGGGTGACGGCACCTCTTCTCCTGCGAATGGGCCCACATAATCATGGACAAGTGGATCCTCGACATAAGTCTCTCAGGGGTATGTCAAAAACAGTGCCAGACCGATCAGGGATGCCTTTGTGATCTCCTCCTGAGGATCTGCCAACGAGAAAGCGGCAATACAGACAACTCTTCAGCAGCTTCGGTCAATTTGCCTAGTTCCCCTTTCCGAAGCAGGCTCAGGGCACTACTCCATCTACTCTGTCTTCTCCAAAAAGGATTGCTCCTTACGGTCCATTCTTGATCTCAAGGAGGTCAATCGCTGTCTGTGTGCGCCATGCTTTCGGATGGAGACTCTGAAGTCTGTAATTCAAGCGGCGAGTTCCTAGCATCCCTGGACCTTGCAGAGGCCTACTTCCATATCCCTATCTGGGAGGACCAGCAGCGCTTCCTGTGCTTTGCAGTGCTGGGTCAACACTATCTATTCCAGGCCCTGCTCTTTGGTCTCGCCATGGCTCATTGTGCCTTTTCCAAGGTCATGGTGGTTGTTGCAGCCGCCATGTATTACCATGAAATCGGTCCATCCTTTTCTCGATGTATGTTTGGATCATCTGGATGCGGAGGCACTGCTGGGCAGTTTCCCAGGTTCTTTCCTTTCTGGAAAGCCTCGGCTGGGTGGGCAGCCACACCAAGAGTTTGTCTGTGCCCATTTCAATCCCTCGAGTTTCTCAGGCTGTGCTTCGATACATGGGTGGGGTGAGTTTTCTTCACTCAGAGCTGCTAAACGTTTTGCTGGCTCCCAAGGCATGTGATTACCTGCAGGTGTTAGGGGCTTTGTCCCGTGAGCTCAGGCACACATGCGTCCGCTTCAGCTCTCATTGCTGTCGCGCTGGTCCCTGTGCTCTCGGGATTAGAGACCTCTCTGTCTTTTCCCCCCACTGTTTGCTGCAGTCTCCTTTGATGGTTATGCCAAGATCACTTGATGCGTGGGATTCCCTTGGAAAGCCTGTGCAGGGTGCTGTGACAACTGATGCCAGCTTGACTTGCTGGGGTGCTCATTGCCAGAAGTGGGCAGCGCAAGGAACATGGGTTAGACAGGAGTTCAGTTTGTCCATAAACTGCCTTGAGGCATGAGCGGTTTGCTTGGCGCACTGCCATTTTCTATTGCTTCTCCGCTCTCAAGCAGTTCGAGTGTTTTCCTGTAAGCCACTGTTATGGCACTATCTCAACAGGCAAGGGAGGACCAAGTGTCTGGGAGTTGCTCTGGAGATGTAAGTTGTGTTCGACTCAAGGAAACAGGAGGCACAAGTGTGTTCTAGTCTTGTGATGTATTGAACTGACAACACGCAAGCGGATTTTCTCAAGTCACCAAGCCCTGGACCTGAATGAGTGGGAACTCTCTCCATGGGCGTTCAAGTGCATTGCGAGTCGGTGGGATTGTCCCAGTCTGGACTTGGCCACCGCCGCCAATACCAAAGTCCCTGCTTACTTCAATCACCGGAGGGAGCCAAGGTCACGGGGTCTGGATGCGCTTTTTCAGCTGTGGCCCTGTCGGAAATCCTTTACATCTTTTCTCTATGGGCCATGATCAGTCGCGTCCTCTGGCACATACAGCTACATCCCGGTCAGGTGATTCTGGTGGCACCAAATTGGCCTAGTCGCCCATGGTACGCTGATGTTACTTGCCTACTGGCAGCGGAGCATGTGAGACTCGGCTCTTGCTGAAGACTGTTGCGTCAAGGACCGATAGTCATGGACGACCCTGCTCCCTACTCACCTTCGGCCTGACTCTTGGAAGGTGCCTTTTCAGTGCAAAAAAGTTATCAGACATATGTTGTGGCTACTCTGCTCAAGGTGTGGCATCCTTCTATGTCTTGCATATGCTCGCGTTTGGCATATTTTTAAGTCTTAGTGTTCCCAGCTTCTCTTTTCTCTGTGGCGAGCCTAGCTGTCTGACATCTGTCTGTCCTGCACAATGGCTCTGACAAGAATCTCACCTTGATTTCCTTGAGGGTTCACATGGTGGCTTTGACCTGTTGCATCTCATGCTGATGTGGGGCATTTCCTATGGGGTGTGCATTCCCCTCCGGTCTGACTAGTTGTTCCTGGGTGGGACTTGTCCATGGTTCTGTGTGCTTTAAGCGCCTGCCTTTCTAGCCCTTGAAGAGGGCCATCTTCAAAGACTTGACTTTTAAGACTATCTTCTTAGTGGCCATCACTTCGGCCTGTTGCTTGTCTGAGCTTCAGGCACTTTCCTGCCACAACCCATTCTTGTTTTGTTCTGCAGAGGGGGTTACTCTCTGGGTGGTGCTTTCCTTTTTACCCAACATCCTGTCTGAATTTCATGTAAATCAGTCTATCACTCTCCTTTCCAGAGGAAGAATGTTCGGGTCGCGCCATCGGTCTTCGCTCATTGGATGTCGGGTGTTGCACTGTTACCTGAAAGTGACTAATCCTTTTAGTCTCTTGAATCTCTTGTTTGTCCTATTTCTCTAGCCCTTGTAAAGAGTCAGCCACATTAAAGCATACTGTAGCAGGTTGCATAAAACAGGCCATTGGGTCAGCATATATTTTGCAGGGTAAGCCTGTTCTCGTGTGTCTAAAGGCTCATTCAACATGGGTGCAGGCAGCCTCTTGAGTGGAATAGTCTTGGGTTGCACCAGTGGAGCATTTGCTTGGTCTTCCTAGTCTCTTTGCCTGCCATTATTGCTTGGATCTCCAAGCACGGGAGTTGGCTTGCATTGGTGTGACGGTTCAGGCTGCGGCTGTCTGTCTCTTCACATCATGAGGTGCTGTAGCTTTGGTACTTCCTACTAGTCTGGACTGGTCTAGCAGGATGATTTGGAAGGATAAATTTCCTTAGTTTTCTTTTTTGGAATCCTGCTAGAACCAGCCTCACAGACACTGAGTATTGCCTTCAAGTCAGCAGTTTTGGTGTGGTGGTTCTTCTTGTATTTAGTTTGATTGCTCTGCTTTCATGTATATAATTGCACTATTGTGCGTTTTTGTCTTGGTTAGCCTGTAGAGGGGGTTCTTCCTTCTCTTTGTGTGGTGTTCTGAAGTCAGATTGCTTTGCCTGTGTCATTCTGTGGCTGACCTCTAGGGGTGCAGGTATAAGTACCAATGGTGTCACTGAAGCTTCGAGGTTGTATTTTTTTTCTTTCTCTCTCCATCTGCTAGGTGGGGGACTAAACCCCTAGTCTGGACTGGTCTAGCAGAATTCTAGAAAAAGAAATTCACTTACTGTTAAATTTCTCCATTTTCTCAGTGGAGAAAGGTAAATAGTGGAGTACCCAGGGATCTGCTGGGCTTGCTGCTCTTATAACATATTCCCATTTCCTGGTCACTTATGAATAGCAAGTGAGGTGATTAAATTTGCAGGTGGGCACCAAATTATTCAAAGTTGTTAAAACACAAGAGGATTGTGAAAAATTGCAAGAGGACCTTGATAAATTGGGAGTATGGGTCTCCAAATGGAAGCTGAAATTTAATGTGGACAAGTGAAGATTCAGTGCAGAGTGGAGAAGTAGCCTACTGGTTACAGCAACAGTCTAGTACCCAAGAGATCTGGGTTCAGTTCCCACTGGTGCTCTTTGATCTTGGGCAAGTCGCTTAATCCTCCATTACCTCGGGTACAAATTCTCAATTTTCAGTTGCATTGCCATAGTATCCTTAATCTGAAAGGAATTACGAGACTTCAAAACTTTAACTCTGTCTCCTGACCCAAATGTTTCTCTTCTAAAGAATTTATGTGAAGAATGCAACGTTTCAGCAGAAATCGGAGTAGTATGTTGAGAAAGAATGAAGAGGTAGGAACCAAAGACGAGACAAGTAAAGCAGTCGCAAGCATAGCAGCAAATGATAGTACACCCGTTTGGCTCCCTCCACCAAAGTTTTCCACACCACCTCCTGACATCTGCCTTGCTGCACTACACTTAGTTCCGGGTTTGCGACGCTAGAATCAGCATCATGTGAGCAGAGATGTTACCAGCAGCACATTAACTGCTGGGATTTTCAATTTATTTATTTATTTAACAGTATTTCTAAACCGCCTTATCATAATAATCAAGGTGGTATCACAGCAAACAATCTGGTAGTGTGAGTGTTGATACATGCAGTGAGGGTGGAAATTTCGTTGGGTGTGTGTTGTCTTGTTTGCTAGATTGGTGTGAGCTATGTACAATGTGGGCTATTTACAGTGGTGCTAAAATCATTTTATATACATCTAGTGTTAGGCGGCATCTCCCTTGGGAGAAAGTGATATTGCCTCAGTTTGAAGACATCCCTGTCTCCCTGACCCCTGCAAGGTACCTCCGGGAGTTACTGGTAAGGTGCTCTCTCGAATTTTAAAGAAGGCGATGGAGGTCTGAACTGGCGTGGATGTTGCTCCAGCTCCTCGGCCCTGCAGCTTGGCTGGGATAGCCTTCCTCTTCCTTCAGGGCAAGACAGCTCTACCATGTCTGCCTGGTTCTGTCATCTTGCCACACCCTGTATGACAGAGGTTTATAAAATAATGAATGGAGTGGGTAAACTTAGATCAGCTGTTTACTCCTTCAAAAAGAAGAAAAACTAGGGGACATGCAATGAAGCTGCAATGGGCCAATTTAAGACTAATTGGAGAAAATATTTTTTCACTCGTGATCAAACAGTAAAAGCAGTTAGTATAGCAGGGTTTAAGAGGTTTGGATAAGTTCCTGAAGGAAAGTTCATAAATCATTATTAAAGAGGAGCAGGGAAATCCACCGCTTAGCCCTAGGATAAGCAACGTGGAATCTGTGTACTTTTTGGGTACACGATAGGTACCTGTGATCCTGATTGGGTGGCTGCTGTTGGAACCGGAATAGTGGGCTTGACCCAGTTTGGTGCATTTTATGTTCTTATGAGCATTAATCATTTCAGTTTAACCCCAAATTCAGCATGTTTCTATAGTTTATGCAAATCCATTAGAAAGAAGAGATTCTTTTTAAATACTGGGTTGTAGTTGTCTGCTTCAGTGCAACTGGTAACACACCCTCCTTCAGCTTATGTAAGCTGTAACCTACTTGCTGGTCTCCCTTTGAGTCATCTCTCTCCCCTTCAATCTGTTCAACACTCCGCTGTGCGGCTAATCTTCCGCCAGCCTCATCATGCCCATATTACCCCTCTTCTTAAGTCACTTCATTGGCTCCCTATCCGTTTCCGCATCCACTTCAAACTTCTCCTGCTGACCTATAAATGCTTTCACTCTGCGGCTCCTCACTACCTTTCTTCTCTCATCTCTCCTTACAACCCCCCTCGGGAACTCCGCTCTTCTAGCCAACTGCTTCTATCTGAGCCCTTCTCTTCTACTGCTAACTCCAGACTTCGCTCCTTTCACCTTGCTGTGCCTTACGCCTGGAACAAATTACCTGTGTCTGTACGCCAGGCACCCTCCCTAGCCCTCTTCAAGTCCAGGTTGAAGGCTCACCTCTTCGCTGCTGATTTTGGAGCCTGACTCACCTGATCTCCTTTTGCTTTCCCTTGTTTTACCCCTGATTACACCTGTGTTTTGTCTTGACTAGATTGTAAGCTCTGACAAGCAGGGATTGTCTTTCACATGTCTGTGCAGCGCTGCGTACGACTGGTAGCGCTATACAAATGCTCAGTAGTAGTAGTAGTAGTAAGCAAGCACAGGAGAACAGTGCCTTGCTTGTAGCTTTAAAGCTGAAGGGCAAGGATGAAACTGGTTGGTCGTCATTTTCATTGTTCCTTCACTCTTAAAAGATGAAAAGATTTCCAGCTGGGCTGAACCAGAAGCATGGTCTGTTTTACAAATGCTGCTCCCTGCAGATGCATCCAAATCTCCATGGAAGCAAAGAGGATATATTTTACTGATTGGACATTTTAAACAATTCCTTACCATACCTCCAGTCCAGCCCTGACATATGGGTAGTCATGCCTCACCAGCAGCCAAATGTTGACCTCATACGTAGTCAGCAGGCACCACCTACCAGCTTCAGTATCTGTCTCCAAGCAGCTGGGGAGGCGTGATTCTCTTAGCATAGAATCACTGAGAAACATCTAAGAAGGGGCTTTTATTTGACAGCTACAGTAGAACCTTTTTTTTATTTGGCCGCGTTATTAAATTGTGTTGTCTTAGGAGTTTTGGCTTGGGCAGAGTGTGATTAAAGCTGCCTCTGGCCCTTTAAAAGTTTATTGTTCTCAACTGGGCATTAAAAAAAAATTGAAGACAACCTTAGCGTTCTAGTAGACCTGAATTGGCCAGTACAGCTATGGAGAGAGTGACTGCTTCTGATCCCTCCAGTGGATGAGGAGCCGCTTGTGGCTATAAGCAGATTCAGCCCAGACACTTGCAGAACTCGTGCTGTGGCCGGAGCAGACAGAGGGGGGGCCGAGGCGGCAGACAGCATGGATAAGTTTAGTGCTGTCGGCGGTTAGGCAGTGGCAAGTCTTTCCCTCCTTTGCGACTGCTCACAGGGGTGGTTTTCTGTTTTGTTTGGGATAACAGAGGCTCACCTCACTGGGTGCCTGCCTGCTAGGCCATGGTGAACACGGAAACGGTGCCATTTCATAACTGTGAGGGAGCACATGGTGAGGGCAGGAGGCTCAGAGGTGATTTGGACAGTTGGGGGGGGGGGGGAGTGGTGCCCACACTTTATTTTTAAAGTCTGTTTTATTTTTTCAAGAAATGATACAAACTGGCAACATTTGATGACAGTTTTCTCAAGATGAAGAGTCCCACGGCATGGCATTATCTTCAATTATTGGGATCAATGGCAGCATCGATGGCGTTGGTACCATGGGCTCTATGATGGTGGCTCAGATCAGACAAACTATTGGCAGGTATGCCCCTGGAGGCACCAAAGTGGATTCAGTTGATGGATGCCAGTCTCTCAGGCTGGTGTGCACATTGCGAGAGACTGATAAAACAGGGTCGTGTGGCACAACAATCGATTAGAGGGTAGTATTCTTGGCCTCCAGGAGTTTCAAGTGTTCCTTCAGGGGGGAAAAGCAGCAAGTGTTTTCGGGCAGTGCGACCATGGTAACTTATATCAATCGTCAGGGGCATGAGCAGCAAGCAACTAGAAAGCAAGATAGCGCTGTTATTGACCTGGGCAGAGGACAACTTGCAGGCACTGTCATTGGCTCATGTGGCCGGAAAAGAATATGTGACGGCTGATTATCTCAGTTGTTGCCTGGATCCGGGCGAGTGGACGCTCATTGTGGAGACCTTTGTGCAATTGGTGCATCATTGGGGTCAGCCGATCATGGACCTTATGGCCACCTTTGAGTCGGCAAAGGCGGTGTTTCTATAGTCAAGGGAGCACATGTCAGAAAGGCTCGATGCATTGATACAGCATTGGCCTGTGGAGGGGTTGCTTTACGTGTTTTCACCATGGGCTCGGATTAGTCGCCTGGTACAAAGGATCGAGGCACATCAGGGACTAGTGCTCTTGGTGGCACTGGACTGGCTGCTGAGGCTGTGGTATGCAAATCTTGTTCAGCTTGCAGTGGATCAGCTGTGGCAACTGCCACCGCAAGTCGACCTGCTCTCGCAGGGTCCAGGTCTTATGCCCCAGGTGGATCGATTCTTGCTTATGGCCTGGCTCTTGAGAGGGCTAGGTTGAAGAAACGTGGCTATACACTAGCAGTAATCATGATGTTAAATGCGCAGAAGCGTTCTACTTCATTGGCGTATGTGCATGTGTGGCGAGTATTTGAAGCCTAGTGTGCGGATATTCTGGCATTTTGTCAAACAGGTTTGGAGAAGGGCCTGGTGTGCAGTTCTCAGAGTACAGGTGGCAGCCCTTACCTGCTACCGCAGTAGGGTTTAGGCAGTTTTTCTAGCGGCTCATCAGATGTCGCTCGTTTCTTGCGGACAGTCAAGCCGGTGCATCTGCCTGTTTGGTTGATTGCCCCTGCATGGGATCTCTCTGGTACTTTTGGTTCTGACAGAAGCGCCCTTTGAGCCGTTGAACTCTTCCACATTGAAGGATTTGACTTTGAAGACAGTTTTTCTGATGGCCATCTATTCGGCTAGACTGATTAGAGAGTTGCAAGCTCTCTTGTGCCAGGAGCCGTTCCTTACCTTAACAAGGGAAAAGCTATTGAGACCTGTTCCATCCTTTCTCCCTAATGTGGTCTCAGCCTTTCACCTGAACTAGCCAGTTTCTCTCCTGGTGTTTTTCAGAGGCAGGAGGGATGGCAGTGAACCCACAGTTATGCTGCTTGGATGTGTGCCGGGTGCTTAAACGTTATTTAAAGCGGACAGGGCCTTTTCGTAAGTTGGACACTTGTTTTTCCACTTAGAGGTGAAACAGCTTCCAAGGCATCAATTGCCAGGTGGGTGATAGGCCGAGGAAATTGATGAGCTGGAAGGATTGAAAGCCCATTCCACCAGGGCATAGGCGGCATCCTTGGCGAAAGCTAGCCTGGTGTCTCGGTTGGACATTTGTCGCACAGCGACTTGGGACATCTTGCATACCTTTGTTTTGTGAAGCATTGCTGCCTAGATGTAGAGGCAGCAGGGGATGCTCGATTCGGGTCTCTGCTTCAGGCTGGGCTCACAGGTCCCTCCCAAGGCTAGTACTGCTCTGGTACATCCCACATGTCGGGACTCGACTGGAGGTATAATAAAGAAGGTGAAATTAGATCTTATCTGCTAATTGGCTTTCCTTGAATATCTCCAGTCCAGTCCTGGACCCTCCCTAATGCCTTAGGTGCAGTGTGTAAGTATGATCGCGATCCTGGCGAAGGTTATCTGTTTATCTCGGGGGCAAGATCTGATATTGGAAGTGCCAGTGGTGTTGGGGGGGGAGGACGACGACTCCTTTTTGAGGGTTCCGCAGCTTTCCCTAGCAGCTGAGAGAGAAAGGACCTTAACAAAACGCATTCAAATCTGTCTTCAATCCTTCGGGTCGGAGGTCGCAAGTTGATCAGTAACGTTTTCTCTTTCTGAGGAGCGCATTGTCTGTTTATACAAAAAAGAATTCATGGGACACTTGCATGTAAATAGGTATGTTTTTCTTAAATCTTGCTCTGGGAATCTGTGTTGTCAGGGTACTGAGGCTGGTAGGTGGTGCCTGCTGACTATGTGTGTGTCATCTACATTTGGCTACGATCTCCAAGCTGCTGGTGAGGCATGACTACCCACATGTCTGAACTGGACTGGATGTCTTCTAGGTAAGACCTAATTTCACCTTCCTTGGGCCTGATTTATTTCCGTATTTCAAAGTGTTACAATAAACTTCAATAAAACGTAACATATTTTATTGGTTTGATGTTATAATTAACAGCATTATCCCTAGGGCTTTTGTGATGAAGTGCTTATAAATTGTACATTTAGGTGTTTGTTGTCCTGCTATTCAGTGGGGCATGTGTTAGCATGTGCTAAGTGCCGCTTTGCCCATGGGGATAAAGTGGTCTGTGGCAGCACTTGATGTGTTACCACCAGTAAACACCAGGGCATGGTTACTGGTGTGTTCAGGTGCAGGTACCATTACTGAGTGAAGGATCCAAGGCCAGTCAAAGGCAGGAGTGAGCTCTAAGGGGAGTGTTCATGGGATCAATGCCTATTTTACCTTTTTTGCACTGGGGGCGTGTTCTTGGTGCTTATTGGTTAAAACCTGAACTGGATCATCAGCTCTTCCGATCAGTGAAGCATCATGGCTGCTTCATTTCCTTGAATGTTTGTTAGCCTTGATCGGTGTGCTGGGTCACTTTCTCTAGTCTCTTTACATTTTCTAGTAATTAATTTTATTTCAATGTTTGTTATAATGGTGAATAACATATATAAATAAAAACCTTATAATACATTTCAAGTAAAAAATGTAAAACCCATAAGTTAAAACTAACTCGTAGTTTTGGTCTTAGCTTCTCCAAATTCAGGTGGTGGTGGTCTGCACCTGTGTGCTAATGGCAGCTGGGATGGTTAGTGTACCCAAAACAGCCGTGCTATCCGTGATGCATCATTAATGCTCTCGTTCCACCCCTAAACCTGCTTAGTCCTCTGGAGTTTTAGCAAGGGGTCCCACAGTAACATGTCACACTTAGCATGTGACAAACCCCATGCAACAGCTAGTGTATGTTGGTAAACATGTGCCCTATGATCCTTGAATCACACAAGGAAAGATAATCTGAAATAAAATAAAATATCCAACCATCTATGGCCCTGACTGCATCATATTATACAAGCAGAAACCTTCCAAAATAATGGGTAAATTTACAGTGTGGCCAGCCTAGAAGTTGGGCAAAACACAATGACATATCAAGGAATCAGGATGGAAAAGATTCAGAAGTTGATCAACATAAGCAATTTTATGAGCAAAAGAGTAATCAGACAATGAGTCCACTTTTTTTATCTGTACAAATAAACATTCAGCAATTGATGGGCTCATTTCAGACATGACTGTAAGGGAAAGAGTAGACTAGTCCAACTCCTTCCTTTTCGTCCAACTGAGGTTGATGTGAACTGGTAGCAGAGGGCATGCGGTTTCTCCTGGGTAGATGTCTCATTAGACAGTCATGTGCAGTTCACAGTAGCCTAGTGGTCAGTAGCGGATTGAGAGCCAGGGATGCCAGGGTTCAAATCCTACTGCTGTACCTTGTGACCTTGGGCAAGTTACTTCATTCTCCATTACCTCAGGTACAGACGTAGATTGTAACTTTTCTTGATCCACCAATGGAAAGGCCTAAATCCAAATAAATAAATAAATCGCTTGAGGAGGCTTTAAAGGGGAAGCTGAGGCCTTCCTCAGTTGGAGGAGGAATAGATTTGAGTCTGACTTTGACATGTAATGGTGTGCCTCGGACCCTCTTGCCTCCCCTTGGGGTACAGTCATCTCTTTACTCCTGATAGTGCACAAGGTGCCCACGGATGCTCTGCAACATGTTCAACTTATGCAATTTATTTTTTGTCTTCAGTGGCAGCAAGAGGACGAGGTCGTGGGATGGGACGTGGCAACATTTTCCAGAAACGAAGATAATTGGACCAAAAAAGTGGGCTGAGTTTATTTGTAAATTACATTTTCATTATATTTTGTTAGCTACTGTCTAAAGAACAGTAACTTGGGATTTTACTTTAATAAACGACTTTACCCATATAAAGCTGTTTGGTGGTGGTTTCTCTGGGACTGTTGGTGTAGATGGAGCATGGGTGGGGGGACTCTTCAGGGAGAAATTGAGACTTGAATTTCGTATTTATATTACACACTATACTTTAAATGAAAGGATTTCCTACTATTCAGCACAGTTCAAGAAGAACCTGTGACTTTGATGGCAAAAGCAGCTCTCCCGTTAATTTCCTTACTTGATCAGTGGAGCTCCTTGAGCCCTGCAGCATAAGTGTTTTGGATCAGATGGAGCAGCACCATTTCTGTAAGACTGGCCCTGGTAAGCTGAAAGTGCCCAGCTTGTACTTGGCTGATTGTCCTGCCTGTTCTGGAGTGAAGGGAAGAGAACGGAAATATCCAGCGCAGTAATGCAGCGTGGTGCGTTCTGCTAGATCAGCCTTCACTATGCACACTAGAGTTGCCTTGGGGGGGGGGGGGGCTCAAGTGTAGGTACATGGTGCCAAATGGTGTGCATACTAAGGTAAGTAAAAATAGAGGGCTTCATGTTGGAAGATTGGTGATTGGGGCAAGTGTTTATTTTGGTGATGGGACTAGGAAAGTTTAAATTTGTCATCAATAGCCAAGATAGACGGACTGAGAATACTCCTTCCTGAAGGAGGGGCTCATTTTTGTAGTGACACATCAATTAGCTTTGAGCAGTTTATGGAGTAGGTTACTCGGATCAGCATTATTGAGCACATATTGTTTAAAAGCTAATTCTCAAACCTAATGTGATAAAAATATTATTTATCAAGAAGATCCAAGCCTACCGCCCTCCCCCCTCCCCAAATCTTATTGCACAAGGTGGCCCTCCTTATCTTCTCAGTTTCTTAAAACTTTCCCATCAGCTTTTAAGTTTAATTTATTTAGTTTAAAAGCCCTGTAGCAATAGACCTTTGCATACCTACTTGAACAGCTGGGCCTTGCAGTGTGTCCGTGCCAGACCTCTCTTGGCAAGTATCCTAGAGAGACTGCACTGGGGGCGGGGCAGGGCAAGGCCCAGTGTTTGCCAATCATTAACGAAGCAGGAGCCTTCTGACAGCCACCCCGGAAGCATGAACGCTCTGCACGGGGCTATAGCCTTCCAAATGCTCTCTAGTAGTTTGGACTATGGTTAATCTTCCAGGAACTTTGCTAACCATGTGCATCCATTGATGAGCATTGCAGCCCTGGAGGAAGGGCTGGCTGGCTGTTGGGGCAATTTCTGCAAATGGGTTAGTTGGCACATGCCATGAGTCATGAACCTGATGCCTAAGCCAAGATCTGTGGTGTATGATCTCGCTCTGACTTCCTCTGGGAAGGGATTGTGGGTATTCCTGGGGGAAGGGTGCATGGGGTCGGTCACAAACCTTTCCTTGAGGCAAATCTCTCTCGCTGACCAGCAGTCTGCATTTTTACAGCGCACATCCCCCTATTCTGAGTAGGCAGAACCATCTATTGCTGCCATACAGAGAAGGGAAGTGGGGGAGGTTTTGTTCTTGATTTTTAGGATAAGACGGTTTAGAAATACTTTTAAATAAATAAATAAATAAAATACTCAGTATTTTAGGTTTTTTGGTCATAATGGAAAAATAATATAAGTTTATATAGCACCTTCCCTGTTAATGGGATCTGAATCTGCTTTGCATTTAGAAAGTTCAGAAAACTCTTCTCTGTCCTTTGTGGGGTGTTCCCTGCTCATGCCTTCCAGGTGCACAGACTGCAGGGAGAGGGGTGGGGATTGGGACTGTTTGATGTTTTTCCTGCTTGTTTCCTTTTCACCTCACTCCCCTTCCACTCCTTGCAGTTCAGATCTCCTGCAGGGGCAACCACTGCAGATGTGACTGAAGTGTGCAGTGGTTACCTGTTAACTACAGCACTGGGCCGAGAACCATGCAAGCCAGAGTTTATACCTAGATTTCTCACTAAAGCTTGTTGTAATCTTGGCAAGTCATTTTCACCCTTCTTTGGCTGAGTGGTAAGTCCTTGGTTGCAGGAGCCTGGTCTTGACTTTTACTTTGAAAGGCAAGTAATCGAGAGAGAGGCTCATGCGGTGTGCATTAAATCACCTTAATGTGCTTGAAAACACAGGTGGGGTCCTAAGTATGTAGCTGAAGCAGTGGAGGGTGAAGCAAGTTGGCCCAGGTCACATGGAGGAGTGTTTGCTGACATTTGAAGCCTTCCCTGATTCTCAGCCCTGCTGTTCTAATCGCCAGGCCACCCCTCCATAAGCCCTTCATTCTGGGCAAAGGTTTGCCATACACCAGTTTGAGTTTAGGCATAATAACATGGGCAGTTGTGTCCCTAAAGAAACCTCTTTGAAGTTAACATTTACCCATGCTGCTACAGCAATTGCTGTATTCACTGCTGTGACTAAACAAACATTGCCTTGTCTTAAGACGTAAGAATAAATGACCTTAAGATCTGCATGAGGGAAACGAAAGCGCATCCAACCTGAAACAACTCACAAAATGTACTCCCTAGCAAACCAGTACTAACCTCCAGAATCCAGATGGCTACAATCTGGCCTATGTCAGTACAAACATTGCACTGAAGCACCAGTGTAAACCTCCTACTGAGAGATGCAAAATGGCTGGGCTGCTATGGATTGCTGCGCAGCAACTATGTGCTAACAAAGTATCTCACCTTGGTTACACAATGCAGAGCACAGACACTCCCCAAGTGCAGACAAAACTGACCTGGAAATGGTCAAGAACCCAGACTGGCATGCAGGCTGGAGAAAAAAATCATAAGACATGCTTTC
Organism: Ichthyophis bannanicus; assembly: GCA_033557465.1. Lineage (NCBI taxonomy): Eukaryota > Metazoa > Chordata > Amphibia > Gymnophiona > Ichthyophiidae > Ichthyophis > Ichthyophis bannanicus. Next base: position 21,515,698 of record CM066041.1, read on the forward strand.
TTCAGGAACAAGCAGGAAGTCGGTCCTCCCATATAGTGACGGCGTTGACGGAGCCCATATAGAGCATTTCCCCAGCTTTCACAGAAAGTCTTTGGGAATGCTACCATACATGTGTGGTCCCTTTCCTGCCCAAGGGTGCCATCTTGCTCAGTCTCCCTTTTTTTTTTTCCCCATGGAGCCCAACAGATGCTTATCCTATTTCTGTGGAAAAATCCTCTTAAAAATTATCCTTAAGTTGTGTGTTCCCAGTTTGCGTACTGGTTCCTATTCTCGCCTCAAGCCGGCGCCGTTCTCGGCTCTTCTCTTTTTTTTTTTTTGGACAAGGCTTGCCTCAACCAGTGTTCGTGCCCTTTTCCTCCTGGGGGTCGTCGACCCTGGCTGGGTGTCTCCCACCATGTCTCCCAGTGGGTTCAAAAAGTGTGACCGCTGCAGTCAAACCATGTCTGTTAGACACCCATGACAGTTGCTTGTGCAGCCTCAGCCTGGGCCGTCACAGTACCACCTGTGCCAGACCATGACTCTGGAGGGACTGGGGTCTTTAGTCTCATGGCCACTCCCTGTGGCCTTGGGCAAGCCACTTAAACCTCCATTGCCTCGGGTACAATTAGATTGTGACCCCTTCGGGGACGAGGAAATAAAAAGTGGCAGTTAACATATATCTGTAAACTGCTTTGACCCGGTGAAAAGCAGTATATAAGCACAGCAAAATAAATAACTCTGAAAACCAATAAGAAAAGGTCGGAGTTGCAGGGGAGGATGTTCACACGGTCCGATTCAGCCCCAGTTTCCACAGCGCTGAGCTCCAAGCCAAGCACCTCCTACGAAGCCTGGCCATCTTTGGAGTCCTGCAGCGGTGGCGGCTCCTATAAAGACCCTGGACAGAAAAAGAAAATCCTCAACCAGTCAAGGTTCCACTGGTGAAACCCCGTAAGGTCCTGTGGTGGGAATTTGGTGACTCCGAGCAGCGCCCCTTAAGGTCTCTAAAAAGGAGTCCCCTGCTGGTGGTGACTGTGTGAGGCTCCTCGAGGCCGTAGTCCTCATCGAGGACATACTCGCAAGAGTTCTGGCATCAGGCCCAAGGCCTTCTGGCCTCAAATCCAGAATGGCAGCCCTGGAGCAGAATCTCCCATCCTGGCCTTGGAGCAGGCAAATGGTGTCAGGTTGTCTGCATCATCTTCCCTGACAACCAGGCCCCCGACTGCGGGGGAGTCCCTGAGTGTCGAGCCATGCCCCACGGGCCTCAGGCGAGCCCCCTGCACCATCGAGATCCCAGTCCCGATCCTCGGGTGTCCTGTCCTCCCTGGCCTGTTTCTGGGAGTCTGACCTGACATCCACCGGGGGACCTTGATTGCTTGGGCTGACCTCAAGGCATGGGATTCCTGAGCCTCGGAGTCCTCGACACCCTCCGGATCTGACTGGGAGACCGATGTCGAGGCCTCCCCTGTGACCTCTTGACACAGAGATGTCCCTTTGGAGCCATCTCCCCCAGAGCCCCGGCACAATTCCCATCCCGAGGATGTGGCTTTCCACGACTTCATCCGGGACATGGCCCCAGGGACTCTCGGTCCCGATTGAATCAGAGGAGGACCCACGCACTGAACTGGAGATCCTCCAGTTTGAGTCCCCACTAAAGGGGGAGATCCCAGACTCGGTGTCGGTGGTCAGCCAATGCCTTGACACCATCTACTGTGTCAAGAAGGGCCTGGGTTTCCAAAAGTTCCAACTCCCACATAACTCCATGGTCGTGGAGTCCTCTATGCAAAAGCTTAAAAGCCAGAAGAATTACTCTTCTGTTCCCTCGGGCAGAAAGGCCCGAGTCCTTGACGCCCTTGGGCACAAGTGCTTCCAGAGATCCATGCTGGGCTGTCGGATACATGCCTATGAGTTGTACATAGGCATGTACCTCAAGAGCCTCATCCAAGAACTGGTGGGTTTCTCTGTGGGCCTTGCCAGGGAAGCCCTGACAGCCAAGATCTGAGACTGTTCAAAGTTCCTATCCCATGCTGCCTACGATGGCTTTGAATCAGCAGCCCTGGTAGCAGCAGCGGGCATCGGGGCCTGGCGCCAGGCCTGGTTGCTGCCCTCTGACCTTGAGCAATGGGTGCAAGAGAAATTGCTTGATGTCCTCTGCACCAGAGAAAACGTGTTTAGGCTGCCGAGATAGAGGCTGAGGTCATGACCAGGCAGAGGCTCTCGAGGAAAACCTAGCCTCTTCCCTAGAAGAAACCATCAGGGAAAAGGACCACCTTTCCTGATGTAAAAGGGTTCTTTTCACCAGGGCCATTACCAACTCTTTTTGGAGCAACAGGGCCCCCAGCCCAAGAACCAGGGCCATGGGCAGAGGAAGCCAAAGGCTCAGCAGCCTCAGCCACCAGCTCCCACACAGTCTGGGGGGAGCTTTGACCCCCTGGGCAGGGCCTCCTCTCCCCCCTGGAGACCCTCACCAGCCCACAGGGGGCCATCTGGTGCTCTTTGCCCACAGGTGGGCCCGGGGTCACCACGGCCCAGTGGGTTCTACAGGTGGTAAAGGAGGGCTATCTCTTCAGATTCTAGCAAACACCCCCAGGATTCTTCCCAGGAGAGCCACTGCGGCCTCTCCTTCACCAGACCTTGCTCCTCTCAGAGCTAGCAGGTTTGCTCATGGTCAGGGCAGTAGAACCTGTACCCAGGCATTTGTGGGGAAAAGATTTCTTCTCCAGGTATTTCCTTGTCCCCCCAAAAAACTGGGGGCCTCAGGCCCATACCAGACCTGTGAAATCTGAACAAGTTTCTGGTGAGGGAGAAGTTAAAGATGCTCTCCCTTGGAACTCTGCTGCCCTACCTCCACTAGGGAGATTGGCTGTGCTCCTTAGATCTAAAGAATGCATATACTCTCATCCAGATCCAGCCCTCCCCTAGACAGTACCTAAGGTTTGTGGTGGGAAGACAGCAGTACCAATACAGGGTTCTTCCATTTGGCCTGGCCTTCTGGGAGTCTGACCTGAGATCCAGCGGAGGACCTTGGCATTTTACAAAGTGCCTGGCAGTCATGGCTGCCTACAAGATGCCTTCATCTTCCTCCTATCTGGATGACTGGCTCATCAGAGGCAACACAGCCCTTGAGGCCACCCAGGCTGCAGGGTGAACAATCTGCCTCCTGCAGCACCTAGGGTTCATCATCAACTACCCCAAATCCCACCTCTCTCCAGTCAAAAACCTGCAGTTCATAGGTGTTGATCTGTTCCCACCCCTGCTACATGTGGTGTTCCCCAGGGTTCTATTCTAGCTCCGTTGCTCTTCAATGTTTTTCTTGCTCCCTTGGCCCTCTTAATTCAGCAATCTGCCCTTTCCTTTTATATATATGCTGATGATATTCTCTTGGTCCACCACACCTCTCCTTCTCCAGATCTGACCCCCCTGAATCTTTGTCTTTCTTTTATTGCTTCCTGGTTTGACACTAATTTTATGCATGCCAATCCGACAAAATCTTCTGCACTCTGGATCACTTCTGGTCTCCCTTCCCCCTCCCTGCTTCCTGTTATGGGTCCTCACTCCATTCCTTCTGCCCCAACCCTTCGTTACCTGGGTGTTACCCTAGACTCGTCCCTTACTTTTCATGATCATATCTCCTCTGTTGTGCGTTCTTCCTTTTTCCACTTACGTCGTATCAAGGCTGTTCGTTTCATTCTCCCTTCACCCTCTATTGTTACCCTTGTTTTGTCTTTGGTTATTACACGTATTGACTATTGTAATGTTATCTACGCTGGACTCCCCTACTACCAACTTCGCCTACAACTTGTGCAAAATGCCGCTGCCCGTCTTGTTACTCTGTCACCCATTCATGCTCATGTTTCACCCTGTCTCTCATCTTTACATTGGCTCCCCGTTAAGTTCCAGTTCATGTTCAAGTTTCTTATCCTTGCCCATAAAGCCCTTCATTCTAGCACCCCCCAGTATCTAGCTGACACTATTCGCCTTCAGCCCTTTTCTCGTCTCCTTCGCTCCTCTCACAGTAATCGTCTTTTTCTTCCGTCACCTAATCAGGCTCACCTTGAATCTACTCGTCACTCTGCTTTCTTCTTCCTGGCCCCCGCCCTTTGGAACTCCCTCCCCTCCTCACTTCGTATTGAATCATCTTATACCTGTTTCAAAGTCCTTCTTAAAACACACCTCTTTTGTAAGGCCTTTGATCTACCCCCCCCTGTCGATGGTGTTTCCTCTCCCTAGCTACGCCTCCCATTCCCTTTTCCCCTCCGCTCCCTCCTTCCCCCTCCTCTTTCCCTCTAATCCTTTATGCACCTTGGCTATCTGCTATCTGTATTTGTTTTACTATTACCTATCTTAATATCTGATGATTTTATTATCTTGCTCTCTGTCCTATTTTATGGCGTTCCTTTCCTTTTAATTAGCAGTCGTTTTTATGATTGTGCACCGCCCTGATGCTTCGGCCTGGGCGGTATATCAAGTATTTTAATAATAAAGAAAAGATAAAGATACATTACAGGCCAAGGCCGCCTTGCCAAAGGAAAAGGCACATGCCTTGTACAGCTGGCGGGAGAGGTGCAGACTCACCACTCGGTACCGGCTCACCGCCTCCTCTGCTTAATTAATGGGCCATTTGGCCTCATCTGTCCTCGTCACACCCCTTCACATGTGGGTAGCCCAGTGGTGCCTCTGCTCCCAGTGGACTTGGGCACAGGCAGATTGCTGGACAGGGTCAGGGTCATCTGCTAACTGGTGGACACTTAACTGGTGGCAGTCCCTACACCATCTCCAAGCAGGGAGGCCATTCCAGATATCTGTGCCACAGAAGATCCTGACCATGGATGCCTCCCTCCTGGGTTGGGAGGCACACTGCGGAGACCACTGCACTCAAGGCAGCTGGTCGCAGATGGAGTCATGGAACTCAGGGTCATCTTCCTGGTCTTGTGAGCATTCCGCCACCTCTTGTGCAACTGCTCTGTGCTGATCTAGACAGACAACCAGGTTGCCATGTTTACATAGAACAAGCAAGGGGGCACTGTTTGTACTCCCTCTGCCAGGAGGCGGTTGCTCTCCTCTCCTTTGCAATGCACTACGGAAAGCTCCTACGAGCAGTATACCTTCCAGGTCAGAACAATTGCATAGTGGACTAACTCAGAGTCCTATGCCCACACAAATGGGCATTGCAAAGACTCTTCTGCCTCTGGGGCAGGCCCGTGATGGATCTGTTTGCCTCCCTGGACAACACGCAGTTGCCCTGTTTCTGCTCATGCCAGCTGCACCTGGGGAGAGTGGCAGCAGATGCTTTCCTGATCCTGTGGTCCAAGGGTGGTCTCTATGCCTTCCCACTGACTCTGCTGGTGGCCAAGACCCTTTTGAAGATGCAGAGCGAGCAGGCATCAGTGATTCTAATCACCCCCAGATGGGCCCGGCAACCCTGGTTCCCTCTGCTGCTTTCTTTGTCGATGGCACTCCCAGTCCTACTGGGTCGGGATCCGGACCTCCTGTGCCAGGAAGAGGGCTCTCTCCTACACTCCAACCTGGGGTCGCTAGCATTGACAGTGTGGTTGCTGAAAGGGTAGCCTTTCAGTCTCCCAGGGGAAGTCAAAGATATCATCCTGGCCTCCTGAAAACCCTCCACCAGATGAGTATATGCCTTCAAATGGAGAAGATTCTCCGTCTGGTGTGCAGAGAGAGATCACTTTTCCCTGCTGTGTGCAATTAGTGCTACAGTACTTACTGCACCTCTCACATGCCAGCCTGAAGTCTAATTTGGTGAGGGTACATCTGAGTGTCTTAGCCACTCGCCATCCTCCTATAGAGGGGAAGTCCCTCTCAAACCAGCCCCTGGTCTCCAGGTTACTCTGGGGCCTTTTGCAATTGAAGCCCCCTCTCCACCCTCTTGTGGTGTAATGGGACCTTTAATCTGGTGCACTCCCAACTCACCAGCCCACTGTTTGAGCCTCTGGCCACCTGCCAGTTGAGATATCTCTCCTGGAAAGTGTTTTTTCTGGTGGCCATCATGTCTGCTCAGAGAGTGAGCGAACTCCAGGCCTTGGTGGTGGATCTGCCATATACAAGGTTCTATAAGAACAGGGTAGTGCTCTGCACACCCCCCAAATCTCCCCCCCCTCCCGATGGTATCTCCCTTCCACCTTAACCAGGAGGTGGTCCTTCCCATCTTTTCCCCATAGCCCCATGTTGCAGGGAGAAACTTATATTGCATACGCTAGACTGTAAGTGGGCCCTGTCCTTTCAACTTGCAGAGGACTCGGGGCCCTTCGCAAAGCTCCTCAGTTCTCTGTGTCATATGAACAAAGTAGGCTGGGAACTCCTGGTAATGAAGCAAACTGTCTACTTGGGTGGTGGATGGCATTACCCTCGCCTATGAGTAAGCTGGCTTCTCCTTTGATCACTGCACACCATATGCGGGCTATGGCCATGTTGGTAGCCAACCTCTGCTCAGTGCCAGTAACGGAAATCTGCAGGGCCTCCATGTGGTCTTCGATTCATATATTTGTGCTTATTACTGCCTAGAGAGCGAGTTCCATAGGGACAGTGCCTTCGGGTAGGCAGTACTCCATAATATTTTCAGGGTGTAGGCAACTCCTGCCCATCAACCCTTCTGTCTTCAGGAGTGGGAGAGTAGCCTAATGATTAGAGCACTGGCTTGAGAACCAAGAGACCAGGGTTCGATTCCCACTAGCACTCCTTGTGGCCTTGGGCAAGTCACTTAACCCTCCATTGCTCAGAAAAATCCAAGTTATCAATGTCCCTGTTTAATGTACATTACCAAGTTTAAGTTATAATGTAAACCGTTTTGATTGAAATGATAAAGCAGTATAAAAAACTGTTAAATACTGGAGTGATATTGCTGAATGCATGAGTCTTGCAGTGTCTTTTTGTCGGGACTCACCTTCTGCAACTTACGGCTATCTGATGGGTCACCGGTAGTGCTGTCGTGGTTTGGTCCTTGGCAGCCTGGAGCTAGGGAGTCCCATATCTGAGTACTGACTTCCTGCTTGTTCCAGGAGAAAGCATAGTTAGTTGTAACAAGTATTCTTCAGGGACAGCAGGAATCTGTCCTCACAACCCTCCCTTCTGCTCTTGGAGTTGCTTCTCTACATTGTTTTAAGTCCTTTTTCGCTATGTCATTTGACTGAGCAAAATGGCACCCTTGGGCAGGAAGGGGGACCGCGCATGCGTGGTAATATTCTATAGACTCTGCGACAGCTGGGAAATGCTCTGCATGGGCACTTGTGGTGCTGCTGCTGTCACCGTATGTGAGGACTGATTCCTGCTGGCCCTGGAAAACCTGTTACAGGTGAGTAACTTGGCTTTACCTCCTGTATTGTGCAAAATAAGATATTAGAGAGGTACATTCCCCAAAGCTAATGGAGAAAATCAGATGCCCTATAAATGAATGAGTAGGAAAAACTCTGCATAATTCTAAGGGAAAGAGGAGAAAAAGCAGCAAGAGAAGCAAAATTTGTGAGATCCTGTCATCAGCAAAGAGACCTGAGCAGAGACACTGGATCCAGGGCTGGCCTAAGGGTATCGTCTGCTACTGCTGCTGCCCCAGCATTTATTATCTTAAATAGTGGAGGAGTAGCCTAGTGGTTGAACCCTTGATCTTCTGGGTACTAGGCAGTTGCTTTAATTCCCACTGGCACTGTTTGTGACTTTGGGTAAGTCACTTTACCCTCCATTGCCTCAGAAGAAAAGGCTGGTAATCTACTTCCGGTGATACATTGCCAAGAAAACCCAGAGGCTATGAATCAACACTGACTTGATGGCACTAAAAAAAATAAATAAATAAATTAAATTATGAGAAGTACATTGATGAGATGCTTCTTGCAGCAACCAAGCTCTCCAGCACAGGAGAAGATGGGTGCCATCAGAATGTCGATGGTTGGACACAAGTCACCAGGGCCTGCAAAATCACCAATCCAACTTCTCCAGCCCTTGAATTGAAGAACCATTATGCAGTCCTGGAAGTGGAGGAGGTGAAAGCATCCCTGGAAAGGGAAGAACCAGAGTTCAAGTACCCCAAAGTTGCAGAATCAGTGACCAGAAGGAAACGAAGGGTAGTGGTGGTTGGAGACTCTCTTCTGAGGGATACTGAGGCGTCCATCTGCCGACCAGACTTGATGTCCAGAGAGGTATGCTGTCTGCCTGGTGCCAAAATCCAAGATGTTACGGAGAGTTTGCCAAGACTCATCAAGCCCACTGACTATTACCCAATGTTGCTAATCCATGTTGGAACAAATGATACTGCCAGGTATACCTCGGAACGTATCAAAAGTGACTTCATGGCTCTGGGACAGAGGGTGAAGCAGTTAGGTGCACAGGTGGTGTTCTCTTCAATCCTTCCTGTTGAGGGTAAAGGCCAAGGCAGAGAGGCTCGCATCCTGGAAATGAATGCATGGCTGCATGGATGGTGTCATCGAGAGCATTTTGGTTTTCTAGACCATGGGATGCTGTTCCAAGAGTTGCAGAGCAGAGATGGCATCCATCTGTCCAAGAAAGGTCAACACATCTTCGGTAGTAGACTAGCTAATCTACTGAAGAGGGCTTTAAACTAGATTCGTTGGGGATAGGTGAAGAAAGCCCCCAGGTAAGTGAAAGCCCCCAGGTAGGTGATACATTAAATATCTTTATGGAAATGGGTCACAGGGGTAACATATGGAAAGCAGTGTGTATAAATGCCCGTAGCATGGGAAATAAGATCCCTGATGTTGAAGCTTTGGTGGGAGTGGCTGACTTGGATTTAGTGGCAGTTACAGAAACATGGTTCACACAAAACCATGACTGGGATGTAACTATACCTAGCTATACTTTATTCAGAAAGGACAGGGTAGGAAGAAGGGGAGGAGGAGTGGCACTATATGTAAAAACTACTATTAAAGCTTTGGAATTACAGAGCTTAAAAGGGAGAGAGGAGGCATTGTGGGTTAAACTAGAAAGAGGGAAAGAGAAATCTATTTGCATTGGTGTGATATACAGACCTCCCTCACAAGAGGAAGAGGTGGACAGAGTTAATTGAAGACATACGCAGCATTGCTAGGAAAGGGGAAGTGCTACTGATAGGAGATTTCAATATGCCAGATGTTGATTGGCACATTCCTGCTGCAGTATCATCTAGAAGTAAGGAGATTCTAGATTCTCTACAGGGAGAACTATTCAGGCAATTGGTAACAGACCCCACACGTGAAGGGGCCATACTGGACTTGGTGCTTACCAATGGTGAAAGTGTTTCTGATGTTGTAGTGGGAGATCATTTTGCATCCAGTGATCACCAGATGGTGTGGTTCAGTATTAGGACTAGGGCTGTTAGAATCCATTCCAAGGTGAGGATCTTAGACTTTAGGAAGACTAACTTTGCGAAGATGGGCCAATACCTCAGGGAGTCATTAGTGGGATGGGAACAGCTGGGGTATGTAGAAAAACAGTGGGCAAAACTGAAAGGGGGTATTTTAAGGGCAACCAACCTTTTTGTTAAAATGGTAAATAAAGGCAAAAGGAAAAGGAGACCGCTATGGTTTTCGAAGGAAGTAGCTGAAAAAGTGAAGAAAAAGAGGCATGCCTTCATGAAATACAAGAGATCACAGAGAGGAAGACAGGCATCTGTATTTGAAAAAACTCAGAGAAGCTAGCAAAGTAGTCAAGAAGGCAAAGATTCAAAAGGAGGAGGAAATAGCCAATGCAATAAAATGGGGGGATAAGACATTTTTCAGATATATTAGTGAGAAGAGGAAGGGCAAAAGTGGTATTGTCAGACTCAAGGGTGCAGGGGGGGAATATGTAGAAGCTGATAAGGATAAAGCGGAATTGCTTAACAAATATTTTTGTTCTGTGTTCACAGATGAAGAACCAGGAGCAGGACCTCAGAAAACACCCACAAATAGGAACAGAAGCGAGGGACATCTTGAGCAATTTTCAGAAGACTGTGTTCGTGAGAAACTAGCTCAACTTAAAGTAGACAAAGCGATGGGACCGGATGGGATACACCCTAGAATACTGAGGGAACTTGGGGACGTTCTAGCAACTCCACTGACTGACCTTTTCAATGCTTCGTTGGAGTCGGGAGTGGTGCCAAAGGACTGGAAAGAGGCTCATGTGGTGCCTTTACACAAAAGCGGAAGTAAGGATGTGGTTGAAAACTACAGGCCGGTTAGTTTAACTTCAGTGGTGAGTAAATTATTGGAAACACTGCTGAAAGAGAAAATAGTGAGGTTTCTGGAGTCCAGCGGATTACAGGATCCGAGGCAGCATGGATTCACCAGAGGCAGGTCTTGTCAGACAAATCTGATTGATTTCTTTGACTGGGTGACCAGGGAGTTGGACCGAGGGAGAGCTCTAGATGTGGTGTATTTAGATTTCAGTAAAGCCTTTGAAACTGTTCCTCACAGGCGACTTATAAACAAAGGAGCACCCTAGGGATGGACCCTAAAGTTACTGCTTGGGTTAGAAATTGGTTGGGTGGGAGGCGACAAAGAGTACAAGTAAATGGAGCTCACTCTGAGGAGAAGGATGTTACCAGTGGTGTGCCCCAGGGATCTGTCCTTGGTCCGATTCTTTTTAACATCTTTGTTAGTGATATAGCAGAAGGGCTGTCGGGTAAGGTTTGCTTCTTTGCAGATGATACCAAAATCTGCAATAGAGTAGACACCCAGGAAGGTGTAGATAACATGAGGAGGGATCTAGCTAAGCTTGAAGAATGGTCTAGAATTTGGCAGCTGGGATTTAATGTTAAAAAATGTAAGGTCATGCATTTGGGCTGCAGCAATCCAAGGGAGCAATACAGTATAGGAGGTGAAGTACTTTTGTCCAGTAAAGAAGAGCGGGACCTAGGCGTGGTTGTGTCTGATGATCTTAAAGTAGCTAAACAGGTAGAAAAGGCGACGGCAAAAGCTAGAAGGATGCTTGGTGCATACGGAGAGGAATGGCTAGCAGAAAAAAGGAGGTGATAATGCCTCTGTATAAGTCTTTGGTGTGACCTCATTTGGAGTATAGTTTGCAATTCTGGAGACCGCACCTTCAAAAGGATGTGAACAGGATGGAGTCGGTGCAGAGGGTGGCTACTAAAATGATTAGTGGGCTTCATTATAAAGCATATGAGGACAGACTGAAGGATCTTAATATGTACATCTTAGAGGAAAGGCGGGATAGAGGTGATATGATTGAGATGTTTAAATACCTCCGTGGCATAAATGTTCAGGGAGAGAGCCTTTCAATTGAAAGCAAGTTCTGCTACAAGGGGACATGGGATGAGGGTGAAGGGAGATAGATTCAGGAGTGATATGCGGAAATATTTCTTCACAGAAAGAGTGGTGGATCCGTGGAATAGTCTCCCATTGAAGGTGGTAGAGATGAGGACAGTAACTGAATTCAGAAAAGCATGGGACAAACACAAAGGATCTCTAAAGGTAAAAAGTGGACTGTTGTAGTTGTTGATATGGAAGGGCAGACTAGATAGGCCATGTGGTCTTTTTCTGTCATCATGTTTCTATCTTCCTAGGGCACCACAGCCCCTCCACCATTTTTTCAAATCAATAGCAGATGCTTTGAGTAAGCCACTTCAGTGCTGTGGTGAGCCTTGAAGCACCTGTGCATGTGTACAAATGGCCAGCTGCTCTTGCCTCCTCCAATGCGAACTTCCTATCTGAGTGACAGGAGCAGCAGCAAGCCACAAGTGCCTGCAGGTGGTGCTTCAAGACCTGCTGCAGCTTGCTCGGAATCTCAGCTGCCATTTTGAAGAATGGTGAAGGGGTGGCAGTGCTGTTAGAGGGATCTACTGTCCTAGGCAGCTGCCTTGTCCACCTAGTGACTGGGCTGACCCTGTATGAATTTGAACCATAACCCAGGAATTGTCCTTGTCATGACCTTCTCAGTACACTAATTTTATATTAGTGTTTCATTTTCTAAATTTTTTTCCCGCAAATATCACACAAAGTAGTGCTATGGCAATACATATAAAATATTCATGCTAATAAAAATTATCTGAATCTAAACAAAATACTTTAAAGTGTCTTGACTTAAATCTGTGGGTGCAGAGGGAACCACCCCAGCTGCAGTGGCTATAGGTACAGAAAAGTGCAGGTTACACCATGCCATAGGATGTAGCAGGGAACATTGGCTGATAGAGGGGTAAAAGGGGCACTAAGTGAGGACAAGGCTATAGCAGAGGGACTGAATTAATTCTTTGCTTCGGTCTTTTCTGAAGAAGACCTAGGGAATTTTATTCATGACAGAAATGATATACGTGATGTATTGAAAGAAATATTGATAAACTGGGAAGATGTATTACAACTATTGATAAATTAAAGAGTAGCAAATCATCTGGACCGGATGGTAATACATCTGAGAGTATTGAAACAACTGAAATATGAGATTGCAGACCTACTAATCATCTGTACTACCCGAAGAGTGGAGAATGGCCAATGTAATGCCAATTTTTAAAAAGGGTTCCAGGAATGATCTAGGAAACTACAGACCGGTCAGTCTGATGTCAGTACTGGGCAAAATGTTAGAAACCATTATAAAGAATAAAATTACTGATCATGTATATAGTCATGGTTTAATGGGAGAAAGCCAACATGGATTTAGCCAGGGAAAGACTTGTCTTACTAATCTGTGTTGTTTTTTTGAAGGTGTGAATAAACAGGTAGACAAAGGTGAGCTGGTTGATTATAGTGTATCTGGATTTTCAGAAAGCGTTTGACAAGATCCTTCATGAGAGACTCTTGGTGAAATTAAAAGTCATGGGATTGGAGGCAGTGTAGTGTTGTGGATCAGGAACTGCGTAAAAGAGAAAGCAGAGGGTAGGGCTAAATGGCCAATTTTCCCAATGGAGAAAAGTAAATAGCAGAATACTGCAGGGATCTGTGCTGGGCCCACTGCTTTTTAACATCTTCATACATGACCTGGAAATGAGAATGAGTGAGATGATCAGATTTGCAGATGACACAAAATTATTCAAAGTTGTTAAAACCCAAGAGGATTGTAAAAATTTACAAGAGGACCTTGATAAATTGGAATAAATAGGAATAGAGCAACTCAAAATTTGGTTACACCATGCAAGATATAACCTTAGCAATCACCACTCAGGAAAAAGATTTAGGTGTCATTATGGATAATACGTTGAAATCCTCCACCCAGTGTGCAGTGGTGACTAAGAAAACAAATAGAATGCTGGGAATCATAAGGAAAGGAATGGAGAATAAAATAAAGGATATTATAATGCCTCTGTATCGTTTCATGGTTTGACCACACTTTGAATATTGTGTGCAATTCTGGTTGCTATATATCAAAAAGGATATATTGGAATTAGAAAAGGTACAGAGAAAAGCCACCAAAATGGTAAAAGGGGATGGAAGGATACCCTTATGAGGAAAGGCTTAAAAGGTTGTGGCACTTCAACTTGGAAAAGAGATGGCTGAGGGGATATATGATAGAGGTCTATAAATTTAATGAATGAAGTGGAATGGGTAAATGAAGATTGATTGTTTATGCCATGAAAAAGTAGAAAGATTAGAGGAATGCAATAAAACTGCAATGTAACCCATTTAAGACTAATAAGAGAAAATATTTTTTCACTCAACGTGTAATCAAACTCTGGAATTAGTTACTGGAGGATGTAGTAAATGTTGTTGGTGTAGCTGGATTAAAAAAAGGTTTGAACAAGTTCCTGGAGGAAAAGTCCATAAACCATTATTAAAAGGGACCTAGGATATTGCTGCTTGACCCAATACGAGCATTTTGGAACCTGTGTCTTCTGGGGAAATTGCCAGGTGCTTATGACCTAGACTGGCCACTGTTGGAAACAGGATACTGGGCTTGATGGACCTTGGTCTGACCCAGTATGGCATATCTTATGTTCTTATGGGTACCCCCATCAGCCCTTCTCCAGTCCTGTGGAACTTCTCCTGTCTCTAAGGATTTATTAAACACATCCTGTAACGGCCCTGCAAGAATCTCTGAGCTCTTTCAGTATCCTGGGATGTATGCCGTCCGGTCCCATGGCCTTGTCCACTTTCAGTTTTGTAAGCTAGTCTAACACATCATCTTCTGTGAATGGTGTGGTATCTACTCCCTTCCCATTTGTATACTTGTCAATCACAGGTGGTCCTTCTCTAGGATTTTCTTTAGTAAAAACAGAGCAGTATTTGTTTAGCATTTGTGCTTTTTCAGTGGCACTTTCCACAAATCCGTTCCCAGCACTTCTGCAATTCCACCTCTGATTTTCTTCTGAATATACCTGAAAAAAGGTTTTGTCACCACACTTCACATCTTTAGCCATCTTTTCTTCTACCTTGAATTTTGCTATCCTTATTTTTGTGTCTTTTAGTTTTATCCTGTATTCTTTTCTGCATTCCTCTGAATTTTGTGAACGCTGTGTTTTTTGCCTTTATTTGTGCAGCCACTTCTTTGGAGAACCAAATGGGTTTCCTTTTCCTCTTGCTTTTATTTACTTTCCTTACATATGTGTCTGTTCCCCCTTTTTATTGTCTCCTTTTAGTTTAGCCCACTGTAATTCCACTTCCCTTACCCCCTCCCATCCTGCCAACTCCTCCTTCAGACACTTGGCCATTTTACTGAAGTCAGCGTTTTTGAAGTCTAGGACTTTCAGCTTGCTGTGATTACACTCCGCCTTGGTTTTTTTCTCAAACCACACAGTGTGGTGATCGCTGCTGCTCAATGGGCACCCACCCGGATATTTCACACGCTATCTCCGTTGGTGAGTATTAAATCCACTATCGAGCTTTCCCTGGTCGGTTCCATCACCTTTTGTCTAAGTAATGCATCTTGGAAGGCATCCACAATTCTTTTACTTCCTTCCAGTTTTGCAGAAGGAATCCTCCAATCCGCATCGGGTAGATTAAAGTCACCCAATATGATCATTTCCCCTTTCATGGCTGTCTTTGCAATATCAGTAATCAATTCACAATCCATTTCTTCAGTTTGAGTTGGAGGCCTGTAGACCACACCAGTATGGATGATGGTGCCATCTCCTCTTTCCAACACAATCCACAGTGCTTCTTCTTTTCCCCATGTCCCCTGCATTTCAGCAGCTTTAATATTGCTTTTGACGTATAGGACTACTCCGCCTCTTCTACCCTCTCTATCTCTTCTAAATAGATGTATAGCCAGCTATGGCTATATCCCATTCATGCGACTTGTTAAACCACGTTTCTGTAATGGCCACAATGTCCAAGTCCATTTCCACCATTAGGGCTTCCAGGTCAGGAACCTTGTTGGCTAGACTTCGAGCATTTGTGCTCTTTGCTTTCCAGAATTTGTTGACTGGCTTGCCTGTATTTTGCATGGATTTTGTTTTACATGCCTCTTCCCACTTGGCGTTGATGTGTGGGTTAATACTTTGGCTGTTTCCAATGTTATGTTTTTGCTGGAGTGACGTCCTGAACTTGTTGTTTTCCATCTGTCACCCCCTTTCCCTAGTTTAAATGCCTGTCCACATAATGCCTGGATTTTGCACAGGATCCTTTTCCCTGCAGCAGAGAGATGTAGTCCAACACAGTATAGCCTCTTGTTCCATCTATTTCCTCAGTCGCCTATATATCTAAATCCTTCTTGTTTGCACCAGGTTTGGAGTCGTGTATTAAAGTTGTTTATGCGATACAGCCTTTCTGCCCCCTTACCAAGAACAGGTAGAACTTCTGAAAATGCTACAGTGTTAGCAGTGGGTTTGATTTTCTCTCCCAGAATCTGGAGGTCCTTCTGAACTGTAGAGGCACAGTTTCTAGCCAGGTCATTTGTACCCAAGTGGATGACATCAGTTTTGGAGTGCTCACTTTCTGCACTAACTATGGCAGCAATTTGCTTTGTATTCCTGCTGGCTGAAGAGCCTGGGAGGCATTTGACTATCTTCTTCCCTTTGAATTGTGCTCCCAAGTTGGTGCCTCTGATGATGGAATCCCCAAGTAGTAGTAATTTCTCTTTTGTGTCAGTTTCTTTCTATGCAGAGCATTATCAATAGATTGGGCATTAACTTTCTCTTTTAAGGACACTTCAGTTTCTGTTGATTGGGCACTTGAATTTCCAAAGGGAGAGAGGGCGTTATGCAGGGGTATCTCTTGATGGCAAGGGTGTCTTTTTGTTACAGGTTGCAACCTACCAGAGCCCACTATGATCCATTTGTTCCTGGATTGTTTGGTTCTTTGTGGGAGTGGTGGTGGATCTTTTTCAATTTGTATTCTAGAGGAGGTGTGTTTTATTGCAGCTAATTCTTCCCTTAATAGAATCCAGACATATAGGGCAAGCTCTTAAGCACCATAACTATTGCACTGAATACACGACATGCTGATAAGTCATATTAATCAATATGGCTATAAAGCAGTTCTAGAACAAGGAGAAAAGGTGGGTGTTATACTGAATTGAAGGACAGATGTCAATTCATTCACTTCATAATTTATATATGCTTCTATATTATAACTTACTGGATGTCTTTTAATGTTAGTATTTTTAATGTCCTTGGCAATTTTGGTATACTATATTGTCTTATTTTATTTTATACAATACAGCCTTTTATGATTTTAATTTTGACAGATTGGTATTATATATGCTCGTTAATGCACTTTTATGTTTTATATGATATTATGTTGTATAGAGTTCAATATCCCTTGAGGAAGGCTTTGGATTGAAACGTGTGTAGAGTGACCGCAAGGATACTAATAAAGCTCCCTGCTACATCCTATGGCGTGGTGTGACGTGCTTTTTTTCTATACCTCAACTTAAATCTGTTACTTGAATTTTCTTTGCTGTAGTAGTTTTCTGCTCGGTTTCTCTTTCCAGAAGGAAAGATAATGTACACTAATTGGACAGACCTAGGCAAGAAATGTGTAGCAGCCCATGGCCCTCTGTTGACCCTGGATGGAACCATGAGACTGAAGAGTGTGTGAGCACAGTGGGGCAGGGGAGGGTCCTTTTCAGTTTGTCCCACCAACTGCCGTAGCTTTCGGTATCACTGCAGCCTGGAGCACAGCAGCTGCTGGGAATACAAAGTGATGCTATTACTACTTCTTAACATTTGTATAACGCTACAAGGCATACATGGCACTGTATACATACATAAAAGACAGCCCTGCCCCACAGATCTTAAAATCTATACCAGACAGACAAAAAAGACAAACAGGGGACTAGGGTATTAAACAGGAAAATAAGGGAGTCATGCACCAAAAGCAACCCTGAAGAGGTGGGTTTTTAGCCTGTATTTGAATCGGACCTATAGTAAATGGAGCCTAACATACTGAGTCAGGTAGTCTATTCCAGGCATATGGTGCAGCAAGGTGGAATGAATAAAGTGTGGAAGAGAATGACATAGATAAAGGCAATTTGCTTGATGAGCAGAGTTTGCAAGTAAGGGTGTAGGAGAGCTAAGAGAGAAGAGGCAAGAAGGAGCCACAGAGTGAATGCACTTGTAGGTCAGTAGGAGAAGTTTGAACTTGACCTGGAAATGGATAGGAAGCCAATATAGTGACTTGAGAAGAGGGGCTACATGAGCATAGCGGCACTGGCCTAAGATTAGTTGTACAGCTGTATTTTGAATGGATTGAAGGGGAGAGATAATTCTAGGGAAGACTGTCACAATGAGGAGCAGGCTGCATAGTCTAGACAGGAGGTGAGTAGAGAGTGATTAAGGGTCTTGGTAGAGTGTTCAGAAAGGAAGGGATGAATTTTGCTATGTTAGAGAGAAAGAAACAACAGGCTTTAGTGATCTGTTTGGATATGTGCAGAGAGAGAAGTCAAAGGTAACCCCGAGGTTTGCAAGCAGAGAAGATGGGGAGGGGGACAGTGTTATTCACAGAAATAGAAAAAGGAGGAAGGGGGGAGTGGGGAGTTGGTTTAGGAGGAAAAATAAGAACTCTATCTTAGCCATGTTCAGTTTCAGACTGCGATGGGTCATCCAGGAGCAACATCATACAAGCAGGCTGAGATTCAGGCCTGGATTCCTGGAGAGATTTCAGGTGTAGAGAGAAATCAGAGAGTCATTAGTATAAAGATGGTATTGAAACCATAGGGCACCAAGAAAGTGAGTATATATAGAGAGAGAGATCAACTGAGAGTGGGATGGCAGTAGAAGGAGATCCGCCAGAACAAACACTAAAAATTGTGATGGGAAAGATAAGAACAGAGCTCTTAAATCCAAGCAAGGACAGGGTATTGAGGAGAAGGTGTTGATGAACAGCGTCAAAAGCAGAAGATAGGTCAAGAAGGATGAGGCTCGAATAGAGGTCCTTGGATTTGGTCAGGAAAAAGTTATGGTTTATTGCTTACTTGATATACCACGCCTTCTAATAACAGGGTGGTGTACAATTCCAAAAAATAAAGAAATACAAAAATCATATAGAAAAGAATGCCATCTGCAGAAGGAAAGGCAAATATCCATAAAAGAGCTAGGAAGGAGGACAGAGCAGGGGAAGTCAGGGATCCAGGGAAGGAGGTCAAAAGCGCAACAGAAGAGGTGCATTTTAAGTCTGGATTTAAAGCGTGGATAGGAGATTTCTAAGTGAAAATCAGTAGGCAGTGCATTCCAGAGAGCAGGACCAAGCTAGTAAAAGGCGGAAGGGCAGGTGGACTCCAGGCGGGCGTGTGAGGGGGATGGTTACTGGAAACCTTAGCAACAGCTGTTTAAGTAGAGTGTAGAGGACGAAAGACAGATTGCAGTGGATCCAGAATGACTTGAAAAGAAAGAAAGTTAAGACAATGGCCATGAACAGCGTGTTCAAGTAGCTTAGATGTGAAAGGGAGAAGGGAGATGGGCTGATTGGAAGGGCAGGAAAAGTCAAGGAAAGGATTTTTTGAGGAGCAGTGTAAGTGCAGCATGTTTGAAGGCATCAGGAATAGCTGCAGTGGAAAGTGATAGGTTGAGGATATGAGAGATGGACGTGGCGACAGCCAAGGGGATGCCTATTCATGCTCTTTGCCATTACTGTGGAATGGAATGCAAAAAATTTATTGTTCTATGGACAATCTGTAATGTTTTTGGAAGGCGATAAAAGCACGGATAGAAATCCCATGTAGAAAGGGGAAGACGATGGTAGTGGGGGTGTACTACCTGACTGCCTGGCCAGAATGAACAGATGGATGATGAAATGCTGGGAAAGAAATCAGGGAAGCTAACAAAAGTTACAACACGGTAATAATAGGTGATTTCAATTACCCCAGTATCAACTGGGTTAATGTCACTGCAGGACAGCTAGAGAGATAACGTTTCTAGATGAAATAAATGACTGCTTCTTGGAGCAGCTGGTTCATGAACCGACAAGAGGGGAAGCTATTCTGGACTTAGTCCATAGTGGAACACAGGATCTGGTGCTAGAGATAAGGATGTTGGGGCCCCTTGGCAGTAGTCATCATAGCATGATCAAGTTTGATAAATGGAAGAAGGAAGGCAAGGGAATCCACAGTACTGCCTTTTAACTTTCAAAAGGAAGACTATGATAAAATGAGAAAGATAGATCAGAAAAAACTAAGAGGAGCAGCTGTAAAGGTTAAAGATTTACATCAAGCATGGGTGGTGTTTAAAAATACTATCTTGGAAGCCCAGACAAGATGTATTCCATGCTTTAGGAAAAGTGGAAGGAATGCCAAAAAAAAAATGCCAGCATGATTTAAAGGCAAGGTCAGAGAAGGTGGTGTAGCCAAAATAAAGCATATTTCAGGAAATGAAAAAAAAAACCTGTGCGAGAGTCAGTTGGGCCATTGGATGATAGAGGGTAAGGGGCAAAAGGGGCACTAAGGCCATCGTGGAGAGAGTGAATTAATTCTTTGCTTTCATCTTTACTGAAGAAGTTGTAGGGAAGTTACTCATGCCTGAAATGGTATTTAAAGGAAGAATTGAAAGAAATATTGATAAACCTGGAAGATGTATTACAGCTATTTGATAAACTGAAGAGTAGTAAATCACCTGGACCAGATAGTATACATCTGAGGGTGTTGAAAGAACTGAAATATGAGATTGCATTGCAGACCTACTATTCTTTATTTATTTGAAAGGTTTTATATACCGCATTTCCAGTGATCAACGCGGTTTACATATAACATCACCCAACTTTACAGAGAACACTGGAACATGGAACTGTTAAACTAGTGCACAGTAAAAAGTAACATTGTAGCATAGCGGGACCATGATTAGGGAGATACAAGGCAACATTTTTTTTTCAAAAACACAACTATTGCACAACAGATGAACAGGACAATGTACATAGTTCATTCATTATACTTCAGGTGGTGCCTTAGAAGTGGTCTGAGAATAGATAATTTTTTAATAACTTGTTGAATGTTGGTAGATCAGAGATGGCTCTAATGGTTTGTGGAAGTGCATTCCAGAGGGGAAGGGCAGAAAGGAGAATAATCTAGTGCAGGTTGATTGGTTCTGCTTTGTCACCTCTTGGGGTAGCACAATCTTATTTTGGGTGGTTGTTCTTCTGAGCCTGTTCTCTGGAGACCGTTGTAGCAACTGCTGTAGCTAGAAAGAGGTCAAGCTATGTTAGGCTTTGAATGTTGTTATAAGTATTTTATACTTGACTTGTGACTGGACAGGGAGATAATGTAAGCCTTTTAGTATAGGTTTTATGTGACTGGAACTATCGTTAAAATCATCTGTAATACCGGAAGATTGGCGAATGGCCAATGTAACGCCAATTTTTAAAAAGGATTCCGGTGAGCTTGACGTCTGTACCGGGCAAAATGGTAAAAACAATTACAAAGAAAATTGCTGAACATGTAGATAGACATGGTTTAATGGGAGAAAGCCAACATGGATTTAGTCAAGGAAAGTCTTGCCTTACTAATCTGTTATATTTTTTTGAAGGTGTGAATAAACAGGTAGATGGAGATGAGCTGGTTGATACAGTGTTACCTAGATTTTTAGAAAGCCTTTGACAAGGTCCCTCATGAGAGATGGCCAAATTAAAAAGTCATGGGATTGGAGGCAGTGTACTATTGTGGATTTGGAAATGGTTGAAAGCTAGAAAGCAGAGAGTAGGGCTAGATGGCTAATTTTCTCAAAGGAGAAAGGTGAATAGCAGAGTACCCCAGGGATCTGTGCTGGGCCCGCTGCTTTTTAACATATTTATAAATGACCTGGAAATGGGAATAATGAGTGAGGTGATCAAATTTGCAGATGACACAAAATTATTTGAAGTTAAGATGCAAGAGGATTGTGAAAAATTGCAAGAGGACCTTGATAAATTGGAAGACTGGGCAACCAAATGTCAGATGAAATTTAATGTGGACAAGTGCAAAGTTATGCACCTAGGAAAGAACAACCCAAACTATGGTTCCATGATGCAAGGTTCCACATTAGGAACTACCATCCAGAAAAACGATTTAGGTGTCATCGTGGATAATATGTTGGTAAAGGGGATGGAAGGTTACCCTATGAGGAAAGACGTAAAAGGTTAGGGCTTTTCAACTTAGAAAAGAGATGGCTGAGGAGACACATGATAGAGATTTATAAATTAATGAATGGAATGGAATGGGTAAGCTTAGATAGTTTGTTTTACGCCATCAAAAAGTAGAAAGATTAGGTGACACCCAATGAAACTACAACGTAACCCATTTAAGTAGTTGGAAAATATGGACTTGGCAAAGTAGTTGGAAAATATGGACTTGGCAACAGAAATGAAGCTGGAGAAAGACTGATAGAATTCTGCAAGACCAATGATCTATTCATCTCAAACACCTTCTTCCAGCAACACAAGCGGCGACTGTACACATGGACTTCACCGAATGGATTATATAAAAATCAAATTGACTACATATGTGGAAGACAACGATGGAAAAGCTCTGTAACATCAACAAAGACAAAACCTGGAGCTGACTGTGGTACAGATCATCAACTACTAGTATGCAAACTCAAGCTAAAGTTGAAAAAGAGCAAACCACTCATGAATGCAGCAAAATATGACCTTGAGAATATACCACTGGAATTTAAAGAGTGCCTGCAAAATCGATTTGCTGCTTTAGATACAAATGACAGAGCTCCGGAAGAGTTAGGGAATGACATCAAGAAGGTTGTGTTGGAAGAAAGCGAGAAGTCTCTACAAAAGGTGAAAAAGCAAAAACGGCCAAAATGGATGACAGAAGAAACTGAAAATTGCCCAGAAACGCAGAGAAGCTAAAGCCAGAGGAGAAAGAAAGACAATCGCAGAACTCAACAGAGATTTCCAACGTGCAGCAAGACAGGACAAGGAAAAGTACTACAATGACACTTGCAAGGAAATAGAAGCAGAAACTATTAGAGGAAGAACAAGATCGGCTTTCCTAAAGCTACGAGAGTTAAAGAAAACGTTCCAGCCTCGAATTGGAATGTTACAAGATGCTCAAGGTTCTATGTTGAATGATGCTGAGAAGATCAAGAAAAGGTGGAAGGAATATACAGAGTTTTTATATGATAAAGATCAAGTGGACCAACAGCCGTTTCAACCTGTACCTTATGATCGGGAACCATTGCTGATGAAAGAAGAAGTTGAAGCAGCATTGAAAGCCTTATCAAAGAACAAAGCACCAGGCATTGATAGCATTCCCATAGAAGTATTGCAGCAATCTGATGCAGCTGTTACCGTACTCACAAGGCTCTGCCAAGAAATATGGAAGACAACATCATGGCCAACTGACTGGAAAAGATATGTGTTTATACCAATACTAAAGAAAGGTGATCCAACTGACTGTGGAAATAATCGCACAATCTCTCTGATCCCACATGCCAGCAAGATTCTACTGAAGATTATTCAAAAGAGACTACAACCATACCTGGAACAAGAACTACCTGAAGTGCAAGCAGGGTTCAGGAAAGGGCGAGGAACGAGAGACATCATTGCGGATGTGAGATGGATCCTTGAAAAGACTGACAAATACCAAAAGGATATCTATTTGTGCTTTATCGACTATAGCAAGGCTTTTGACTGTGTAAACCATGAGAAACTCTGGGCCACATTAAGAAGCATGGGTATACCAGAACACCTGATCGTTCTCTTGCGCAATCTGTACATTGATCAAGAAGCAACAGTTCGAACGGAACAAGGAGAAATAGAATGGTTTAAAATAAGCAACGGTGTAAGACAAGGCTGCATACTTTCCCCCTACCTGTTTAATTTATATGCAGAACAAATCATCAGAGAAGCAGGATTGTATGAAGACAACAGAGGTGTGAAGATTGGTGGAAGACTCATCAACAACCTTCGCTATGCTGATGATACCACATTACTGGCTGAAAGTGAAGATGATCTGAAACATTTGCTTCTCACAATCAAAGAACATAGTCTCAAAATGGGCCTGCACCTTAATGTAAAGAAGACAAAGATCATAACTGGCATAATCAACAGGTTCATCGTTGAAGGAGAAGAAATTGAAATTGTGAACAACTTTAACCTACTTGAATCAACTATCAATAAAGAAGCAACAAGCAGTCAAGAAATCAGACACATTGCTCTTGGCAGAATGGCTATGAAAGACCTAGATAAGATTCTCAAGAGCAGAGATGTCTCTCTCCATACAAAGATTTGACTTGTTCAAGCCATGGTATTTTCAGTAACATCATATGGATGTGAAAGCTGGACAGTGAAAAAGATAGACAGGAAGAAAATTGATGCCTTTGAATTATGGTGCTGGCGGCAAATACTGTGTATACCATGGACTGCCCGAAGAACAAACCAGTCGGTACTAGAGGAGATCAAACCTAAGCTTTCTTTAGAAGCTCAGATGACAAGACTTCGACTTTCATACTTTGGACACATCATGCGAAGAGAGAGATCATTAGAGAAAGACATTATGCTTGGCAAGATAGAAGGTCAATGCAAAAGAGGAAGGCCAGCAATGAGATGGATCGATACAATAACAGCAGCTACGGGTACCAGTCTCTCAACAATGAGCCGCCTGACTGAAGACCGAACACAATTTAGACTCGACGGCACTTAACAACAACAACAACAAGAGAAAATATTTTTTTCACTCAACATGTAATCAAACTCTGGAATTTCTTACTGATAATTACGGGGGATTTTAATTTACACCTAGACGCTCCCTCCTCCTCTAGGGATCAGGCCTTCCTAGTACTCCTTCGTGACTTGTCCCTTTCCCAACACGTCACTACTTCTACCCACAGAGCCAGACATACTCTGGATCTTATTATTTAATCCATCTCTTCGAAAGTTTCTCTGCGACACTTTGTCCCCATATCTCTGCCTTGGTCAGATCATTGTCTTCTCACCTTCCTCGCTTTCTTAGGCTCCCCTTCCTCCCTTCTCTCCTCTCCCTCCGATCCTACTGTTTCTTCTGCCCCCTTAAAATACTCACGCCGGCTTACCTCTTCTACTCTTGGTTGCTTTCCATCAGCAAATGACCTATCTCAACCATGGTTTCATTCTGGCCTTTACCTTCTCTGTTCCCAACTTTGGAGGGCAGAATGGCTATGGATGAAATCACGCTCTCCATCGGCCTTGCAGTCCTTCAAAACCCAACACACCCACTACTGCTCCCAGCTGCACTTTTCAAAACAGACCTATTTGTCCACGTCTAATTCTTTGGCTCCCAATCAGTCCTGTCAATTATATAGGGTTCTTTGCTCTCTTACCTCACTTCAACCTGATGTCCAACACACAGCCGCTCCATCAACAACTTCCTCTTCTGCCTCCCAAATGGCCTTATTTTTCGCTACTAAGGTTCTCAACTTGCGGGCATCTTTGTCCCACTGTCCTCCTCCCATTTCCTCTCCTGCCCCCTCCTCTCCCCTTCCTTCCTCTTCTCTTTCTCATGACTGGATCTCCTTCCACCCACTTACCTCTTCAGAATTATACAAATCCATTATATCTGCCAATAGGACTACGTGCTCCCTCGATCCAATCCCTTCTTCCTGGCTTCTCACACCCGCTCTTGCTCTTCTTCCCTCCATTTTAACCATCATCAATACCAGTCTCTCCATTTGGTATTTTTCCCCATCCTTGGAAGCACGCCCTGATTTGCCCTCTCCTAAAAAAAGCCCTCCCTTGACCCGCTTATCCCCTCCAATTATCGACTGGTCTCTTATCTTCCATTCCTGGCCAAGATATTGGAATAAGCGGTTTTCGCACAAGTATCATACCATTTGGACACTACCCACTTCCTTCATCCCTGTCAATCTGGATTCTGCCCCGGTCACAGCGTGGAAACGGTGTTAGTAGCTTTTCTCGATGAAATTCACGTGTGCATGATCATGGGGACTTCTCGGTGGTGGTATCACTTGACCTCTCTGCTGCTTTTGACTTGGTGGATCACGCTCTTCTCCTTTCTCGTCTATGGGATGCTGGCCTCAGAGGGGACCGTCTTTCGATGGTTTCACTCTTATCTGTTTGCCTGCTCTTGCTCTGTGATTCTCAGTTCCTCCTCAGATGTTTCCTCTGATTCTTTTCCCCTCCACTGTGATGTCCCTCAAGGTTCTGTCCTGGCTCCCCTGTTATTTAACATCTTTATGGCACCCCTTGCACTACTCATACAGCAATCAGGTATTTCAGCCTTCTATTTTGCCGATGATATTATTCTTCTACATCATACTTCTCCCTTGCACCCTGACCTTTCACCCCTTAACTCCTGCCTCTCCTTAGTATCTGACTGGTTGGTTTTGAATTGCTTGCACCTTAATGTCTCTAAGACCGTAGCTATTTGATTCTCCCATGGATGTTCCCCCCCCCCCCCGGCCCCCCTCATTTTCTGGCTCTCCCATTCCTTTAGTTACATGCTTTCGCTATTTGGGTGTTCTTCCTGACTCTGACCTTTCCTTTCATGACCATATATCTCACCTCAGCAAGTCCTCTTTCTTCTTCCTCCATCAGATTTGTGCTATCTGTCCTTTCCTAACGCTGCAGGCTCTCACGACCCTCCTTCTTTCCCTGGTTATTTCCCATCTGGACTTTTGTAACTCTGTTCTTTCTGGTATCTATAAATCTCAGCTTCTTCGATTACAATGAATACAGAATACAGCCGCACGCATGCTTTCTCACTCCGCCCCCCTGGGATCACGTTATACCACTCCTTGTTAACCTTCACTGGCTCCCACTAGCATCTCGTATCCGTTACAAGCTCCTCACATTGGTGTACCAGGTGATTCCCATACCCCCTAATATTTGTCCAATCTTCTTCAGTTCCACACTCCCAGCTGGTCCCTTTGCTCAATTCATGTTAATCGACTTCACCTCTCCTCCCCAACACGTGCTCATCTTCAGTCCACTCTGTCCTTTGCATTTTTCTTTGCTGGCTCTGCCCTATGGAACTCCTTATCTACCTCCCTCCGTTTGGAACCACATTACCAAACCTTTAAGATGCAATTGAAGACCCACCTGTTCAATGAAGCCTTCAACTTACCCGTTACCCCTGTTTAGCCCTATGTCCTGTTTTGTAGTTACATAAATGTTGTATCTCTGTCTCTTGCTTTCCTGTCATTAATGTAACTTCCTTTCTTTTTTGGTGCCTTTGGCCTATTTCTATATTTTTTTTGGAATTGTAAACTGCCTTGGTTGTAGTTTGAAAGGCGGTATATCAAGTGTAATGAACATAAACATAGAGGATGTAGTAAAAGCTGTTAGCGTAGCTGGGTTTAAAAAATGATTTGGACAAGCTCCTGAAGGAAAGGTCCATAAACTATTATTAAAGAGGACCCAGAAAATCCACTGCTTGCCCTGGGATGAGCATTATGGAACCTGTGTGCCTTTTTGGCAACCTGCCAAGTACTTGTGACCTGGATTGGCCATTGTTGGAAGCAGGATACTGGGCTTGTTGGTCTGACCCATTATGGCAATTCTTATAGTCATGTGGAAGGTAGTAAAATCTCTGGGTTTCCAGTACCACTACCTATTGGCTGTGCTTATTATTGCTGCATCCTTTCAGAGGCAGAAGGAGAAGGTCAAGGTCGAGGATGTAAGGAAGGGAAGAAGCTGGTTACATAGCCTTTAGAGAGAGCTGGCTTGGCCCAAAACCTGAGGTTTGGTTAGAAGCTTGGAGATTCAATATATTTTTTGGGCCGTCAACCATGATATATAGTGCAGGCTCAGCATTATTCTGTTCATATAGTTGGCTAATGTGTGTTGGATGGTACGGTTAGAACATCAGATGTCTACAAAGTAACCAACATCAACTGCTCCAGAGATATAACTATTGTCACCACTCAGAAAAACTCTGTATAATCACACCATCCTCTCCTTCAAAAGACTACTACACACCATTGAAGTTCAATTTAATTTCAAATTTAAAAAGAGATCTCAGAAGTCAGATTATCCCTCTAACAGGTGGTTACCCACCAACAGGGGACTGGTCTTAAACACCATCAACTATCTAAAAACTCCTCTTATACAAATATCAAATCTTTATTATTACATTTTAAACTACTGTTGAGTAGCTAAGCTTAGGGGTATGTTTCCTCAGGTGTGGTAATGTTACTGGTGTTAAGTGCAGTGGTAGTGTTACCAATGCCATATAAGGAAGTGGGTGTACCGGTGTTAAGGTAACAATGGCTGTTTAATGCGTGTTAAAGGGCTCCCTGGCTAGTTATTACACGTTAATGGGACATTGCACTGTAAAGTAGACAAACAAGGCATGTTAAGGCTGACAAAGCACCTAAGGGCTCTAGGTGACCGTACCCTACAAGGTGTGCTACCCTAAGGCGCCCTATAAAGCGCCATAGGTGAAGGTGCCCTAGGGTGGCACACCTTGTAGGGTGCCTTATAGGGTGTGGTCACCTAAGGTGCCTTAGGTTATGGAGCCCAAAGATGAAACAGCTGCACTGGCTCCCCATTCAAGCCAGGATCAGTTTCAAGACCTTGTTGATGATGTTCAAAGCTATCAAGGGGCTCTCCTCCCCCTTTCTGTCTGATGTCATACAACCACTTGCCCCCAGCAGACTAAGAAGAACCGCAGAGACCAATATGTTATCTATACCGAAGGAAACGACAAACTGCACCAAAACAACATCCAACTGAGCCTTTAGTATTCGTGCCCCAAGTCTATGGAACACCCTTCCACCACACATCAGAGCAATCACCAACCTGAGCCAGTTCAGGAAGGCCCTGAAACATTTCCTCTTTATCAAATATCTCACTTACAGCCCTGAACCCCAGCCACTCTCGCATAGTTCGTCCCCAAAAATGTAAATCACCAAACAGGAGCCTTTCCTATTGAACTTCTTATGTATATAGTTTATCTCTGTTCTCCAAGTTACATTCCCTGTTCAATGTAATGACCAGACATGTGTATATTGTCGGATGTTTTTGTTCTATGTAAACTGTGCTGATTGCAAATAGTGCGGTATATAAGAATTGTAAATAAATAAATAAATAAAATAAGATAAGGTGTCCTAAGGGCAGTAAGGTGCCACAGGTTGACAAGCATGAAATGTAAGGCTGGGAAATAGATGTAACCCTAACACTAGATAGAGCACCAAGGAAAGGCAATGGACAAGTGATGGGAGGAAGGAGAGGTGTGAGCCGATGGACCTGCCATATCTGCGGGCATCCTATGTGGCAGCCGCTGAAGTGGACAAACATGTTGGAGGCAGCTGTACCGATGCACAGGCTGTTGGCAATATAAAGTGCTGCAATGACAGTGGGTGGCTGTGGATGGGAATACGTGTCCCCCAGCTGAGGCAGAGGTGGCAAGATATTTGCAATGATAGGAGGACAGAGCAGTAGTCGTGCCATGCAGAGCAGGAACAGGAACAGGAGAAGCAAGTATGAACAGCCACAATGCAGAAAAGGGTACCAGTGCAGGACATGGGGTAGCAGCCTGCACATGAAGATAGGACACTACACAGCTGACAGATGCAGATAGACGGACAGAAGGATGGTTGGCAACTGTGATAAGGTTATTATGGGCTGGCAGCACAGATTGCAGAGATGTGTCTGACTGTTGCAGGCCTGCAGTGGACTTGCATGGGACAGGTGTAATAAAATGAGACCAATGGGGGATTGAACCCATGACCCCTGCCTTGGAAGTTATTGTATTTACCAGTGGACTACACCTCTATGGCTTTTGTTACAGCAATTGCTGGATACAGAATGACTGCAGGTCACCGCCCAAAATGTCTGCTGTGTTTGCCAGGATAGGGTAGACCCACCAATACTCATGATGCACTGCACATGCAGAACAACAGTCTACAGCTGAGCACCAGATGGGGTATGCAGCTCTCCAGCACCACAGATTGGTAGGAGGAACTGACAGTGTGTGATACTGACACAGAGTAGCTACATACCATGCCATTGTGCTGGTTCTGTGTTCAGCCTGAGGGTGAGGTTGTGTGCCCAGCACCAAGTCTGCAGTACCCAGGTTGCTTCAGATAAACTTTGTTGCAGGGCCCTATCATTGCCAGCATGTGACAGGTATTCCTTGCAGCCACACCTAAGATAATCCTGTGTTCATCTATATTCCCCAGTCACATCTAGCCCTTGGGGACCAGGAGCCACCCAAGATAGAGCGTATCCAGTGTGGTTGCCATGGTCACTTGTTATAAGAGCAGGGGAGGTGTCTGGACTCACATGCGGATTATGTAGCACTGTCTACCAAACCGCCCTCTCTGGGTCAGGGTGGTGTACAGGATATGGCCCAACAGACCCACACTCTACATCTTGGCAGTAGAGGGACATAATGACAGGCTTGGGACCAGCAACCCAGTCCTGCTGCCAATAGGCTGATGTCTAGGGCAGTTGATCCAGATCTGTACATATCACAGGGGCACTGGCAGACAAACTGTGGCCCTAGAAAACCTCAACTGCCCCCCACCAAGATCTGACATTCACCAGCAGAGGGCACAGTCAGTCTGCACCTGCTGCACTCCATACAAGGTGTTCCAGCCATGCACATGCTAGCTGCAGTCAGTCCGCTAGCCAGTCCATAGTGCATGTTCACAGAGGAGCTATGTGCACCCAGAATTGGGATGTAAGCACAGACACCAAGCAGGTATCTCAGTGATTGGTCCCCAGAACAGGGAACATGCAGATATCACTGGAGGCAAATACTGTATAGCACTATGTGGGAACATAGACATGCCATGGTCACTGTTCGGTCAGAGTGAGAGTGTCCTCCTAGCATGAGATGCTGTGGCCACCCTGTCCATGCAGGTGATGGTCGGCCACTACTATGTCCCAGCCATTGCCCTACACCCTATGCAGACGCATCCTGCCCAATCCACACTGTCCGCCACATACCCATGCTACCTTGCTCCTCAGTATGCAAATTTGCAGGGTAACACTGGTTATAGGGTAAGCATTGTAGGCCCAGTGGGGGATAGGTAGCCACAAAACAATGGATAGACATACACACACTCACACTCCTATTTCAGCATTGTGCAGAGATAGGAGTGGTAGGCAGCCATGACCACCACACTAGTCCAGAGCACAGTGCAGGCATTGCTACGGTATGCAGGTGCTAGTAGTGGTGCTTTGGTGGTAACTGCTGCTCCGGGCCGGGCCCAACAGCCTGACTCTCCATGAAGCTTTGGATAGTGGAGCCTGTGTGTGTGGGTGTTTGTACCTCTGTTGGCCGATGCTTTGGGGAGTGCACATGTTGCTGTTGTTTTTGCAATGTGGGGTAAAATGTAGGGACATGGTCTGTAGGAGCCACAGCTGGAACCTAAACCTGTGCCCCTCTGTTCCATGACACACTGTCTGTGTGTACTGCACCACACTGTTGCCACAGATGCACAGTAGTCTCTGGGGCTACCTTTGCCTTTCATCAGACAGACCTTGTCAGTTGCACTGTACATCATGCACTGGAACAGGGCACGGCTTTGGTCTGGTGTGGGCAGGTGTCACTGCCCCCTCAGCCACCAACACCCCCTCCCCCACCATACTGACGGTGCACAGTCCTGGGCCATCAAATGTGCAGGTTAGCGGGTGCCTGGGATGTGGGGTCTGGGGTGGGGGGGCATACATAGGCATCTACACTACCCCCTGTCACCGCCTGCCAATGTTATGTGCCTCTCACAGAAGAAACCCCATACTACCACGAGATTGGCCAAGGGAGCTTCCGGAGGAGGTCATCGAGCCTGCGGTCGGTGCGATATGTGCTCTTTGACTTTAGAAGGGATTGAATGGGTGGACCCACGAGATGGAACACATTATTCTTTACGTCATTCAATTAATTGTATGTCTACCCATGTTGTTTATTTGATCATATGCCCTTGCACACTGATATATGTGGGTATGACCACCTGCTCAGTGAAGACACGATTGCAGGAACACCGGTCGCGTATAAACACCGAGGTAATGAGTGCTCCAGTAGTTGCACACTGCATACAGCATTCTCATACTTTTGATCAACTAAGATGGACAATCATCGATGTGGTTCCTTTAGGTATACGTGGGGGAGATCGGCAAGCCATGTTGCGGTATCGGGAACAGCACTGGATTTTTATGCTCCAGACAGTGACCCCCCAGGGTTTAAATGCAGAGATCGAATGGTGGTCTTTAAATTAATTAACTTAATTGTTAGTTTGTGTCAATGGACGCTATCATTGGATTCAACAGTAATGACATCATCTTTGTTCTGACCGGAACAGGAAGTCGGGTATGATGCTTGATAAAGGGCCATTCTCGCATTGGGCTTGAAACACAAAGTTTTGTGTCGTGGGACTACCCGATGTTTGGAGAGAATGTCTTTCAAGGAAATTAATTGTGGCGAACCAGCTTACGGTCTCCGTCGGGATGAGATGAAAAGTTAACATCGACGGGGGAGATAAGTTTATACTTGTTCAGCCCTATCACTATATCATCTGACACAGTTTTGATGAACTTTGTGAAATTCCTATTGTGACATTTGGTGATAGCAGGAAGCTGTTTCTAATTTGGGATTGACAATCCTTTAAAAGTCTTATGTTTGCAGTGGCTGGTCTTTTTGGCCGTTGATAGCCTCTGGCAAATGTGGGTCGTTGAGACCGTTTTTAAAAATTGAATAAAATGGAGGGTCTGTTTTAAGAGAATGTTTCACAACCTCACTTACAGACGATCCGACAAAAAAATAGTTGATACACAAACAACTGTGCACTACACTGTTTCTTATAACAAATTACTGATGATGCAAGATGTTTAATTAGCAGGCCTTTTTTCATTGGAATGTTATGTGCCTGCCATACCGGGGAGAGACAGCTCAGGGGTTTCAGGTTGGTGATCTAGCAACAGTTGGCTAGTGTGGACCTGGTAATTGTAGGTCGATTGTGTTATGCCAGCAGACTGGATGGGCTAGAGCATGAAACACAGCTACCGTTTACCCGGCTTGACCTACTGGGTGTATATGTGTTTCAGACAATGTGTGGTCACACCCTGCAATGCCTTCCTAGGGGCTGCAGTAAAGGGTGTTCATTTCACTGGGTGTCCAAACTGTTTGGGACGCATCCTGGGGGCGGTCCCCAGATGTGCACTAATGCCCTATTACAGGCATAGTGGTACCTGCTGGGTGTTGTCCCCTGGATGGGACACTGTGGAACACAGTCTACTGGGCTTGTTTGACCTTGGTCAGCTGCTCACATGCTGCTTTCCATTTCCTGTGTTCCTATGTGCCACCTGCGGCCCCTATGCCCCATTTTCAGCATCACCATAGTGCCCTTTCATACCTGGCCACTATGCTGTTGCTGCAACTGGAGCACTACTATCAGTGTTTTTGGGCTCCCTGCCTGTGCTGTATATTGCTGACACTGAAATGGTTTCTCTCTCTTGCAAATATACATCTAACGCCAAGTTTTCACTAGCAGTAATGTCCTGACGTTAATGTTGCAGTGTTAGTGTAGCAGGAGCCTCTCCACGCCCACTCCCCACCCATTGACCCCTTCTCTCCGCCCTCTGGGACAGTTACCGCTGTCGGTAATGTTACCGTGCCTTAGTAAACATACCCCTTAGCTTCTCGAGCCCATATATGCTAATTCAACAAAATTATATCAATAGTCCAATCAGCCTTTATACAATAAATGGTTAGACCAAACTGCATATTTATTTTATTTATTTAGCTGTATTTATATCCCGCTTTTCACCGGGTCAAAGCGGTCAATTGGGGGATACATTTAACACGAGGGGATATGACACACATACGCTAATACTTACAGGGAACATGGGCAATGGAGGGTTAAGTGGCTTGCCCAAGACCACAAGGAGTGCCTATAGGACTAGAAATCCCAGTCCCTCCGGCCTGAGATTGCTGTCCCCAGGTGGGACTTGAACCCCCGGCCCTCTGGCCTGAAGTACCTTGTCCTAACCACTTGGCCACTTCTCCCATAAACTCATAAAGCTCCAGGTGGCTCATCCACAATGCCAACACTTAAAATAGAAGGACATAAATGTCAAGAGTCCATTCACAAAAGCAGCTTCAAGTGCCACCAGAAACTTAGCTTTAAATGGTGCTTAAATCTCTAAAAGAACTTTTAAATATCTTGCCCAACAAAGATCCTTGTTTCACCAAACAACTTAATCAAACGGGGCAGTAAACATTGCTCTCCTCAAAGGGACTAGCCCAGTGGTTCTGAACCAGTCCTCCTTGAACCCCTAGGCCAGTCGGGTGTTCAGGATAGCCCTAATGAATATGCATTAGAGATATCCTGCCAATCTGACTGGTTTGTGACCCTCTAGGGCTGGATTCGGAGACCCCTGCCTTACACCTCTGTCATTTAAGATTGTGAGTGGGCAAGGTGCAGATCTCCAAGACATCTAAAAGGTTAGATAGAATTTGTCACATGCCTCTTTGCTTCTCACCACCACCAAAATATTGTCTATTAGACAACATTTTGGTGGTGGTGAGAATTGAGGAGGCATGTGACACATTCTATCTACCATTTTGATGTCTAGGACATCTGCACCTTTATCTTTATTTAAAAACTTGATAGACCGCCTGGACCAGGGGTCTCCAAATCTAGCCCTAGAGGGCCACAAACCAGTCAGGTTGGCAGGATATCTCTAATGCATATATATCTCATGCATATTCATTAGGGCTATCCTGAACACCCGACTGGCCTAGGGGTTCAAGGAGGACTGGTTCAGAACCACTGGACTAGCCAAACAATGTTCAACCACAAACTCTAACTAAACTTTAAAAGGAGTCATCTGACCAAAGAGACACAGATCAAATTTGATAATAGATAATAGATAAGGGAGGCATGGTCTAGTGGTTAGGACAAGGTACTTCAGGCCAGGGGTTCAAGTCCCACCTGGGGACAGCAATCTCAGGCCAGAGGGACTGGGATTTCTAGTCCTATAGGCACTCCTTATGGTCTTGGGCAAGCCACTTAATCCTCCATTGCCCATGTTCCCTGTAAGTATTAGCGTGTGTCTCATATCCCCTCATGTTAAATGTATCCCCCAATTGACCACTTTAACCTGGTGAAAAGCAGGATATAAATACAGCTAAATAAATAAATAAATAGAACTTCAGATGTGCCATACTGGGTCGGACCAAGGGTCCATCAAGCCCAACATCCTTTTTCCAATAGCAGCCAATCCAGGTTACAAGTACCTGTCAGGTTCCCAAAATGCTAATAGCTCTTTCTACTAGATGCCTGCCTTTTAACTCAGAGGCCAATTTTTTAAAGTCAACCACTTATAGAAAACACCACTTGCTTTTTTTTTCTTTTTTTTTTACTATTTAGTAGCTTATATTGTGAATCAAAGAGCAGGAGCTAGGCATACACTTAAACTATTTTTTTAATTTAAACTATTGGAGCAGGAAGACAGCTTATGATGAACAGATTTTGAAAAAACAATATAGCACACCCCATTCACCAAAACGAACAGTAAATAACTGATAACCCAGTCCCCACTACACCTCCTCAGTTCATGCATGAACGAAGGCTCATTCAAACCATCAAGCCCCATCAAGTATATTTTCCCTATTTACCTCCTTCCCCAGCGACTGGCAGTGATCTATATTAAAATCCCAACTAAACTCAGCAGCAGCTACCTCTACCACCCCACCACCTTTCACATGAGATAGGGTGTCCACATGCCCTCAAATGTCTCCCATTGTACCTCTCTATAGGGCCATTAGCCTGCTTATTTTTTTTACAGTGCTTATATACCACTTTTCACTGGGTCAAAGCTGTGTATGTTTAGGTATGGTATATATTTCCCTTGTCCCTGAAGGACTCACAATCTATGTTTTGTACCTGAGGCAATGGAGAGTTAAGTGGCTTGCCCAAGGCCACAAGAAGAAGCTATGGGACTAGAACCCCCAGTCTTTCCAGCCCAAAGTTGCTGTCCTTCAGCAGGATTTGAACCCCCAGTCCTTTGGCACAAGGTAACTTGTCCCAACCACTAGGCCACTGAGCATTCAAATATCAGATGAAATTTAATGTGGATAAGTACAAAGTTATGCACCTAGGAAAGAACAACCCAAACTATGTTTACACGATGCAAGGTTCTACATTAGGAACCACCATCCAAGAAAAAGATTTAGGCATCATCGTGGATAACATATTGAAACCCTCCCCACAGTGTGCAGCGGTAGCCAAGCAAGCAAATAGAATGCCAGGTATCATAAGGAAAGGAATGGAAAATAAAACAAAGGATATTATAATGCCTCTGTATCGTTCCATGGTGAGACCGCACCTTGAATATTGTGTGCAATTCTGTTCGCCGTATCTTAAAAAGAATATAGCGTTATTAGAAAAGGTATAGAGAAGAGCCACCAAAATGGTAAAGGGGATGGAAGGATACCCCTATGAAGAGAGGCTAAAAAGGTTAGGGCTCTTCAACCTGAAAAGAGACGGCTGAGGGGAGATATGATAGAAGTCTATAAATTAATGAACAGAGTGGAACGGGTAAACGTAGATCGATTGTTTATGCCATCAAAATATAGAAAGACTAGGGGACATGCAATAGACCTATTTAAGACTAATAAGAGAACATATTTTTTCACTCAACATGTAATCAAATTCTGGAATTCATTACCGGAGGATGTAGTAAAAGCTGTTGCTGTAGCCGGGTTTAAAAAAGGTTTGGACAAGTTCTTGGAGGAAAGGTCCATAAACTAAAGAGGACCTGGGAAATCCACTGCTTACCCCAGGACAAGCACTGTGGAACCTGTGACCTTTTTAGGAACCTGACAGGTACTTGTGACCTAGCTGTTAGAAACAGGATACTGGGCTTGATGGACCTTGGTCTGACCCAGTATGGCATATCTTATGTTCTTATTGTAAGGGGAAATTTATTATAGAACAGCGAAGTCAACCCATCCACCCTAGGAGGTTGCCTGGATTTCAGAACCTTAATAGGCCATCTGGACCTCCTCCCTCCCTATTTCTTCCTCCAGTACTGCCCTCTGTTCTTGCTCTAGTACAGGAAGAGCATGCCCTGCCAAAAAGGCAGTTTTATTCTTCTCTGATCCAGGCTCTTCCAACTTATATAGGTCCGAATAGAACACAACAAGACATTCTTTGATTTACTCCAAGTTCATCACCCTCTCCCCCCTCCCCCCCCCCCTTTTTGTGTACAGTTTGGCTATTCTGCTTCCTCATTTTCGGTCTTTCCAGATTTCGCAATACCCTTCTGATCAAACAATCCCTCAGTTCCATGTAGACTCTCCATCTCCAGCCCAAGCTGCCTCAAGGGTGCCTGTCTTCCACATCTTTAGCCTTAGTTTTACCCAGGAAGGCAGCTAGTCGCTGCATCCCATACTACAATGTGTGCCACCCACCTCCCCACTGCGATCAAAAAATTTCCGAATGTTCCCCTCTATGTCCTGAATTACCAATGAGTCCCCTAAAATCTCATCATTCGATCTCCAGAAATATAAATTATTGGGGTCACTCTTTCCCTTTAATTCCACCCACACTGGGTCATGATCAGATCATGCTGTGGTTTCAATATTAGCCTGCTGTACCTCAGAAAGCAGGGCCCTATCTACCAAGATACAATCAATCCTAGAGTATGTATTGTGGATCGTTGAATGATAGGAGTAGACCTCCCAGTTGCGTACAAAAGCTTCCACATGTCTGTCAGGCCCATCTCCCTAACCATTTCCTTCAAAAGCCATTGGCCTTTTCCCCCATATTGCACTCCCCTAGA
This sequence comes from Ichthyophis bannanicus, assembly GCA_033557465.1. Taxonomy (NCBI): domain Eukaryota; kingdom Metazoa; phylum Chordata; class Amphibia; order Gymnophiona; family Ichthyophiidae; genus Ichthyophis; species Ichthyophis bannanicus. The sequence goes on from CM066041.1 coordinate 21,552,687, forward strand.
ATTATCTTTATCAGGATTCCAAGTTAAATTAAAATCCCCCCCCCCCCGACTACCCAGCAGACCCCAGCCATGCCCAACAGCTTCTCCTCCAGACCTCTGAAGAGCATACACAATATTTACAATATTCCATTCTAACCTCCCCCCCCCCCCCAGTTTAATCCGCACTCTCAAAAACCTGTCTGCTGCATCTGTTATTTTTTCAAATATCTCTGGATTTGAGGCTTTAGAGAAGAGAACAGCCACACCTGCCTTTTTCTTTTCTCGTATATTTGAGGCAACCACCACACATGGTTAATTGGGCAAACGTAACAGATGCTAGTCTTTCTTGAGCAAACGAGTTTCTTGAAACAAAACTTCATGGGTTTGGAGGCGATCCAGTTCTTTCAGTTGAGATGCACGCTTCACTGGTGCATTCAAGCCCTCAATATTATAGTTTACAATTTATAGTTAGCTGTCATCTGAGCACAATCCAAACTGAATAAGGTCCATACTATAACCAGTCCCTAGAGTCTCTCCCCACCCACCCAACACCTCCCCCTACCCCCCATATCAACACGATACCTCCACCCATGAGGCACCCACGCCATATGAGGAAATGATGTCCCACAGAATCTCCAGCCCCCACACATGCCCAGTAAGGCCTACAACAAGAGATACCCCCCACCCCTGCATCCACAACCAATAACCCCCACTCTAGCAGCAACCTGCACTCGTCACTTGCAACTACATTTACAATCATAAATCCCCAAACATACCATGCACCACCCCCCTAGTCCCATCACTTGCACTCGCTCTCCTCTATCACACCTCAGCCCTTATCCCTACTTCACCCCGGACATCACTCACAATTACCCCAGGTAACTCACTTAGGGGTATGTTTACTAAACAGCGCTAGCGGCTTCCGTGCAATATCAGAGCCACAGCCCCATTGAATTCAATGGGACCACGGCTCCGATATCGTACCGAAGTCACTACCGCTGTTTAGTAAACATACCCCTTAGACTCCCCCCTTCCAACGCACTGTCATTACTCTCCCTCAGTACCCATGCACCTCCACACCAGGTACATGTGTCTCACTCCTCCCTAGTCTACTGCAATCAGCTATCTTTGGTTGCATCTTCACACCCCCCCACCCCCACGCACATAACACACTTACCCAAACCACATTCATACCTCCCCACACAATTTACACTCCATATAGAAAGCCAAAAACAGTAAACAGCCTTGGCTCCTCGATTGGGATATTCAGCCTTATGGAAGGCTTTATAGCCAAATCAGTCTTTCAAGTCCAGGTTGTGGGAAGGTAGGTCGTCGCCAGAGCTGGCCGTGTCCTCATTTGACCTGTTGCCAACAAACCTTTTTCTTCCGAGGGGACTTCTCTGCAGTACTGATATTCTCCACATTGGCAATATCCAGCTCCTGGAGTGCCTTTACTGCCTTTGACCGGTTTCGGGCACGCAGAGTTTTCCCATCCTTTGTAATTGCCAGCATGAATGGAAAGATCCAACAGTATTTCACTTGCTCCTCCAGCAATTTTCTGGTGATATCACGCAGGTCCTGTTGTTTTTGGAGTGTCATTTCCAATAAGTCTTCTAAAAATCTCAACAGAATGAGAATTCCACTAAAATTCTTTAGTCGCACGAGCTCGAGCCACCATTTCTTCCTTCAGGCAATACTTGTGGAAGGAGACTACAATATTTCTAGGCAAATTCACCCTGGGGAGGCCCCAGTGCACGTTCCAACTCAACCACTTCCTCCGAGTCCAGTGTTAGCAACGATTTCACAGTGTTAGTCATCACTTCCTTACAATTTTCATACCCCGGCTCTTTGAGTATCCCCTGAAACCATAAGTTGCTTATCTCAAGTGATTTTCAAGATGTTCCAACTTGCCCATTAAATCTCTATTTACTTGTTCCAAGTGTAAAAGTTGCTTGTTCAACTCTGACATAGTCTTTGCTTGTTCATCTACCCTCATTTCAATGTCTTCCACCTGCCAGCCGAATTCAGACAGTTCTGCTTGCAAGTCTACTCCCAAACTAGCAATGCCATTGCGGACTGTGCCCAGGTTCTGCTTTAGATCCTGGAACCACCGTTGGAACTCTCTCAGAGATATCTGTTCCTTCTCCCCAGAATCGGACTCACTATCCTTCTCCCGCCTGTCCCCTCTGGCTTTTTGTGCCTTCAGGGACTCACCAACCACCATCTTGCTTCCTTTTCTCCACAGCTTGCTTGCGTTGCAATAAGAGAAATCTTTCAAGTCTTGTTTCTTTTGCACCATTCAGTCTCTCAGCATCAAGCAGGAGTAGCCCCGAATATTTTGTGTCAAGACCACTGCTTCCCAGAGTTACCACTCAATTCACTCAAGGGGGCTGTGGAGCTCCAGCTCTAAGCTGCCATCTCTCCCAGTGATGTCCCACTTAACCTGTTTTATAATAAGATTTATCTGTTGGTTCTGTCTGCACAAAACCTTGGAGGAAAACATTTAGTTTAACTGCATGGTAGCAGTGTTAACTGGAAGTGATATCCATTTTAATTTTAATAGGCAGAAGAGTTGATATCTGCATTAAGATTATGGCAGGAAGCAACATGCATTCCCAGCTATTAAGATAGGATGTAGTTCCAGTAAGATTTCTTTGCTTTTCTCTCTCTGTATGGAGGGTTGTAGCACACAATAGTAATAGGACTCACTGTCCTGCTGTGTTGCAGCTTTGAAGTCTAAGCTTCTCTTGGCCTCCCCAGATGCCCTCCTAGGGCGGTTCCCTGATTGTGGCGATGCAAATAATGCTCTTATCTTACTTTATGGGATTATTTGTCATTGCTGGCTATGGTAGCACGAGTTCCCTTGTATGGATTTGTCTGGAAGTTATTCTTAAGTAAGCTTGGCCATGAAGATTGATGACAAAGCCTATTGCACTGGAAGTCATGTTTGGTGATGCTTGAAAGGTTGCTGTCTGGTTTGAGCATAGGGCTCTGCAAGCTCTTCTGCCCTTTTTATTTCATAGACCAAAGAGGGCTAGTTTGGGGGCAGCCTCAGACTATATATATATATATATACACATACAGGGTGGCCCAAAAAAAAGTGAGAACATCTTGTAAATTAAAAGCTTAAATAGTTTACTTATTTGCCTTTTTTAGCTATATAATGTCTTTAATTTGACAATTTCTGGTCGCCATCTTTTTTTTTTTTAAATTTGTCAATCATTTACATCTGTCTTTGAATTTTTAAATAACTTAGATGCTACGAGACGTTCTCACTTTTTTTGGGCCACCCTGTGTGTGTGTGTATATATCTATATCTATCTATCTATCTATATACATATATATATATATATATATATATATATATACAACAAACATACAAAAACAAAACCCATATGAAGAGATGCACAGAGCAGAGTTCAGTTGGCTGCAAGGGGGCTCTGCCCGTTGGACATGAGCCATGAATGGTTTGTCTTACACACTGTTTAGGTTCCCTGAGTTGGGCGCTTTGGATCTCAGTGGCCTTGTAAATTTTGCCATCTTGGAGGCAGAGCAGGAGTTGACCATGAGGATGGTCTTTGTGTCCTCCCTTCCCTTTCCAAAGTGAGGCTGTTTTGGTTGGGAGGGAGACAGGACTTCACAAAGGGAAAGTAAATGGTGGGGCAGTGTCATTAGGTGTATCATCACAGTGGAGTCACTTCTGTCCTACAGTCGATTTAGTGTTCTCTGTGCACCCGGAGGTTCCGCCCTAGCTTGACAGAGGTTTTTCTTCACAACTCTATTGGTGCATTCCTGGTAGAATAGTATTATTTGGGAGTTTTGGTAAAGCTTGGTTGCTTGGGCCAAAGGAATAATTGTAGGATCCAGTACAGCTGATTGGATCCACAAGTCTGAGGGCTGTCGATGGCGGTCCGGTTAGTCATATGGAAAGATTTTCTAAAGTTTGGCATGTTGGATTTTTCTTGGCCTGAGAAAGCAACATTCTTCAAGGGTAATGGATGTGTCCAACCTTTTGTCTTCTCCATAAGGTCCTCATGGTTCTTGGGTAAGTCCATTTCGGCATTGGATCCTGGCAGGGCCTGGTGAGCACACAGCTTTGTAGTGGTAGGCCACCTGGAGCTGCATCCCAAGGGATCCAGAGTGTCCAAAAGGGCCAGAGTGGAAATTTTCAAAGCCTTTGTGGTGAGTACTTTTTCCCCTGACTGAGGTTGGTCAAACTCCTGGGGTAGGATTCTTGTTTCCGCTCAGAACGTCCTATAGATTGGCCCTGGAAGAGGCATGGTTTACGAAGAGGCTGTTTATCTTCTTCAGTTAGCTGTTCTGTCTTTTGGTGGTAAATGTTAAGGAGTGGAGGAGTGGCCTAGTGGTTGGGGCAAGGTACTTCAGGCCGGAAGGTCAGGGGTTCAAATCCCACTAGAGGACAGCAACCTTGGGCCGGAAGGACTGGGGTTTCTAGTCCCACAGGTGCTCCTTGTGGTCTTGGGCAAGCCACTTAACCCTCCATAGCCCATGTTCCCTGTAAAATAGTTATCTCCAAGTTATAATGCCCTGTTCAATGTAATTTCAGTTTGTTCAATGTAAACCGCACTGATGCAGAATAGCACAGTATATAAGAGAATATAAATAAATAAATTTAATGGTTTAGTTCATTTTGGTAGGACTTTGTCGCCTCTTCATTCCATCAGGAAGAGATTCTGTGAGCAGTTAGAGCCTGATGAATTGTTGGCTGTGCAGCCATTTCAGTTTCAGTTTGTCAGTGCTGGTCTGTTTTTGAGATGGAAGGCAGGAGAATCCGTCTCTTTCACTCTTCTTTCTTCCTAATATGGTGTGAGTCTTCGATATCAACACTCGCTGGCTGTGGTAATGTGGCATGCGGTGGGAAGGGGTTTTCTTTAAAACATAGGCCAGGCAGCAGTTCAGGGAAAACAAAAGCAGTGTTTATTCTGTCCCAGCTTGTTAAACCTCCACAAGCTGGTCCTCCCGGCCCTTCGTCCAGTTAAAGTTCCTACCTCAGAACTCCTTTGCACGGCTTGTCTTGGAAGAACTTCTGGCTCCACTGGCCCCTCTCCCTTTTGCAATCTGCTAGGTTCTTAACCTCTCCCTCTGAGCCACACCCTCCCAGCCCTGAACTCTGGGTTGCAGACTCTCTTGAAGGGACTGTTGATATTCTCTTTGGAAAGGGACGGGTAACATTCTATATACCCCATTACACTGGCCTGCTTGCTTCTCTTTTTGGAGACTGGTTTTGAATTGATACACATTCCAAGGGGTTCTCATAGACCTCCTTTTGAAAGTTGTCAGTGTAGTCATACGGCTATGGTATATTGTTCCTGCAGGTGACATTTCCCTCTGTGGGAGTCACGCAGGGTGAACCAGCTCCCCAGGTTTCTGTTCTGCCAGGGGAATGGCTGGTCAGTCTGGCAGGTTTCAGGTTTTCTTTCACCAGGGATTTGTTATCGTCAGAAGCTGACTACAGCTAGAGATGCTGCTTCATTTTCTCGGGGCACAGATCTGTAGGTCCTACTTTCTTGGTATCTTCAGGGGATCGAAAGGCTTGAGCAAGGAAGACTGCAACTTGGAGGTGCAGGTCAGGCTTCTCTTTTCTCACCTATCGTTCGGTGCTGCTTTGGTATGTCCCATGCGTCTGGACTGGAGAGACAATGAGAAAGATGAAATTAGACCTTACCTGCTAATTTTCTTTCCTTGAGTCCCTCCAGTCCAGTCCAATCCAGTCCAGTCCTACATTGTTTTCGTTCCTAATCAATTTAGGGGAATGACCATGTTAAGACTGAGGCCAGGCTGCATTCTTGCCTTTCACAGTTTAAGGAAAGGAACATGTAAAGATACTATGTCCATCACTCAGTTACATCCATTTGAATTAGTTTTTTATAAAACCATGAAAACTCCACTACTTAGCTGGATAAGAAGAAGCAAAACTTAAACTGCTTCTTCTTATCCAGCTAAGTAGTGGAGTTTTCATGGTTTTATAAAAAACTAATTAAAATGGATGTAACTGAGTGGTGGACATAGTATCTTTACATGTTCCTTTCCTGTAACATCCGACAAAAGTAATTATTTAGTAAATTTCCACGGGGGTTATTTTTGGTGATTTTTTGGTATCATTGAGATTTATCACTGAATTGGGGATTGGTTTTTGCATTTCACAGTTTAAGGACATAAAAATGCCCTTCCTGCTTCAGTCCGAGCCATCGCTGACCAGTCTACCTTCAGAAAGGCATTGAAGAGCCAATGACCATATAACTTAATGAAGGGTTCCCTCAATACCACTTCTTCACTGACATAGTCCATTCCCTGATGTCTCGCTGTACAACATGTAATTAGTTCTCACATCCCTCCCTACTTCCTCTGCCTCGTTCTCACCCGCCCTTCCTCTACCCCCCCTTCTAACCTTACCCCTTATGTTGACATATTTGCTTGCTTCTACTTACCTGTTATATGTTTTTAGACTTAGATTTTGATTTGATGTTATGCCTGTTCTATGTAAAGTTCTATATAAAGTTGCTTGGCTGTTTACGTTTCTTGTAAACCGTGCTGATACTAAATAGTGCGGTATATAAAAGCTAATAAATAAATAAATTTAAAAAAAAGCTGGAAACAGTTCAGAGGAAGGCGACCAAAATGATTTGAAACCTGCATTAGAAAACTTATGAGAAGAGACTTGAAGACCTAAATATGTACACTCTGGAGGAGAGGAGGGACAGGGGAGATACGATTCAGATCTTTAAATACTTTGAATATTAATGAACAAAGAAACCTCTTCCAAAGACGGGAAAGCTGTAAAACTAGAGGGCATAACATGAAGCTGCAAGGGGGTAAACTGAAAGGCAATGTCAGGAAATACTTTCATTGAAAGGGTGGTGGATGCTTGGAATGCCCTCCCGATGGAAGTGGTGGGGGCAAATACAGTGAGAGAATTCAAAATGGCATGGGACAGACACAGTGGATCCCTTTACAGCAACGGGATAAAATCAGACAAACATAACTATCTCTTATATCTCAGTAAATAGGAGTGACCTACACGGAGCGGTGGGTACACCTCTAAACAAAGGCATGGGGAGGGGTGACCTGCACGGAGCAGCAGGTGCACATACCCTTGCTGCCTTGCTGGGCAGACTAGATGGACCATACTGGTCTTTATCTGCCATCATATACTATGTATATTACTTTCTGCTCTCTTGGCGGACCATGAGATTTGGGCTGCTGGTAGTCATGGTTGCTATTAAGGTCCTTAAGCGGGACATTTTTCTGCTGTTCTGGAATCATCTTGGAATTGAAGTGGAAAGATAGTAAGTTTTAGATGGCGGGTTTTGGAATACATCAGTATTTAATATGCATTTTGTTTGTGTCTGCTTTGTTATAGATATACTGGAGAGAGGAGGATTGCACAGGACCCCTTATATAATGACTCAGCGAACCAGTGGTTCTCAGTCTCCATCTGCTGGTAGAAGTGCATAACCCATGCATCTGGACTGCACTGGAGAGACTCTAGGAAAGAAAATTAGCAGGTAAGGTCTAATTTCATCTTCTTCCTCAGTCCTTTGGTAAAGGAAGAAAGGAGACAGAGATTGAAGGAAGGATTTCAAAGTGAAGAGAGAGGGAAAGGGAGACGGGTGACCCAGTAGAGTACTAAAGACTAATCTTCTGAGCCTTATCATGGAAGCAGATGGCTAAAGTTTAAGCAGAAAGTAAAGGAGGGAGGGGCTGGAGGTAGTTTGAGGAGAGAGTTGAGCTTTGCAAAGAGTCAGCGAGGGTCAGAGGAAAGAGAGTTTGTCAGATGGACATAGTCCTCTTGCTTGGCGAGTGCTATGGCAGACTGGAAAGAGGTTAGCATGAATTTAAAATGTATAAGATGTTAGAAATGGAGACGGGGCCACTGAAGTGACTTAGGACCTTCAAATGTGCCGGGTCTGGGATGATGGCCCTGATTTATCTCCTTTCTCCAAGGAAAACCCTGGGACCATAGTTTTCCCACCTCCGCCTTGCCACTGTGCTCCTTATTCTTAAATCATTTACTTGTTCACATTAGGATGCTGCCTCCTATCCCCCTGACTTTTTAATTTCCCGGAGAACCTGTCTTGTGGGACTTCATGAAATGCAGACACAGCGTGGTGGTGAGATATGTTGGGGCTTGGTGTTGGATCAATATGGGCTTTGTACACTTATCTAACAAAAATAGAAGAGGAGTAAGGTGTAAGCCCAATCTTCCTCCCAGTTGCTCTGGTGAAATGTTAGAGGTTCCACCGAGACATGAAGGATTCGGAGAGCTCTCCTCAGGGTACTCAGGAGCCACACACATAGTTTGTGCCAAAATAGGCGTTACACACAGCAGACGTGGAGGGCAAATGTATTTTCGTTGCCAGGATCTCTCTATTCCGAATAGATGCTGTGGTAGCCATGAGCTGTTTGTATGACAGGAGAAGTGACTAGCAAATGGTTTATTTTGCATTTCCCAGGAACAGATGCAACTTTCTTCTTTCATTGTTAACTGCAAATGTTGGCCTGGCAAATACCATTTTAACACAACATTAAAGATTCTAATGCTGAAACAATTTTACTGAATGAGGTCAATAAGTTTTTAACTGGAAATTTATTAAGTAAAAATTGGTCGATGAACATTTATATATGAAAAACTCTTGTCCTTCTCCTCAAACTCACCCCAAAACAATTAAAGCAAGACATGTCTGAGAGGTGCGGGGTAAAGCTGCCCAAACTTGAAGTGTGTGATATGGTGATCGAGAGGTGAAATGGTTGCAGACTCATTAATATGTGTCACTTGTACAAATGCTCAGTGCTAAGCCCCACAAATCTCTTTCCCTGCATCAGATTAGTTATTTTTATTTGGAGGTTAGTCCAAGCACACATGATGAAAGAAAAGATGCTTGATGGGGCCATGAGTGTTCCTAGGCTGGGCTGAGGATAAGAAAAAGCAAGCATGTGATGTGGTTTTCAGAGGCTTTCTAGCAGACCCTTGGGAGGAGTTCCTTCAGTGGAGTCCTCCAGGAAAACCCCACTCAGACTTGGGTGCACAGTCAGTAGTAACTGATTATTTAGTAGGCAGGACTACGTACCCTGCAAACCTTTGCTTAGTAGATAGTATGTGTTGGAGGAGGCTGATGAAGCTGACACTTGGGTTTCATTCTTTTTTTTTTTTAGCTGTGGTTGTGTAACGTGTCCTTGACCTATCCCATCCTTTCACCTCTGGTAGCGCCGTAGATCACAGGCAGGTTGAGTGCTCCAGTCTCCTGCCCGTAATGGTAGATTCTGCCCTCTACCCCTCTCCCTCATCTTCCTCTTGGAAATGACTCTGTTCACATCCAGATAGTTCAGCAACTCGAGTTTCATAGATGATTGGGAGCATGGTCTGTTGGCAGAGTCGTCTGCGCAGTCTCACTAGCAATGGCTGTGGCATAGAGGAAACATTCACATTGTTGCCGAGGTCAATCCAGGCCAAGGCTCGGAACCTGTCAGTATCTTTCATCACATCTGTCAGCTCCTTCACAGTTGCTCTGGTCAAACGGTTGCCGTTAAGTGCCAGGTGGGTGAGTTGGGGCAGTGACGCCAGGAAGGGCAGCAGTAAGCCAAGAGTCTCATCAGTTAGTTCTGTAAAGCTCAGGCCAACTGTGGTAAGGTTGTTTCCATTATTCTGCAAGTAATATGCCACTCGTTGGACATCAGTGACAGAGAGAGGTATTCCTGACAGATCCATGGTGTCACTGCATTGCTTCTGCAGGACGAGCTTTAAACTAAATGGGAATAAAAAGCAAAAGACTTGTTAAGGAGCAAGCACATACACGCACACACACGCCATGTTTCTTAACCTTTTAAATAATGGTTAATGTGTTCATCCTAGGCTAGTGTCGGAGAGACCAAAATGTGATTTATCACAGCAAGACACAAGTGCTGCAAAGGTTTTGTGTTAAGAACAGTATGGTCAAGTGCAGGCTTCGCCTTGAGAATCAGTCACATTCTTTGCGAATGTTCATTACTCTAAGGATCTCTCCTCTCCCCTTCCCTATTTTTAAATATTTTTTGAGTCCAGCGATGACTATCAGATATGGTATTGTATGTTATATGTTGTGAATTATATTCATTTGGTGGTTAACATGGAGGCAGACCGAGTTAGGCACTTGAGAACCTCAGCTCTTGGCTAAATGTAGTGGTGAGCTGGTTTGCAGCCCATAAAGGGGGTTATTCGTGCCTTCCCCGTTGGTTGTGTAGGGAAGTTAGACGGGTCGGGGAAGAGGTGACTCGGGGGTGGAGTCTGGACGGGCTGTGGGTGATCGCCGGCCCTGGACGTACAGGGCTGATTCTAATGTCGGCCTTCTATGTCCAGGGCCGGCAACCTGTGCGGGGAAGCTATTAATAACAACACCCCCTACACACAACCAAATAAACAATCTCCATATCCAACTCTATGCAAATACATGCTGTACTGTAAATAGTTAACTATGTATATAGTGGATAAATGAATCCTCCCAAGTTTGATATTTCCCAAATTTTGATTACCTCTCTTGTGCTATGTAAACCGCCCTTGATCTCTGGAAGGGGCAGTATATAAAAACCTTGCAAATAAATAAATAAATAAATAAATAAATTAATTAATTCCACCTTCAAGGTGGAATAACTTCCCTGGACATTCTTTTTTTGGGCCCGAGATGCGGATGGGGCGGTGGGGGGGGGCAGAGGACATTCCCTGCAGCCCGACCCTGGCCTTAGGAGGCAAGATCGGGGGTCGGGCTGCGGGGAATAAGCTATTTTTTCTGGTGGCTGGCATTGCGGCTTTTAAATGGAGCCACGGTGCCATGGCAACCAGACACTATGGCCTGCAGCTCCATTTAAAAGCCCTGACTGAGTTAGTCAGGCAATGCCTGTACTTGCAGACCAGGCTGAATCACAGTCCCGGCCTGCAAGTACAGGCCTGATCGCGATTCTGATCCCACGGGGCTAGACGTGCCACGCGGGATCAGAATCATAAGCCCCTCCCTACATCCATTCAAACCGGACGTACAGAGGGGCTGGATGTGCCCCACAGGATCAGAATCACAAGCCCCTTTCTACATCCGTTCAAACCAGACGTACAGAGGGACTGGACATGCCCCGCGGGATCAGAATCGCAAGCCCCTCTCTACATCCATTCAAACCGGACGTACAGAGGGACTGGACATGCCCCGCGGGATCAGAATCACAAGCCCCTCCCTATATCCGTTCAAACCGGACGTACAGAGGGGCTGGACGTGCCCCGCAGGATCAGAATCACAAGCCCCTCCCTACATCCGTTCAAACCGGACGTACAGAGGGGCTGGACGTGCCCCGCAGGATCAGAATCACAAGCCCCTCCCTATATCCGTTCAAACCGGACGTACAGAGGGACTGGACATGCCCCGCGGGATCAGAATCACAAGCCCCTCCCTATATCCGTTCAAACCGGACGTACAGAGGGGCTGGACGTCTGGGATGGAATGAGCCCTAAAGTGAATCCCAAGAGATCAGAATGCTTGTGGGTGAGTAGGTAGAACACAGAACCAGTTTGAGGTGGGACATCACTGTACCCCGGGCTGACACTTAAGAGCTTGAAGTCCTTTTGGACCCTGAGTTGACTATAAAGACCCAAGTTTACACTTGCTTAAACAAATTAGGTCATTTATACCCTAAAATGATTTAGGAACGGTGGTGCCTATGCTCATGATCACAAGATTTGATTATTATAATAGTCTATACCTTGGGTTATCTAAAGTGCAACTTCAGTGTCTGCAATTATTTATTTATTTATTTATTTATCTGTATTTATATCCCGCTTTTCACCGGGTCAAAGCGGTGGGACATATAACAGGGGGTGGGGAAATCAAATAGTGGGGGGGGGGCCCATCACCAATTAGCATGAAGTACTGTGGCCACCTTTTGTCAGGGTAAAAGCGTCACAGTCCTATTAATTCACCGGCATCCTCTGGAAGTCAGGATACAAGTTTTAAAATGTTATATTTGATCTCTTAATTCATTTTTCATCAGGTAGCACACTCATTGAGGGACTTAATTAAGCTCTGATCGTTATGTTTGGGACAATAAACACTGTTGTAGCTGCCATGGCCGTTGAGGTTGGACTGTACACGGCATAGTACATTCGCTCACTTATGGAATATACGTGTAGAATAGAATTATTTAATTTTCTGGAAGAAAGTCAAGTATGGGGGGAGGGAGTGTATTGTAATTAGTTTACTGTATGATTTTCTGTAACTTGCTTTGGGCTGCGTAATGACACATGTCCCCCCAGTGCAGTTCACTAAATATACTGTATGGATCCTTCGATGCTAGAGAGACGATGACGCCCACAGAGCCAGGCTCACAGTGGAGTAACCTTTCAGCATATTACTATTTACAGTGGCTCATCCCTGCAGGAGGTAAATAACTCTGGATGCAGCACTTAATTTCCTTCATCCCCTGTTGGGGCCCTACCAGGAGCCGCATTAAAGCCCCAGATCTCTCACCAGGAGAGCCAGCTCTGTGCTAGCACCAAGATCGGAGAGAAATGACTTTTCAAATTAAATTCTTCCCCATGGTCTTAGCCAGTGCTATTGGGTTATTGTGCATCCCAGTCCAGGAACGCGCTGAGCTACGCAAGCTTTGTGCAGTACCCTAATAAGCATATTTCTGAGGCCAGGAGCTCGCGTCATGTTCTGCTAAGCTGAGAATATGTGCGCTGTGCTCCTCTTCAGACTGACTTGTGCTCAAATGAGAGATTTGTACAAGACATCGTAAGCCAAACAAACCATAGAATAGGCAAGCTGGCAGGGCAGGCTACAGCTTCCCATAAATGGCTGCAGGGGTCTAGGAGGCCCAATGTTTAAGCAGTGGCCTCACTAGTTAATCACAAAATCTGGAGGTCAACTATAGGGGAGGGGTTGGGTTTTGGATTAGGTATCATGATGTTTGCTCACCCACCCAGGATGGAAGAGAACGGACCTGTGCTGGGATAAGGAGCTATATCTTACTCTGCGGCTGGTAATGGAGACGGGAATAACGGGGCAGCTTCATGGACCATCTGGTGTTTGTTACTTTGCTGGCATCAATATCCTTGTAATGGCACAAAGATCTTGTTCTGGAAAGGATGAAGGAGTTCACAGGGAGCTAAGCCCGTAACTGTGAAACAAAGTGGACTGAGGCTTACTGCAGATAGCAAGCTGTAATGTGCTTTCATAATCCTCCCCCATGAGAGCTTTGATTTCTTACTTGTTACCTGCAGTTTAAAAGCTGCCTAGGTTCAGAACAATCACTGGAGACTTCAGACTTGAGGTTCTGCTCTAGCTGCTGATTTAACTCATATCCAGGGCCGGATTTACCTTGAGTGAGGCCCTACGCCAACAAAAATTGTGGGCCCCCAGCAGGGGCGGCCCAAGGGGGGTGCGGACCTCATTTGCATAAATATTTGCATAATGTTACCATATACTAACTTTTAGTAAACGTGCCTCTTAATGAGTGTATGGATAAAGAAAGACTAAAAGATTTCTACATTACTATAATCCAGTGCCAACTGCCAGACACATTAGGAACTACTACAAACACTGCCCATTTAGAACCCATAGCAAACCCGCCGTATCCTAACAGCACTACCAGGACTCACAAAGCACCATACTCTACCAATCAAAAGGCAACACTGCAAATATTAAACCAATACATTTCAGAGAACAACAATACATGACCTACTGGGGAAAGAGAACAAGTGGCAATGTCAAATAGGAATTATATAAACAGAACACCTCAGCTCAGTTACACATGCAGAACATAGACCATCACCAAACAAGTAATCACAATTTAGAAATAGGAAGACAATAATTAAACTGGGAATCCCAAAAGCCAAACTTGGAATGTACAACACTGTAGAAATAAAACTATACATTAATTTGCTCTTGTACTAAACAAAGCGCAGATGTTAATGATGCACATTTACCAGAGCTGACATATTCCAATTAATAAATTCAAAATAAAGAGATATTTTTCTACCTTTTGTGCATTTTTTTCAGCTGCAATTGCTCCAGCCACTTTCTTCTGGTTTCTTCGTGTCTTCTGCTAACTCTCCATCGTCTGCTGTCATTTTGTCCTTTCTTCTCTCTTCTAGATTTTTTTCCATTCTCTCTCTACATCTGCTTTAACATACTAATCTTTCTCCTTTTGCTCTTTCCTCATTCCTATTTCATCCACTCAAATTTTACCCCTCCATCCTCAATCCCCACTTACTCTCCCAATACCCGGCCAATTGTAGATTTTTTATCCCTCCCACACAAAATATTTTTCCCTTCTCCATTTTACTCTTCCAGCCCCATCCCATTCTAATCCTCCCCAACATCAGCTCCCTTCTAGTTCCAGCCTCACCCAGCATCCATTCCCTTCTAGTCCCTGCATCAGCCCATTACCAGTCCTAGCCATCCATCAGCCCATTTCCAGTCCTAGCCCCCCCATCACCCCACTTACAGTCCTTAACCCCCCATCACCCCATTTTCAGTCCTTAACCCCCCATCACCCCATTTTCAGTTTAAGCCCCCCCTATAACCCATTACCAGTCCTAACCCCCCATCAGCCCACTTCCAGTCCTAACCCCATCAACCCATTTCCAGTCAGCCCCCCATAGCCCATTGCCAGTCCTACCCCCCCATCAGCCCACAGCCCATTACCAGTCCTAACCCCATCATCCCACCTCCAGTTTTAACCCCCCAGCCCATTTCCAGTCCTAGCCCCCATAGCCCATTACCACCCAACCCCCATCAGCCCACCGCCCATTACCAGTCTTAACCCCCCCAAACCCCCTTACCAGTTCTAACCCCCCCAAAGCCCATTACCAGTTCTAACCCCCCCCCAACAGCCCATTACCAGTCCTAACCCCATCAGCCCACCTCCAGTCTTAACCCCCCAGCCCATTTCCAGTCCTAGCCCCCCCATAGCCCATTACCAGATAGCCCCCATCAGCCCACAGCCCATTACCAGTCTTAACCCCCCCAAAGCCCATTGCCAGTTCTAAGCCCCCCCCAACAGCCCACAGTCCATTACCAGTCCTAACCCCATCAGCCCACCTCTAGCCTTAACCCCCCCCAGCCCAGCCCAGCCCAGCCCATTTCCAGCCCCAGCCCCCCAATAGCCCATTACCAGCCCTACCCCCCCCAGTCCATTTCCAGCCCCAGCCCCCCCAATAGCCCATTACCAGTCCTACCCCCCCCATAGCCCATTACCAGTCCTACCCCCCCCCCATAGCCCATTACCAGTCCTACCCCCCCCCATAGCCCATTACCAGTCCTACCCCCCCCGGCCTAAAGTAAAATTGAATTTAAAAACAAAACCTGGTGGCTGCCGCCGCGGGGCCCACTCTGCTGCCGCGGGGGCCCCGTCTACAAGCTGGTCGGGTCCAGTCGGGTCGGGTCTCTCTCCCTCCCTCGCTGCAGGCTGCGAGAGACGCATCTTCGCGTCTCTCGCAGCCTGCAGCGAGGGAGGGAGGGAGAGAGACCCGACCGGACCGGACCCAACCAGCTTGTAGACGGGGCCCCCGCGGCAGCAGAGGGGGCCCCGCGGCGGCAGCCACCAGGTTTTTTTTTTAAATTAAATTTTACTTTAGGCCGGGGGGGGTAGGACTCCTACCCCCCCCCCCCGGCCGAAAGTGAAATTTAATTTAAAAAAAAACCTGGTGGGTGCCGCCGCGGGGCCCCCGCTGCTGCCGCGGGGGCCCCGTCTACAAGCTGGTCGGGTCCGGACCGGTCGGGTCGGGTCCGGTCGGGTCTCTCTCCCTCCCTCGCTGCAGGCTGCGAGAGACGCGAAGGGAGAGCATCTCCTCGCGTCTGTGTTAAGCCCGCAGGGGCTGATGGGAAATCCCATCAGCCCCTGCGGGCTTAACACAGACGCGAGGAGACGCTCGATCTGCGCGGCTCTCGCAGCCGGGAGGGAGGGAGGGAGACGAGACCCGACCCGACCCGACCAGACCAGCTTGTAGACGGGGCCCCCGCGGCAGCAGAGGGGGCCCCGCGGCGGCAGCCACCAGGTTTTTTTTTTAATCGAGTTTAAAAAAAAAAAAAAACTGGTTCTATTTTTTGTGGGCCCCTGCCGGTTGTGGGCCCTACGCCATGGCGTACATGGCGTATACGTAAATCCGGCCCTGCTCATATCCAAGATTTATTCTCACTATAGAACCTTCTAGCTCCTCTGTGGGATGGGGGGGGGGGGAGGCCCGACTGCAAGCAACAGCAACAGCCCATAAGTAACAGAGACACTCTTCTTGCAGGACAGGGCAGCGGCGAGGGAGCAGGGACTCAGTGTCACGCAGCATTGTGCAAGGGCAATCTGAAGCAAATGCAGATGATCACCAGTCGTTACGGCCACCGTCCAGGCAATCTAGGAATGGCCTAAACTGATGCTGTATAGGATTTTAACCCTACTTCTGGAGGTGTCTATAGCTGAGAACATGTCCCGCAGATGGATGAAGAGTAAACGCTGCCTTACCTGCTCCAGTGCTCTCTGTTAAAGAGTTGTTGCATGCGGCCAATGATTTAACCAAATATGTACAAACCTGTACCAACCAATGGTCATCACTGATCTAACATGGCATGGTGATGCCCACAGCCCCCAAACTCACTCATACCCGTCCTCTTAGATTTACCATGCCTGGTACTTCCTCCTGGGCATATTATGTCGTTGCCATTTGGAGTGGGGGGTCAGATGGTAGATGAGTTGTCTGCAGATCCGATCAGTGGACTTCAAAGGGTCATATTCCTGTAACCAAACACATTTGTGAGAAGCCAGTACCATTTGCTGTTCCTTGAGGAAATCAAAAACTCTGTTCTGTGGGTACAAGTCGCTCAAACAGAATAAGAAAGGATGTGTGGAAGAAAGGAAGGGTACAGGAGGAAAGAGGAAGATAGAAGTGGAAAAACAATAAAAATGAAGAGAACAAGGTGGGGAAGCGTCACAGAGGCCTGTGCCAGGTAATAAGATATCTAGGCCCTAACCAATGAGCTGGTACAGTGCATGGCCCCCTGTCGATGAAACACATTTCTTCTGTGCCTACCTAAAGCACATACTCGGCCACCTGCTGAAGCCCTGACGCAAACTGATTTGGATTAAGGCTGCATACTGAAAGTATGTACAGTATTTATTTATTTGCTTATGATTCATAGTATATAAGATGCTAACACGTTACTGATCATGGTCTGTATTCACAAACTAAACGTGTAATAAGAATATAAAGCACTCATCCCAAACATAGTTCAAAAGTACATTAAATAAATCAAGTGATCCAGCCCAAATCCAAACAGGAAGTGATGGGCTCTCCCAAACATAGCACCAACCAATGTTTGAGACAGCCTCACCCAATCACAGCACCAAGCAACAGGTGGGGCCCCCCTCAAAGAAGCCACCCAATGGGCAGTGCTCTCAAAACAAACTACAGTCCTAAATATGGGTGGGGAAATTTTCAAATGAACACCAACCAATGGGTGATGCTCTGTTGCAAATAAATAAATAAATACAAACAAACGCAGAACCAAGCAATAGGCAAGGCTGTCTCAAACAAGTATGGCTTAATCAGCCGCGAGTCTCTCTCAAGCGCAGCATCAACCAATGGGCTAAATGTTCTGGAACACAATGTCAACCAATGGATAGGGCTCTCTCAAACAAACCCAGTACAACTAATGAGCAGGGTATACTCAAACATGGTGCCGGCCAATGGGCAAGATTCTCTCAAACCAATATAGTGCAACCCAATGAGTGGGGCTCTCTCAAATGTAATGGCAACTAATGGGTAGGACTTTCGCAAGAACAGGGTCAATAAAAGGGAGCCAGTAAGCTGTGCAGCACAAAGGTCCAGCAAGATTTGGCTGAGATATGGTGGTTCTGGCCTTATGTGAGGACACAAAGGGGAGCAGTCGGTGGTGATTTTCTGCCAGGTCGCTGACCTTGAACCTTTCTGAACTTGCTTCCTTTCCCCATTGCAGCTGGAGTGGAACATGCAGCCTTCTGTTGGCTCCAGTCCAGTACCCTGTTTTGTTTGTTTGTTTTTTAAGAGAATTACCATTGGGAACAGCTGTTAAGGGGTGTTCTTCATAATTCTCCTCTAGGGATTTCTTTTAGCATGAAGTATTTTATAATACCTTGACCCCCTCCACCCACATTTGGAGCAGCTGCAGATCTCCTAATGCCTAAGACATGCTTTTCCCACTAACTTACTGAACTGGAAAATACAATATTATGAAGAGATTAGGAAAAAGTACAATTTACACTTTTGTTTGTAAAGTTAATCCTATAATGGATATAGTCAATTATCCCTTGGCTTAGAAGCTCTGCCCTGCTGGAACTCGTTTGCAAACACTCTTTAAGCGAGTAACTGTGAAGACTGCAGATAATTCATATCTTTGCCTTCAATATCAATAAGCAGCATTACTGCGGTCAGCCTCACTGAAAGACTGCAAGCCTTAAAACTTCACATGACCAGGAGTTTGCAGATGATGAATACAGAACTTGGGGCTGGGCCCCCTTCCCCCTGAGTCAGGCATAGCAAGGCATGGATTCCTTCCCCCTGCTCACTTAGAGAAAATACTACTAGAAAGGGTCTCAGCTTATGCAAGTTTCAGTTTGCTTTTAATTCATTGTAGTTACTGATTATATTTGTTATTTTGTAACTTGCTTGAGATCATTGGGCTAAAAATACTTTTAGATAAATAAGGAGCTTTGGAACATTGAATCATGGGTAAAGGTTACCTACACCGTGATGGAATGAAGCACTTTAATTTCTGGCCTGAGCTGATGTATTTCTGCTTATCTTCACCAGGATCAGCTGCTTTCTCCATGATAAATGGGACGTGTCAGCACTATGCACAGTTTAGTTTTCCTGGAGGTCAGAAAAACCGGGAAAGGTCTTTCTGATAATGTGCAGGGCACCCCCTTACTATAGTGCCTGCCTGTTTCTGCTCCAGTCTGTTCTGTCCACCCTACTTAAGGGACAGATCTTCGTGCTTGGCAGGGCAGGTAGAAGAGACTGAAATGGAAATGGGCGGGCACTATAAGGCATATGTTTAGCAAGGTCTTTTCAAGCTTTTCTGTCCTCTAGGAGAGCTAAACCGTTGGTTGATGTCACCAGTCAGTGGCTGATTATCCTGCAGTTCACGGAGAACTTCCGATCTCCAGGAACAAGCAGGAATGCAGTCTTCACAAATAGGGGACCATCACCAACAGAGCCCACACGAGAACGCTCCCCAGCATCCTTTGGAGCCCTCCACAGCGCCTGCATCCCTGCCTTCCCAACTCTTCTCCTCAGTTCTTTGTTTTCTGTGGAACCAGTAGTATGCATCGTCCTGTCACTGCCGAAAAAATTCCTTTATTTGTGGAACATTGTGCTTCTGCCTTCTTGTCGATGTCAGTTCCATTGAATCTGACACCGGTCCCGATAATTCTTTCATTTTTTTTCTTTTCTATTGATTTTCATCACGGTTTTCACCACTAAGCTAGGCCTCTAGGCCTTCATAGCCTCATCTTCCATCTGGAAGACAACTTTTTAAGGCATAGAAAAGCCAGTCAGTGGTTTCAAAAAATGTACTAAGTGTGCCGGTATCATCTCGGCCACTAGTAAATATGACTGGTATCTAAAATGTTTGGGTCCTGAACAGCAACCCAATTCTTGTCCTTTGTGCTAACAAATGACAAGGAGAGGCCTCAAGAACTGAGCCAGACAATTTGTATCGTCGTTTGTCTCGGACTCTGTTTCAGTGGCTTCCACTTCATCGAGAGCATCGACTTCCTCTCATGGGTCTCAGGTTTCTTCAAAGTCCAAACACAAAAGTAAGTCAAAGTCTCTGGTCATTCCTAAATCCTCTGCATCAACATCAAAGACCGATACTGAGGCCAGAGAAAAGTCACAGCATAAACATTGCGACTCCTCTAAAGATGCTTCCGATGCAGACTGATCAGCCAAACAGCCCTGGCATTGACCTCTGGAGAACTACTGGTTCCATGTTCTTGGACAGTGGCTCAGAGCCCCATAGGTCAGGAGTGGGCAATTCCGTCCCTCATGCACCACAATCCAGCCTGGTTTTCATGACGTCCCTAATGAATATTCATGGACCTATTTCCATACAATGGAAGAGAGTGGATGCAAATAGAAACATAAAAACATAGAAATATGATGACAGAAAAAGACCACATGGCCTATCTAGTCTGCCTTCCATATCAACAACTACAACAGTCCCCTTTTTACCTTTAGAGATCCTCTGTGTTTGTCCCATGCTTTTTTGAATTCAGTTACTGTCCTCATCTCTACCACCTCCAATGGGAGACTATTCCACAGATCCACTACTCTTTCCGTAAAGAAATATTTCCACATATCACTCCTGAATCTATCTCCCTTCACCCTCATCCCATGTCCCCTCGTAGCAGAACTTGCTTTCAATTGAAAGAGGCTCTCTCCCTGAACATTTATGCCACGGAGGTATTTAAACATCTCAATCATATCACCTCTATCCCGCCTTTCCTCTAAGGTGTACATATTAAGATCCTTCAGTCTGTCCTCATATGCTTTATAATGAAGACCACTAATCATTTTAGTAGCCACCCTCTGCACCATCCTGTTCACATCCTTTTGAAGGTGCAGTCTCCAGAAATAGATCTCATGAATATTCATTAAGGACATCATGAAAACCAGGCTGGATTGTGGTGCACGAGGGCCGGAATTGCCCACCCCTACCATAGGTGATTCCACCCAGACATCAGCAATCTCTCTGGACTAGCGCATGCTGTCTCTCAAGAGGAGTTTGGCAACACTCCTGGCAGCCTGGGTACCAATAACATCGAGAGCTTCAGGAGTGCAGGCTTCGGCACCGAGTCTACAGATAGGCATATTGGGCATGATGCTGGCCATCGAACTGGCATCGTTGGAACCCCTGAGGTCGATAACTTCATTGGAACCAATTGATACCCTGGTATCCAACAGACTCAAACTGCCATGGCTCTCAATTCAGATACCGCTGAGCACTGGTATTAGCATTGGTATTACTTTCAACGTCCATGAAGCATCAAGGCTGAACCCAAGACCGCCAATACTTTGATTTCTTACTTGACTCTGATTCCAGTTCTTCAGAATCTAACAAGGGGTGTCACTCATTTCCTGAGAGCTTCCAGACATCCCTTCGGACCCTTCGCTGCCTCAGGAACGGTGTCTGTCCCCACCAGAAGATATGTCCTTTAAGGATTTCATACATGATATGGCAGCGGGGCTCACCATCACATAGTAACATAGTAAATGATGGCAGATAAGACCAGTATGGTCCATCTGATCTGCCCAGCAAGGTGGCAAGAGTAGGTGCAGCTGCCGCTCCATGCAGGTCACCCCTCCCCATGTCTTTGTTTAGGGGTGAACCCACTGCTCCATGTAGGG
Source organism: Ichthyophis bannanicus (assembly GCA_033557465.1). Lineage (NCBI taxonomy): Eukaryota > Metazoa > Chordata > Amphibia > Gymnophiona > Ichthyophiidae > Ichthyophis > Ichthyophis bannanicus. The sequence continues at coordinate 21,574,081 of CM066041.1, forward strand.
CACCCCTGCTTGTTGAGAAATTAGATAGTTATGTTTAATTTGATTTTACCCTGTTGCTATAAAGGGATGCACTGTGTCTGTCCCATGCCATTTTGAATTCTGTCACTGAATTGGCCCCCACCACTTCCATCGGGAGGGCATTCCAAGCATCCACCACCCTTTCAGTGAAAAAGCATTTCCTGACATTGCCTTTCAATTTACCCCCTTGCAGCTTCATGTTATGCCCTCCAGTTTCTAGTGTCTTTGGAAGAGGTTTGTTTGTTCATTAATACTCGAAGGTCTGAATCATATCTCCCCTATCCCTCCTCTCCTCCAGAGTGTACATATTTAGGTCTTCAAGTCTCTTCTCATAAGGCTTCTGATGCAGACTCCAAATCATTGAGCACAGTATTCCAAGTGAGGCCTCACCAGTGATTTATACAAGTGCATTAATACCTCTTCTTTTCTGCTGGTAATTCCTCTTTGTATGCAACCTAACATCCTCCTGGCTTTTGCCACTGCCTTGTCGCACTGTTTTGCCACCTTGAGATCCTCAGAAATAATCACACCAAGGTCCTTCTCCTGGTCCGTGCCCACCAACCTCTCGTCCCCTATCTGGTATATTTCCCTTGGATTTCTGCTTCCCAAGTGCATGACACTGCACTTCTTCGCATTAAATCTTAACTGCCAAGCATTAGACCATTCTTTCAGCTTTTGTAGATCTTTCCTCATGTTATCCACTCCCTTAGAGGAGTCCACTCTGTTGCAAATTTTCATGTCATCTGCAAAAAGACAGACTTTTCCATTCAGTCCTTCAGCCTCAGAAAAGGAATCGATGGCAGAGGGTCTGGAGATACTCCAATACCCTCTCACGCCCAAGGAAGCGGCTACATTACCAGTGTCTTGTATCCTGCAGGATCTTATGCTCTGCATGTGGGAGGCCTTGTTCATGGTTCCACCTGTCAGCAAGAGACTCTATACTGAGTACCAGAGTTCCCAGGCTTCCAAAAACCTCAGCTCCCCCACCACTTAATGGTGGTGGAATCGGCAATGTGCAGCTCTAAGAACCATTCATCCTTGCCACCTGGCAGAGACTCGAGGATACTCGATGCCTTTGGACATCAATACTTCCAAGCATGCATGTTGGCCTCCAGAATCAACTCTTACATGCTGTACATGGGCATGTTTCTGAAGGATGTCACCAGGGATCTGGAAACGTTCCCCCCTCCCCCCTCCCCCGCTTCCTGAGGACAAGTGGAGTGCCTTTGAGACACTCATCCAGCAAGTTTCTTAACAGGGCCTCTTTTGATGCCTTCAAATCAAAAGCAGAGCTTTAGCAGTCTGCATTGGGGCTCACAGAATGGCCTGGTTACAGGCATCAGATCTTGAACGATTAGTCCACGATAAACTGGCCAATATCTCATGTACTCGAGAAAATCTTTTTGGCAAAATTTGGAGGGAAAAAACAGGGGGGATTGAAACAGATGATCTCACTCTAAAATGCTTTTCCAGAAAAACAGTTGACCCAGCCAAGAGGAAGGCTCTGCCCAAGAAATCTTTTTATTCTAAAAAGAAGAGATACTATCCTTCTTACTTGCCTTCTGCTGCCTATTAACCTCAGCAGAGGCAGCAGGGCCCTCACCAACCCAAGAATCCCAAGGTTCCTAAGCCTCAACCAGCTGCACAAGTACAACTTGCACCTGGTTTTTGACTCCTTCCTAGAGAGCATTGCCAGTCTGCCCCTGGAGGGGTCCCAGCCTCTCCACATAGTGGGCAGACTTTGTCACTATGCCCATAGGTAGTACCTCATAACATCAGAGCAGTGGACACTCCATATTGTCCAAAGGGTTTATCAGCTTCACTTCAAAACTTTACCCCACACCAGCTTCACAGGGTGTTATCCCTCACAACCCCTTCAAATCACTCTCTTAAAAAAAGAGCTGACCACCCTGTTGTCCCAGGGTGCCATAGAAAGAGTTCCTCCTCCTCAAGATAGGATGGGCTTCTACTCTCCATATTTTCTCATTCCAAAGAAAACAGGAAGATTCAGGCCCATTTTGGATCTCAGAGACCTAAAAAAGTTCATGGTCCAAGAAAAATTAAAAATGATTTCCCTAGGAACTCTTCTACCATATCTCCAGAGACATGATTGGTTGTGTTCTCTAGACCTAAAAGAGGCATACACACATTTACTGATCCACCCCTTGCACAGACATTATCTGTGCTTCATATTTCAAGGAAGCCATTATCAATACTGGGTTCTCCCCTTCGGTTTAGCTTCTGCCTCAAGGGTATTCATAAAATGCATGGCAGTCATCGCTGCCTACCTTTGCACTTGGGAGTATTTGCCTTTCCTTACTCAGACGATTGGCCGATCAGAGGAGACTCCCTTCAAGAGGTAAGACTCTCCCTTCATCGCACCATCACAGTGCTCCAACATCTGGGCTTTGTTATAAACTTCCCAGAGTCTCATCTCTCTCCCACCCAAGCACTGGAGTTCATTGGAGTGCTCTTAGGCACTCAGTAGACCCAAGCTTTCCTCCCACAGGATTGCTATGCCCGCCTCATTGAGCTGGCAAAAGAGGTACAGAAGCAAAGCCAAGTAACAGTTTGAGAGATGCTACAAGTATTAGGACACATGGCCTCCATGGTCAATGTCATCCCCTATGCTCAATTACGTATGCAACAAATGTAATGGACTGTCTTCTCAATGGATGCAAGTGAAAGGATGCCTGAGACAAAATCCACATTGCTCCTCAACTGATCAAGTCCCTTCAGTGGTGGTGTTCTCCCAAAACCTACAAGTTGGGTCACCTTTTCAGATGGCTCCACTTTGATGCACCCTGACAACAGATGCTTCCAAGCTGGGTTGGGGGTGCATCTGAACAACCTGACCACACAGGGACTGTGAACACCACAGGATCAACCTGCTAGAACTACAGGCACTGAGAAATGCTCTTTGACTTTCGGGGCAACCTGTTCTACTCCAGACGTTCAACCAAGTTGCCATGCTCTACATGAACAAACAGGGGGGGACAGGGTCCTGTCCCCTCTGCAAGGAAGTGATTCGCCTATAGTCCTTTACAAATTCAACTGAGGAGAGGAGTTGGGAAGGTAGCCACATAGATGCAGTGGAGTGCTTCCTAAGGCTTTCCTATTGGACCCTGGAGTGCATTCTTACGTGGGCTCCATCAGTGACATTCACCCATATGTGAAGACTGATTCTGCTGTTCCTGGAGATCACCTGTTATAGGTGAGTAACTACGCTTTACAGATAGGTTTCTTTTTCATTTTCTTCTTCATCTGCGGTGATCAGCTAAAGTATGACAAGATCCAGGGTCACCCTTACATCTTTCAGTCTCTGCCCTACTTGAAGAGGCTGAAAGTCAGGCAAGATTGTAAACTTAATCTTGTATGATCATATATATCTTCTATTTAAACTGTATTTCGTGAATGTAAGGGAAGGAGAAGCTGAAACAGAAGACATGATGTAAGCCTGTATGACTGAGTTGTGTAATGGACTGTCACAGAGCTATCAAGTTCTCCAATTCCAGGAAGGAGACATTTGGTTCAGTCCTGGCTTTGAACTTATCTCTATTGCAGCATGGTGTTAATAGGCCCATTGCAATCAGTGTTGCTGGTTCCATAATGCATCAGGACTAGTTTAAAATTTCCATCCTGAACCTGGGCAATGTGGCAACTCTGTTGTCACACAGTTTGGTAAGTAACAATCATGGGAACTTTTCCCATTCCTGTGCACAGGGTTTGACAATGCATGAAACCCTATACAAGAGGTGTTGTCTTAAAGTGGGGGGCTCCTGGGCGCTCACAACCCAAAATTTCTCTTTTTATGGTAGGTGTCCCTTGATAATACATTATGCTCAGATCTCCTCCATGCTTTAGGAGTGAGAAGCAATTTCTGTTTTACTCTTGGGTAGGTTTAGGTGACCAACTTACCTTTTTGGGACACTGCAGATCCCTGGCCAAGCTCATGAGCAGGTCATGGGAGATAGGATCCACGAGGTTAAGGAAGGTGGCATGTTTGTAAAGAATGTCATTCAGAAATGTTCCTTCCAATCCAAGATCCTAATGAGCAAGACAAAAACAGCACCTGTAAAGCACTGCCCAAAAACATGACATATACTCAGAGCCACTGAGCTAAATCTGGAATCCTATCACGCTATCAGAAGACCAAGGCAGAGTATCAAGAATGGAAAATAAAGGAATAGTGAAGGAACCCCAAGTATGAGCATGCTCACTGCTCCTGCAGTCCAAGCTTCTCCCAGAAGGAGATGCTATAAAGAATGGCGCAGAAGTGCTGGCTATGGTGGTACTCAGCTCCTGTATTCTCAGCATTTCCCAGCAGGGGATGCTATATGGAATGGTGCAGGAGAGCTAGATATGGAGAAGCTCACTGCTTCTGCAGTCCCAGCTTCTGCAAGTAGGAGATATTGTATGGATGGTGCAGGAGTCCTAGATGTGAGGCAGCGTGGAGCTCCTGCAGCCCCACCTTCTGCCACCAGGAGATACTGTATGGATGGTGCAGGAACCGTGGGTGTAGGCCAGCTCAAAGCGCTTGCAGTTCCAGATTCTGCCAGAAGGAGGTGCTATAGGGAATGGTGCAGGAACACTGGATACGGGGGAGCTTGCTGCTCTTACAACTGCCAATCATTTGTGTAGCGCTACAAGCTTACACAGTGCTGTACATGCATATGTAAGACATAACCCCTGCTCATCAGAGCTTACAATCTAATCAAGACAAAACATGTGGAGCCCGATTCACAAAGGGGCATGTCTGGGCCGTCCAGACAGCTCCAAGCAAGATGGGCCTGTTAGGACCTGATTCTGTACCGTGGGAACAAAACGTTCCCGCAGCACGCAGAATCGGGCCCGAGGACGGCTTGGCATGCCCCTGCTTGCCTGCAGGGACATCCTACCCGCAGGTACCCCTGGCTGCCACAGCTAAGAACCCCCTGCACCTGGCCTCAGCCCCGGGGGATCCCTGGTCTCGATTGCCCCACCAGTGCTGATTATTCCACTTTAGAGGTGGAATAATCAGCACGTCCCCTCTGACCTGCAGGATCTACATGGCTGTGACTTGAATTGGCCCTGTAGATCCTACTGGCTTGGCCCGCCCCTGCTCTGCCCTGACCCTCCCACCTGCTGCTAGCGCTCCCTGTTCTGCAGCTCTAGCCGTGCGGAGAGAGCAGGAGGGGGAATAGGGACAGGATGGCTTATGCGGCTGTGACTCAGAATCAGGCCCATAGTGAAACTGGGGACTAGAGTATGGTAAGATACTATAAGTAGTGGACAAGAGAGTGAGGAGCATCAGGATCCAAAATCAACTTCAAAGAGGTGGATTTTTAGCCTGGATTTGAATAGGGCTAGAGAAGGAGCCCGATGCACTGACTCAGAGAGTTTGTTCCAGGCATATGGAGCAGCGAGATGGAATGAACAAGTCTGGAGTTGGCAGTGGCAGAGAAGGGCACAGATAAAAGGGGATCTGCCCGAGGAGCGGAGTTCCCGAGGAAGGGTGTAGAATGAGATAAGAGAGAAAAGGTAGTAAGGAGCTACAGAATGAATGCACTTGTAGGTCAGTAGGAGAAGTTTGAACTAGATGTGGAAATGGATATGGAGCCAGTGAAGTGACTTGAGAAGAGGGGTTACATGAACATAGCAACAGTGAGGGAAGATGAGCCGTGCATCTGAGTTTTGAACAGATTGAAGGGGAGAGAGATGATTCAGAGGGAGACCAGCAAGGAACAGGTTCCAATAGTCAAGGTGGGAGGTGACTAGTAGCGCTATATAAATGCTGAATAGTAGTAGTAGTGGTGAGTGGATAAAGGTCGTAGTAGCGCTATATAAATGCTGAATAGTAGTAGTAGTGGTGAGTGGATAAGGGTCGTAGTAGCGCTATATAAATGCTGAATAGTAGTAGTAGTGGTGAGTGGATAAGGGTCGTAGTAGCGCTATATAAATGCTGAACAGTAGTAGTAGTGGTGAGTGGATAAGGGTCGTAGTAGCGCTATATAAATGCTGAACAGTAGTAGTAGTGGTGAGTGGATAAGGGTCGTAGTAGCGCTATATAAATGCTGAACAGTAGTAGTAGTGGTGAGTGGATAAGGGTCGTAGTAGCGCTATATAAATGCTGAATAGTAGTAGTAGTGGTGAGTGGATAAGGGTCGTAGTAGTATGGGTAGAAAGGAAGGGACACATTTTGCTGATGCAGTCCCAAATTCTCCTTTGTGGAGAAAGTTACTTGCTATGATCCCCCCTTTCTCAGCAGATTCAGGAAAACATATTAATAATAGTGAACAAACATAATATAACTATTTATTTATTTCCAAAGCTTCTACACTACAGATCTGTTAACAATGTTACAAAAAAAATAATATAAAGTACGCATAACACGAAGGCAAACATGACTCAATAAATCATCATAAAACAAATATAACATTAAAACACAGGCACAAATACAAGCATATCCTTATGGAAACCTACTTTTATCCATTTCCTGAACTACTAGCAATATCATCAGGGGCACTGACAAACCCAACACTGGCTTCATACTTATCTTCTTAGACATAAAAGCAGTATTTGATTCCATACCGCATAACTTAATCATCCAGTGACTGCAAGCAATGGGACTAACAGACACTCTTCTTACCTGGTTCAAGTCTTGCCTAACAGCCCGACAGCTCCAAGTAAGATCAGGCACCTCTAAATCAGCCCCATAAACTCAATCCCAAGGAGTCCCTCAAGATTCCATCCTCTCCTCATTAATATTCAACATCTTTCTTCAGTCAATATGCACAGTCATAAAAGCATTCAACATCCTATACCACTTCTATGCTGATGATGTTATGATTTACACACCCATCAACATATCCAACCCAGCTATCATGTCAATAGCAAAATGCTTCTCCTCTGCCAGAGAATGGCTCACAAACCACAACATGGCTATAAACATCTGGAAGACAGAAGCCCTCTACATTACCAGAGATAGTAGCTTCAAACCACCAAACACCATGAACCTTGATGGGACCGAAATCCAAGTTAAACAGGAAGTCCACTACCTAGGAGTCACCCTGGATCAACATCTCTCCTTAAGGAGCATCTATTTGTAAGGCAACACCTCAAATCCCTCGTAACTCACCATGACTTTCAATCAGTCCTCCAAACAACTGTTTTTCTACACATTGACTACTATAACATCATCTTCCAAGGCCTACCAAAAACAGCCATCCACCCTCTCCAACCTGCTCTCAACAAAGCAGCATGATCCATCTGCAACACACACAGAACACAACACATACTAATTGAATGTATAAAATACAAATCTATCTTCACAATCTCTAAAATCCTCAGTAAACTATGTTTGCCACACTTGCAATCACTATTTCAAGAGACACCTGACAACAGAAGAGACGAACCAGCTCACAGTACATGCTACGCATACCAACACTATTTACTAAAACCGGCTCTACCACATCAAAAAGAGTCTTCTCACTGTTTGCTCCAAGCCTGTCCTGATAAACTTTGGGCCACAAAGGGCATAACAACTTTCAGAAGAGTCCCCAAGATTCACATCTTCAGAGATTGCTTCTCAGACAACATCACATAGCTAGCAATAAACCAAATCCCCAGTCCCCCTCCCCTCCCAAGATAAGTCCCCACCTACCTCAACCTCCTATGACTACCCATTGTTAACAATATATCCCTACATATACTAATTTAAGTTAATGTTAAATGTATTCTCCAAGTTGATTATCCTGTTACAATGTAAACCGCTTTGACCACAGGATAAAGCGGTATAGAAAAACTGTTAAATGAATACCTTCCTAAAATGGAAAGCTTTCACTTTCTTCCTAAAATCCAAATCATTTTGCAAAACCCGAAACTTCAGAGGTAATTCATTCCATACTGAAGGACCAGCCACAGATTCCAAATGACTCAAAAGCCGAACCACATGCCCAATGAGTTGGGCATCTCAACTGCTCATTTCCCTGGGATCACATAAAGCATGATGATGTGCCTTTCATATTTCCCTGAGAAGTTTTTACATTTATTCCCAAACTCAACACTATGATGATGATGATCTTTAATTCAAAAGAAACATGAAAATCAAAAGGTAAAAAAATGAAGAGACTAAATAAGGAGTAATATGTTCATGAGCTTTTGTGCCTGTAGATAGACAAGCCACAACATTCTGTGCATGCTGAAGCCCACTCAAAATAGTACTACAATAATCTATAGCGGCAGCACTAAACTCTGCACCACAGTCCTAAAATCAGAAAGAAGAAGAAGATTCTTCAACCTCTGGATTAATCACAATTTATAAAAAGATTGCTTCATTAGTTCCCTTACATGATGGCCAAAGGACAAATGCGAGTCCAAAAGAATGCCTAAATATTGGGTCTGCTGCACAAGTGAAATTGATAAGGACCGATTAAAAATTCTTTCAGGCAACTGTATTGATGGCATATGATGGTCAACCAAGATTTCCCTTTTTGGAACATTTAATTCTAGACTCCCTAGTCGAAAGCCAAGATGCTACCTTCAAAATACAATCTGACAATATCTTTAAAGCAGGGTGAAGATCATTTCGGAAGGAAGAAAAAGCATAATGTCATCCACTAATAAATGATACTCAATCCCCAAGGCTCGTAGCACATCACATAAAGGATGGAGATAGATATTAAATAATAATGCATTTAAAGTTGAGTCCTGGGAGAGATCACGATTCAATGGAAACCATCTTACATCTGATCACCAACAAAACCTTTCTGTTCCCTGTCCAAAAGATATGACCAGAACCAGTGCACCAACATTTTTTCTAAGCCACAAGTCTGTAATCTTTCTAACAAATCTGAATGAAAAAAAGAATCAAAGGCAGCTGCAATGTCCAAAAACTGACCAATGTAACCAGCTATCAACCACCGATACCAAACAGCAACCACAGCCGCATAACCTGAACTAACCAATGTAACCAGCTATCAACCACCGATACCAAACAGCAACCACAGCCACATATCCTGAACTAAGCAATGTAACCAGCCAACACCATGGAACACATCACACCCACACTGTATGCCCTCCTTTGGCTACCTATACATTGCCGTATTTCTTACAAATCCTCATAACAACATTTAAATGAATCCATGTCATTGCCCCCTCACATCTAACAACCCTCATAGATAGAGAAAACAACAATCTCATACAACGCTCCAAGAATAAAAACAAACTCGCCTTACCAACAGATTTCAGGAAAGCAAAAAAGACAACAACAAACAAGGCCTTCTCACACATCGCACCAGTCCTCTGGAGTAACCTCCCTGATCACCTTAGTCAAATAAGTGACCTACTAACATTTAGAAAGCATCTCAAAACACACCTTTTCAACATACACTTCGGCATGCAGGACCAAATGCATAACTTAGCACCAACGCAACAAAATATCTAAGACTCGCCACCATTACAACGTTTGACTTGCAACTAGACAAAATTGTATATAGTTCTACTGTTATCTCTGTGTTATACACAAACAAATGTTCAGATGATAGTTTTATCATCATCATGTTCATAGTTATTTTCTGTTCTATATAATTGAGCATGTACCTGTTTGTACCTCTCAAAACTGTTGTTCCATGTAAACCGCAATTGATCCTTGGAAATTGCGGCATAAAAATTATTGTTAAATAAATAAATCATGAACTAAGCAAGTTAACCAGCTATCGACCACCGAGGCGAGAAGCAACAACAGCCACATATCCAGAACTAACCAATGTAACCAGCAATCAACCACCGATACCAAACAGCAACCACAGCCACATATCCTGAACTAAGCAATGTAACCAGCTATCAACCTCTGATACTAAACAGCAACCACAGCCGCATATCCTGAATTAAGCAATGTAACCAGATATTGACCACCGAGACCAAGAAGCAACCACAGCCACATATCCTGAGCTAAGCAAGTTAACCAGCTATTGACCACCGAGGCCAAGAAGCAACCATAGTCGCATATCCTGAACTAAGCAATGTAACCAGCTATCAACCACTGAGACCAAGAGGTTTTCAGTGCTGCACCTATTATGGAAACCAAACCGATATCTGTCAATCAGGTCATTTTGATCTATATACTGCATATTCAATATCCTTTGCCAAATATAGCAAGCTAGAAATAGAGTGATAACTACTCATAATGGAAGAATCCAAATTCTGCCTTTTAAGCAATGGCTGTAGAGCTGCCTTTTTAAATTCTGATGGCAAATGACAAGTCTGAAAAGAACTATTAATGAAACTCACAAAAAGAGGAAGAAAAATACTCTTACAGGCATTCAATAAACAGAGGCGGGGGGGGGGGGTTGGGAGGGGGTAGAACATTGGGTTGTAAAGGGACTGTTAATCCTATTCAGTATTTTCTCTACCTGTGCTTCAGATATGATAGCAAACTCCTCCCATTTACATGGGATGGAGTCCAAAGCTATAGCAGAACTATCGCCTACCTCAACCCTTTTAAGACCAGCTGATTTCTCTTGTAAATGCAAAGCCAAATACCGAGAGTCTCTAGATATTGATCTTTCTGCTTTGTAAGTTGTTGAACTACTTGGAAGAAAACATGAAGTCTCAAGCCTAATGCATTCAATCGAGAGCTATAACGAGAAGGCCGCGGGGCCACGGACCTGACTGCTGCCATTAACCGGGTGGGCAGCATGGTGCGTGGTCCCGGCGTGGATGAGGCTGGAGAGCAAAGAATGGCGGGAGAATAGGCCACATCCTTTAAACGCATTGGCTCCCGCTGATGATGGAGTGATGCAGGAGCCAATGAGGGGGACGATAGGCGGCAAGGGGTTGCACGAGCAGGCGGGATGGCAGTCGCTGAGGGACGAGGCGGTGCTGGTGGCTGGCGTGTGGGCTCTGGCGATCGGCGGTCTATTTCCTCGGTGATCGGAGGAGTGAGAGGAGAGTCTGTAGGATCGGAGGAGCTGGTGGCCAGACGAGTGGTGGTCAGGAGAACAGGTGGCGGTGTGGAACGGGGCAGAGCAATCGGTGGGCTGCAGGAGCGCAGCGTGTGGAGCAAAAGAGGCGCCAGCCAGGAGGTGGCGAGGAGCGGCAGAAATTGGGCGAGCAGGCAAGTGGCTCCACGGGTTAAGGGGCAGAGAGATACTGGAGATTTAAAAAAAAAAAAAAAAAAGGATTAAGAAATAAAGGAAACACGGCTGACAGGATGCCGTCTTGGGGGGGCAGGAAGGGCAGGGAGAGGGGGTAGAACGTGGGGGGGATGCAGTAGGTAGGCAGGCCGTGGCTGCACAGGGGGAGCAGGCGGTAAGCAGACACTCAGTGCAAAGGGCAAGAAGCCGGGGGGGGGGGGGAGCGGAGTAGGGAGAAAGGATAAGAGCCGTCAAGGGAAGGGAGCAAGGGGTAGGGGACCAGACAGACCGGGGCTACCCAGGAGAGGGGGTCGAGCTCAGACAAGGAGCAAGCAGAGCTTTGGGGCTACAGGGGTCAAGAAGCCTGGGGGTGGGGTGCTCAGCAGGGGAGGGGGAGAGCCCTGGGGTGAGGGCAGTGCGCAAGCAACTGGGGTGTTTCCCAGGGAAGGGAGGGGGAGCCAAGGGCTTAGTTATCAGGAGGCAGAAGGGGAACCAGGAGTGGGGAGACATGAGCTAGGGGGCCAGTGGGGCTGGCCTGGGGTCCCAGGCGGCTATTATCCGGCAGCCTGGGATCATTGGCGTGGGGGGGGGGGGGAGGGGACAGGGATCCTCTAGGGTGGAGTGGTTGGGGGCATGGCAATCTCCCTGGGCCATGGTAGGCTCCCCCTCTGTGTTCTCTGTTTTACCTTCACAGATACCTCCTGGATGACAGCACCCGGTGGGACAAGGAGAGAGAATTCCAGCGCAAGGGGATAACAGGGAGGAGAGAGCACCACGAGCTGATCCAGTGGAAGGGTCTATGGAGCAAGGGGAGAGGCATCAGATGGAAGCGGATCTGCGCATGCCGGGTTCGAGCACGGGGGAGACAAAGCCCAGGACGACTTTGGCGGGTGAGTTACCAGCAGGAACAGGGGAAGGGTTGGAACATGGGTCAGTGGCACATGAAGGGGTTGGGGGCAAGGCAAAGAGAAAGCGGAAGCACTCCTGTCAGCGTCATCATAGGTCTAGGTCCTCGTCGTCATCCGACTCATCGTCCTCGTTGTCGGAGGAGGAGGGGGGTGGGCGAGCAGGGGATAGGATGGGCACGGGTGGGGCTGGGTCGAACAGCATGACTCCCATGCTCACATCCTTTTCAGAGTTATGGGAGGGGGTGCCAAGGAAGATGCGGCGGAAGATATGGAAGAGACGCTATATAGATATTTTTAGACTGCTGGATGGTAGGAAGCAGTCGGGGGACAGCAGGAAAAAGAGAAAGGAGGATGAAAAGGCGGGGAGGGTTAGGAAGGTTTCGCGTAATGTCATAAATTGGACAAGAGCCTTTTTGTGGCTAGCTAGCGTTTGGGGGCATCGGTGTCCGGAACAATATGGGATGTTGCTAGCTTATGCGGATTCTATTCTGGATGCGGCACAGACGCATGAAGGTTGGGCATGGCTCAATTATGATGAGAAGTTCCGAGATAAAATGGAGGAGAATAAACTATTATCTTGGGGAACGCAATATATCAATTTATGGTTGACACAGATGGCGGCCAGATTGGGCGTTGAGGGGGGTGAGCGGGGTAAAAGAGGGATTTGCGGCTACGGCAGGGGGCGGTCCTTTCATGCGGGAGGGAATCCCGCATTGCAGAGAACAGTCGGGGGGAGCAGGAGACATTTGTTGGCGATTTAACAAGTCGTCGTGCCCCTTCCCAGATTGCAAGTTCCGGCATGCTTGTTTCATATGTAACGGGGGCATTCAGCTCTCAAGTGCGTTAAGAAAGGGGCTCCCAGTACTACCCTGCTGGTCCCCAAGTAGTAGGAACTTGGGCCTCGTGCCGACGCCAATACGGATCGAAGCTTTACGGCCGTGGCTACAGCGCTACTCGAGGTGCAGGGATAGGGTAGTGATTGAGGGGGGGTTCATGTATGGATTCCAGATACCGGTAGTGGGTACAGCAGGATTGGCTAAAGTTCGGAACGCCCCCTCGGTTAAGCAATTTTCGCACATAGTGAGAGAGAAATTGGCGGTGGAGTTGGAATTGGGTAGGGTAGCCGGGCCTTTTTCAGAACAACCGTTCCCGAACGTTGTGGTTTCCCCAATGGGAATTATACCGAAAAAAGAACCCGGGAAGTACAGGTTAATTCATAACCTGCCCTTCCCGGTGGAAGCATCCGTGAACGATTATATACCAAAAGAGCTGTGCGCGGTGTGCTATGCATCCTTTGACAAAGCGTTGGACTTAGTGAGGAGATGCGGACGGGGGTGTTTGATGGCAAAGGTGGACATCGAATCAGCATTTCGTTTGTTGCCAGTGCATCCATCCGCATTTCACCTGTTAGGGTTTTGTTTTGAGGGTAACAGTTATTTCGATAAATGCATGCCGATGGGTTGCTCAATTTCTTGTGCTTACTTTGAAAAGTTTAGTACGTTTATGCATTGGGCATTGGTTGAGCAGGTCGGCTGTGCGAACGTGGTGCATTACCTGGATGACTTCCTGTTCGTGGGCGAGGCGCAGTCAGGGCGGTGCCAAGAGCTCCTGGACGGTTTTGTGTAGTTGGCCAGGGCATTGGGCGTCCCCTTGGCTGCGGGTAAAACGGAGGGCCCTGCGATGTGCATTACGTTTTTGGGTGTGGAGCTGGATACAGAGGAAATGGTGGTATGCTTGCCATTAGAAAAAGTATGGCGGCTGCGTGTGTTGTTGGCTAATGTGATGGGTGTGAGTAAGATAACCTTGAAGGAATTGCAGGCTTTGATAGGCTCACTGAATTTTGCGTGCAGGGTAATTCCAGTGGGGCGGGTGTTTTCACGCAGCTTGTCGGCTGCTTCATCGGGGTTGAAAAAGCCGCATCACCGCATTCGGGTGTCGAGGAGTATGCGGGCTGACTTGGGAGTGTGGGATGATTTTCTGAAAGATTTCAATGGAACATCGGTGGTGATGATGGCGGCGGAAATTTCCAGTTTTGACTTGCAGCTATTTACGGATGTGGCTGGGGGCTTGGGATCAGGTATCTACTTTGGAGGCTCCTGGTGTGCAGGTGGCTGGCCGCAAGCCTGGCAGGAGGCAGGCTTAACCAGCAATATAGTCTTTTTAGAGCTGTTTCCCATCTTGGTGGTTGTGGAATTGTGGCCGGACAGGCTGCACAATCGAAAAGTGGTGTGGTGGTGCGACAATGCAGCAATAGTTATTGTGATTAATCGCTATGCGCCACACTGCAAGTGGGTGGCGTCATTAATGAGGGAGGTGGTACTAGCCTGTTTGAGATTGAATGTGTCGGTGAAGGCCCGGCATATCCCAGGGAGTACTAACCAGATTGCTGATGCTCTTTCCTGTTTCAAGTGGGACCTGTTTCGGAGGTTGGCACCAGAGGCGGACGAAGAGGGCTTGTCGGTCCTGGAGCAATTATGGCAACTTGGCCTGCGGGAATGTTGAACCTGTTGCAGAGCTCGGTGTCAACGGCGACATGGTTGGCGTATCATAGAGGCTGTGGCTGTGTGGTGGATTTCGTGGTGGTGCAGGGATGGCGGTATGGACTGGTATCGGATCAGCTCATGGGGCAATACGTCCTGGCGGCAAAGGTGGCAGGAGCGTCGATATCAACAGTGCGAACACAGTTGGCGGGGTTTGCGTTTTTGCTAAGGAAGTGGGTTGAGGCGCGCCGAGAGGAGGATTCTTGACACACAGGCTGTTGCAGGGGTGGGAGCGGTCTATCCCCTCTCCGGGTGACAGTAGGATGCCAATCACGCACGACTTGCTGTTGAGGTTGCGTGCGGCGTTACCCCAGGTGGCCATGTCCCTGTACGAAACCACTCTTTTCCAGGCAGTTTTTTGTGTGGCCTTTTTTGGTGCTTTCAGAGTGGGCGAGTTGGTAGCTGTGTCCAGCCGGGCAAGAACTGGAGGTGGCCTGCTAATGCAGCACGTGAAGGTAGAGGGGGATGACCTACGAATATGGCTGACAAGATCCAAGACGGATCAGAGGGGAAAAGGTGCTTGGGTGATTTTGAGAGCAGTAGGTGGCTCCTTGACATGTCCGGTGGCAGCCTTGAACGCCTACCTGCGAGTGCAGCCGAAAGGGGACTGCTATCTCTTTTTGCATGAGGATACACACGTGCTGATGCGGTTTCAGTTTTCAGCGGTATTACGGCTGACGCTGCGGCAGATAGGTGTGGACCTGCGCCAGTTTGCCCCGCACTCCTTTTGGATCGGTGCAGCTACTAGTGCAGCAGGGGCGGGGCTGCCCGGACATGAGATTCAATGGATGGCAGATGGCGGTCCCAGGCATTCCAAGGGTATGTGAGGCTAGGAGGGGAGCTCACTATGGCTGCTAACTGTCATTTTTCTTTCAGGCCGGAGTCCATGTCACTGCTGGGTGATTGGTCACTCGTTTGTTTATTGGGCCGGGCAGCGAGCAGCAATATGGCCGGTGGGGCCAAATATTAGGCTGGAAGCTTCAGAGGTGACCGTATCATGGCTGGGCGAGCGCGGTCTGCACTGGATGCAACTCTTGCCTTTGCTTCGGCACCACGAGCGCAGCCTGGGGTCACCGGATATGCTGCTGCTACTACATCTGGGAGGCAATGACTTACGGTCCTGGACTTGTAAGCAGTTGATCAGAGCAGCGAGAAGGGACCTGACGGAAGTGTTGTTAATGTTTAATGAGGTAGTTCTGTTATGGTCAGATATAATTCCAAGGCCTGCATGCTGGGACCAACGGAGGTGGTCACGGGGGTTGACGAAGATAAATCATCAAATAGGACGCTGGGTGTGTGAGTATGGTGGTTACCAGATATTGCATCCCTGGGTGGAGGTAGAGTGTGAGGGTCTATATAGGCCAGATGGAGTACACCTTTCACCTATAGGGGTGGATTTGCTCCTGAATGACTGGCAAGAGGCCTTGGAGTATGTTATGGAAGGGAGGTTAGCTGGTCGCAGCTTGGTTTTGGGGGCGGCTCAGGGACAGGTGTTGCCTGAGCTGGTGGCGGGATCCTGGAGGTTCCGGGGTCCGGAGCCATAGGCAATACCCAGGGCAGGGGTGGGGTACCCCCAACCCAGACAACCCCTCAGGGCTTTTGCTAATAATATGGTGAAGCCAGAAGGGGGGGGTATGCAAATAGCCGTGGGCTGGGACACGGCGGAAGCGGAAGGGAAGTCACCTTGCTACTCACATGGCTGGTGAGGCCTCGTTCTGCTGATGGGATCATGATGATGCGGGTTATAGGAAATGTTGTTGGTTGATGTTAAAATGGTTAATAAAGCTGCGACCAGTTTAATTCCCAATTCGGTGTTAGTGTGATTATTGGAAGGGGGGGTGGAGTTGGGGGAAAAGGGGGCAGGGGTAAACCGGGAGCACTGCATCCGCCGTACCTCGGTTACGAGAAGGCCGCGGGGCCATGTACCTGACGGCCACCATTAACTGGGTGGGCGGCACGGTGCGTGGTCCCAGCATGGATGAGGCTGGGGAGCGAAGGACGGCAGGAGAATAGGCCACGTCCTTTAAATGCATTGGCTCCCGCGGATGACAGAGCGACGTGGGAGCCAATGAGGGGGACGATAGGCAGCAAGGCGTTGTACGAGGCACGAGCAGGCGGGACGACATTCTCCAGGACCAAGCAGGAAGTCAGTCCTCAGATACGGGTGATGTCAGCGCCAACGGAGCCCCCATGCGGAGCATTTCCCCAGCTTTCATAGAAAGCCTTTGGGAATGCAGCGCGCATGCGCGGTCCCCTTCCCGCCCAAGGGTGCCATCTTGCTCAGTCTTATTTTTTCCACAGAGCCCGACGGACGTGTTTCGTTTTCACCCGAGAAAAAAGTTGATTTTCTGCGTAGATCCGTGTTTTTTCTTCGGTTCGACGCCGGTTTCCCTTTCCCGCCTGGGCCCGGTACACCAGTATCGAGCCCGGACTTTCTTTTTCATTTTTTGTCCTTTGTGATTAGCGTTCGCGCCATTTTTCTACTTTTCCCTGGCAGCCCTGTCTTTTGACCTTGCAAGGGTCCTTTTTCCCCCAATGGCTGCCAGCGGGTTTTAAAAGTGTGATCGGTGTTAGAAACTGATGTCTCTCACCGACACACAGGACTGCTGCCTCCGCTGCCTCGGACCCGATCATGACCCGCTGATCTGTGATCCGTGTGGGGAAAATATCCTCGAAGGTGTTGAGGAGCCGGCAGCATCAGAAGGAAAGAATCTTCTCTGACTCCGCGTCTGGCCGGGCCCGGACTTTGTCAGAGGCCTTGATGTCTCGGGACTCCGGTCCCGAGCATCGCCAGGGTTCCTCTGAGAGGGGATCTTCCTCGTGGGAGCACCGCAGGAAGAAGAAACCCATGAGGGCGGCATCGGTGGACGCACTTGGCTCCTCGAGGGCCAGGTCGCATAGCCCCAAACGCCGTCCTGGGTCTTCAGAGTTGGAGAGGCCTGCTAAACAACCTCATGTAGAGACGGAGTCCCCGAGTCACGTGAGTACTGTAGTCCTGGATGAACCATCTGACAAACTCTCTGGGGCGGTAAATCCCACTCTCTGGGGCGGTAAATCCCACTCTCTGGGGCGGTAAATCTCAATCTTTGGGGCGGTAAATTGCATTCTGGGATGGTTCACCTTTGACATCTCTGTGCATTTAAACTAGATGAGGGGGGTGACACTTGGAATCAGATGAGTATGGGATGCAACAGATCTTTATGTAAGGAAAATAAATAAAAGCAAGAGGAAAAGGAAACCAATCTGGTTCTCCATGGAAGTGGCCAAAAAAAAATAAAGGCAAAAAAGGTAACAGTCATAAAATATAGAAGAACACAAGAAAAGAAAGAAAAAGGAATACCAGGTAAAACTCAGAGGCAAAGAAAGAAATAAGGATGGCAAAAGCACTGTCAGAAGAAAAAATAACTAAGGATGTAAGCAAGGTGGCAAGACTTTTGAGTTATATCAGTGAGAGGAGAAAGGCAAGAGGTAAAATTATAGGACTGAAATTATGCTGAGGACTGCTATATAGAGAGAGATGTGGAAAGCAGAAATGCTGACCAAATACTTTTATTCCATGTTCACAGAAGAAAATCCTGGAGAAGGCCACAAGTGACTGAGAAACGTACATATGGGGATTGAGTAGAAAAAACTACTTATGAGCAACTTCAAAAACTGAAAGTGGACAAAGCCCTGGGGCCAGGTGGGCTACATCCTGGGATACGGAGGGGAGAGGGTTCAGAGAGGTTCTAGCAGATCCTCTTTGAGATGCGTTTAATAGATCCTTAGAGACGGGAGAGGTTCCACAGGACTGGAAATGGGCTGATGTGGTTCCTCTTCACAATAGTGGGAAATTACAGACTTGTAAGCATTACCTCAGTGGGTGGGAAAGTAATGGAAGTGCTGCAGGAGAAATGGATAATGAACCTTCTACAATCTAATGGATTGCAATATGCAAGACAACAGGCTTTTGCCAAAGGCAGATTGTGCCAGATGAATCGGACTGATTTCTTTGACTGGATCAGGGGCATGTGCTGGATGTGGTCCACATGGATTTCAGAAAACTGTTTGATACTGTTCCTCACAGGAGGCTGATGGAGAAATTGTGCAGCCTGAAGACAGGAGCCAGTCTGGTGAATTGGATTGGAAGTTGGCTGTTCCTGCTTCAGCCCACATGCAAAAGGCAGTGTGCTGGGAGGGGGAGAGAGCAGCAGCCGCAGTGCTAGAGGTGAAGGTAGGCACTGTGATCTGTCCTTTGTCTGCTCTGCTACTAATTCCTTTCCAAAATTATCTAAGCCCATCCCATGCATTAAAGATCAGCTTCCTCAATTTAAAACACGGTATTGTTTAATTAGGAGCAGTGGTGTTTCTGAAAAGTTGGAGTTACATGTCCCCAAATCTTTTGCTGCACCATTCTAAAACAATTGTACCCTATGTAAAGACTTTTTAGGAAGACCCCCATATATAATCTTTACCCAAATGCTTGCAACAGTGAATATAAAATAATCACATATTATATCAATCCCACACGGCAACATTGTTTCAGATTTTGTTTATGTAAACTTATCAACATTTATTTGTTTATTTACTGGAAGAATCGCGGTTGCCATGTTAGTTCACTTGGATATATGCAAATAAAGGTCAATAAACTCTGGAACGCTCTACCACCTTCCCTCCGCCTGGAGCCTCATACCCAAAGTTTAAAGAATTGTTAAAAGCCCGCCTGTTTCAACAGGCTTTTGACCTCCCTTGCGATGCCCCCACCTAATTATTTTTGTTTTCCGTTTGTCTATTATGTTGATTTTACTTCTGCTTCTACTTCTTTCCTTTATTGCTATGGCGTTCCTTTTCCTGTTTTCTGCAGCGTAGACACATTTATTGTAAACCGCTCTAATGTTTCGACGAGAGCGGTATATAGAGTGAAGAAACAAAGATAAAGATAAAGATCTCTTTCATTGGACAAGCTTTGGAGAGTCTTCATCCATTCACGAAGCCGGTGCTGATGGGAGAACTAAAGCTTGTCAGAGGCACGTTACTGCAGCTTGTTTTTATTGACCTTTATTTACTTAAAAACACTTGTATTCCGCCAATCGTGATTGGTTCTAGGTGATCCAAAAACATATGAAATGATGGTATCTGAATTCAAAGAAGCATGGCACAAACGCAGAGGATCTCTAAAGGAAAAAAGGGGACTGTTGTAGTGGTTGATATGGAAGGACAGACTAGATAGGCCATGTGGTCTTTTTCTGTCGTCATGTTTCTATGTTTCTATATCAAAGCATAATCAAACATTATTATTATTGCAAACAATACAAGAAAACATAATCACACAAAAATCAAGTATTAATATAACCGAAGCAGTTAAGAATAGTCACAATTTATTGCTCCTAAAATGATATTACTCTCCTTTCAAATGCTTGAGTAAAAAAGTAAGTCTTAGCTCGTTTCTGTCTCTCATATACTCAAGCTTATTAGTGGGAAAGCTGGGGCTATGTGCTTATCACAGTTAAGGGACCTCCAGATTTCCCTAATCTTATGATCAGAGCGACCAAGATGGCTGATGCCATAGGAACGTGCTTTCCACAGACATGGACTTCAGTAGTCACATAACTCTGAAACCCAACAAGACCACCTAAAACCTGATACGCTATTCAGGGAGTACAGAATGGGCGATACGGGCTCATGTATCTCTGTACCATTTGCAGCGGCATAATAATCTAAACTCTGAGTTAAGAGCTGAAGATGGGCCCTTCTTGACCTTTTCACCTGCACAATTTTCATTCCTTTTTCAGACTTAACACATTTGGAGTTCAAGGTGAGTCATATTCGGGTACAGCAAGTGTTTCCCTATCCCTGGGAGCCTTACACTCTAAGGTGACATTTTATAAATGACTTTGGTATGTAGGACAGCGCTTTCCATGCTCAAGCAGGTGCTTAGAAAGTTCCCCCAGCATATAACCGCATAAAGAGAGGGGCCAAGAAATCAAAGGTCCTTCTTGCATAGTGCTCCCAGGGGCGGGGTCCGTAGTCGCACAGGCTTAAACTCCTGATGTGGAGGCAGGGAATTAATATTCCTCCACCTTACCCCACTGGGGCCAGGAAATTGTTTGGGCTGTTCCCAAACAGAGATGATTAAAGCTCCTATTGAAAGAATGGGCTTTGCTCTCAAGTCTAAAAGCTGGTGGCATTTATACAGAGATCCCAGATAATGCTCACACTTCCTGGAACAAATATACTCATTAAAGTCCATCACAATAAAGGAATTAAGAATTGGAAGCCACTACCCTTCAAGGGAATTAGAGAGCTGAGTCTGGGGACAGCAAAAGTCAGTGCCTCCGCGTCAGATGAGAGCTTTGCCTCCAACACTTGATTTTGTGAGCAGCGAAGGACCACACTGCCTGTGGGCTGAGGAGAGATAAGATAAAGGTCTATAAAACAATGAGCAGAGTGCAACAAGTAAAGGTGAATCCGCTGTTTACTCCTTCAAAAAGTACAAAGATTAGGAGGCCTGCAGTGAAGCTACAATGTAGCACATTTAAAGCTAATCAGAGAAACGCCTAATCAAACTCAGGAATTCGTTTCCAGGGGATGTAATAAAAGCTGTTAGTGTAGCTGCATTTAAAAAAAAGTTTGGATAAGTTCCTTGAGGAAAAGTCCATTATTAAAGGGGACCCGGGAAATCCACTGCTTGCCCCGGGACAAGCATCGTGGAGCCTGTGTGTCATTTTGGGAACCTGCTAGGTACTTGCGACCTGGATTGGCCGCTGTTGGAGACAGGATACTGGACTTGATGGACCTTTGGTCTAATTTATTATGGCAAGTCTTATCTTATGTTCATTTACAGTACCTGCCTGCTCACCTTTTAGAAAATAGTTTGTTTCCAGATCCTGTGTCAATCTATGTGCATAATTTTGAAAGTAATGAATGTCCTTTTGAAAATAGGCAGATTTGTTGATTATATTTGGATACAGCAAGCTGACTCCAATTCCAACATCTGAGTCCACCTAGGTGGGTATTTTCCTCTATGCTGTAGAAATTTCCTGCAGGAACTGACCAGACTCTCAGTCAACCAAGTTCCGTTTTACACAGACCCACACGTGTCTATTCACGATAGACTCATGCAAACAAATTAAGGCTTTCCCGACAACAGTTTTATGTCCAGAAACCCAAAAGTAGTATTACCCAATTTAACAAAAGTAGGGAAAGGCTATGGCTTGTTATGCTTGACTCTGGATGTTCTTTCTCTAACCCGCCTCGATCAGCTTTGGGCAGAATTGGTGGACTAGAAGAAAGAAACAGACAGACATATATAAAATATGCACAATACTAGGGGGAGCAAAGGGGCTTCATGAACTGCCAGTACACAAAGGGCTTTGCACCTCCCTACTTGACAAGTGGAATAAAAGAGGCTGCTGACGAGCACCCCCATCACTCAGACCACCAGAGCAATAGCCACCATGCTTACTATGTAGATAAGTAATAGTTGCCAGCTTATGACTGAACTTAACCATCTATTCAACGGACCTCCTCTGTGTGCTGTGAACTGTCCAAGCTGCAAACGAATAGCCAACTCCGTTTCCAACTCTATTGCAGTGTCCCATGCGCATCTTCTAGGAGGAATTCCAATCCCTTTCACACGTATAAACACGGCAACATATTTCTGGCATGCGAGTTCCATGGTGACTTCCAAAAGAGATGACATAGTTGCATATGGGTAATTTGGCTTTGATAAGACAGAGAGGGAACATCAGTGCAGAGGTCCAGGGTCACAGTAATGTCCTATGCAAGACATAAAGGGGACCTTTAACTAAAGCATAGTTAACATTTGCACTTACCGTACATTAGGATCAAACCCAACATATGGTAAGTGCAATGGCCTCATGCTAAGTGCTGCGGGTGTGCCAACATGTTCCTGACGGCTACCACACTGAAATGTTCCCTAATGCACAACTGTGGCATTGCAATTAATGCAAGTACATTTATGCCACTCATTGGGGTGTTGGTAAGTGCACCTGTGCGCATAATAATTACCCCCTGCTAACCACAATGTGCAGTCAATGCCCCTAACCACCAAGCCCCTGCCCCCTCACACCTAAGCAGTTAATGTGGGATTTTTACTGCACTGGCTATGTTTAGCATGTATTAACTGGTACTGTGCGCCCACATTAGTGAACATTAATCATTGGCACACTTTAGTAAAAGGGCCCCAAAGAACCAGAAAAGATGACTCTGAACTGTCTCATAGGTTAGAGAGCCACATCAGCTGTTTTCTTGGCTTCAGTGTCCTAGTTCTGTTTGAATACCGTCTTCAGGTTTTCATTCTGTCTCCTATGTAGCTGTTGAACTTTTCTAGATCCTGGGAGATGGCGATGTGCTCTGGGAAGATACTAGGAGTTGTGTTCTGACTGCTGGTTGAGCAGATCCGGGAGTACTGACGGGAACATGTCAGCATTTGAGCGTTCGCTTTCAATATGCCCGACCCCATCAGCCAACAGTGCAATAGCACAAGCGACTGTCTCTTGGTTAGTTCTTTTTACATTTTTGAATATAACGCAATCTAATCATATACTCTGACTGTAGGCCCATATGTCTTGAATATGGCCATCGGTTCGATCTACCGTTATTGTGCCAACAGGGTATTTTTATTATGCGATTATTTGCCGGTTTAAGTCAATGCCCTTTAAACCTGCACAAGCGGGAAAACGTTTCTTTTTGGGTGTTCTCAGCACAGCCCATCGCGTCACTCAACAATGCAGTGGAGTAGAACGTAGGTTCTTGGCAAGTTTTATACAAAACAACACAATTAGAAGTTCCCGTGAGGGGTTTATAAGTTTGTGACAGATCTGGTGTTTGTTGTTCCCTTTTAAATAGTTGAGTACTGCTCGTCACCACATTTCATTTTCCGTTTTGTTTTTTTAAATTTCTTAAATATTCATCTTTTGTCTAACTCAATACTTTGTTTTTTTATTGTTTTTTTATTGTTCTACTCGTTATTATTCCATTTAGCATTATCGGTTCATATTTTTAGTTATAAGTTGTCAGTACAATAAGTATGATATGTAAGTCACGATAGATAACTTCTTTGATGTGACCTTCAAATCTATCATGAATTATTCCGGTTAATCATCCACCTTTCTCTACTACTTTGTGCTTTCTGGCTGTTATTTTTAGCTATTTGTTGGCAATACAACAAACACATTATATAAGCTGCATTTTTAAGATTACAATTTTTTGATGTACTTTTTAAGCACATTTAAGAGTGTCTCCACCTTTTTACAATTTGTTTTTAGAATAGGTTTTTTTATATATTCTTTATACAATTCTCACATGTTTTACATGTGTTTTTCATATTATTTTTATATGCGTTTTTATATGGGTTCTATGATGATTTCTTCTTTACTTGCTTTTTTTGTGTTCCCTGAAGTACCTTGTTTTGTTCATATATGAAAAGTTTTTATTACACATGTATACAGTTTTACTCTCATAATTGTTATTTTTATAAATGTTTTTTATACAGTACATGTGTTTTTTACACTTTTTTATGTATATGTATATTTATTTATGTAATTAATTATTTATTACTAACTGGTTATACATTTGTCAATATGTATTATTGATCTTTTAGAATTGTATTTATTTGCTTTGTGAGTATTTATTTACTTATTTAATAATTTATTTGTTCATTGTCAGCCGTCAGTATCCCGTAGGTTCATTCCGGGATAACATTCAATTTGATCCTACTAAGGTATTTATTTATTGTTTGCTTCTCCTCGTCTCTCTCTTTTTTCCCCCCCCCCCTTTTTTTAAAAAAGGTATTCATTATTTTCCAGTGTATATGTATTTTATAATATATATTTTTTGTTTTTAATTAACTATTATGGATTAATAGTTTGTCCTTTAGATGCTCTATGTGTAAGTTATGGTTTTATTTATTATTTCATCAATATTCTATTTATTTTTTTATTGATGTAATACAATACCTTTTTTATATATTATGATTTTAAGTTTTATGTTTATGTTTACTATTTTTTGAGGTGTGTTCTCTAAGACCCCCTGAAGAAGGCCGGTGGCCGAAACGCGTTGGGGCGCAATAAACAAGGTTTATTATACCAGTCCAGGCTCCGCTTTTTTGTTTTCTTCTATATTGTGCGGATCCTTAGCTCCTTTTTTGGTCTCTAGTTTGCAGGCCTTTGGTTTTCAAGGTTCCCTCCCGGCAAGCTGTTTGCAATCTCTTTTCCTCCATCAAGGCCAGGAAGGTTGTCCTAAGCTTGGACCTTGGTGATGGCTTTTCTAGCAGTGAGCTGCTCTGTGTGGTTTAGGAGTCTGTGTGCTAGATAGAAACACTACATTTTTCTTAACAGTCTTTGACATAAACAGTTTTCTCTGGTTCTTTGGCATTCTCTGTTGGTGAGTCTACTGAGGGCTTTCTTTGAAGCTCTATGAATGTCTGCTAAATATTTTTTTTCTTCTGGCATTCGGTACTTCTAGTGAATGTGAGGGCTATGGCTTTCAGTAAACACATTTGTCTAACCTGGTTAAAGCTTCATGTTTGATTCCTTAGCTTCTGTTTACTTTCTTTCATGATAATGTTCTCAGTCCGTAGCTGTGTTTCATCCTGCTCAATATGGAACATCCCTTGATGGTAAGTCATGTTTCTATCATACCAATATTCAGAGACAATCCCAACCTCACATAATGTCTTTGAATGCTGGTATGGTAGAATGATGTTTTTAAGGCAATATTCCTAGCTGACTCCCGAATATACTGAGCACTGAAGTCCCTATAGGAATCTAACCAAATCAGCTTTGTGAGGCACCACCCTGTCTAAAGCATTCAAAGAACCTTGAGGAATCTTTGCTCTTTTATCAAGTTTCCAATTAACAGTCTTCAAAACGTAACTGGCTTAGTCTGACATATAAGACTACTTCTGATTCCATGCTGAGCTTTGCTTATCAATCCCACAGAGATAGATATGGTTTAATGGGAACAAGTCAGCAAGGGGTCATCAAAGGCAAGTCTTGCCTTACCAATTTAGCAGAGTTGTTTGAACAAATGGACAATAGTGGGTTTGGATTTTCAGAAGGTGCTTGACAAAGTCCGTCATGAGAGACTCCTGAGGAACTTAAAAGTCATGGGATAGGTTATGTCTTATTGTGGATTGCAAAAGATGGGAAACAGAGGAAACGACTAAATGGTCAGTTATCCACATGGAAAAGGGTCAGTAGGGAAGAACCCCAGGGATCTGTACTGAGATCTATTCACAAATGATCTGGAGACAGAAGTGACAAGTTATTTGCAGATGACACAAAGCTATTCAGAGCCATTAAAATAGCAGAGGATTGTGAGGGTTTGCAGAGACATCTTGTGAGACAAGGAGACCATCATCATGTCATAAAAAAGTTCAAATGGCTATGTGGCAAATGCAGGACAAATAAATGCACCTAAATGACAGATGAAATGTAATGTGGGAAAAGTGCAAAGTGATGCACATAGGGAAGAGTAATTTTTAACTGCAAGAACAAAATGTTGGGTTGTGACTTAGAAAAAGATCTTGGACCCTGTTGTGGACGATGACAAACAGAACTGAGAATACCATTGTCTGTCTAGGTCTCTGTTGTGACTCTGTCTTGAGCAGTGTGCACAGTCCTGGTCACCCCATCTGCAAAAAGGGCAAAGCACAACTAGAAAAGGCTCAAAGAAGGTGAAAAAATGAAGAAACGCTATGCAGCTTGGGAGTGAGAGGGGATATAACAGAAGTTTGCAAAATCATGAGTGGGGTAGAATGATTAAATGGGGAAAGCAGGTTAACCTTTAAGAAAACACAAGGGGACACTCCGTGAAGCTATCAACCAGCAGACTGAAAAGAAATTGCTGGGAATATTTTTTTTCAGGCAGCAGATACTTAAACTGTGGAATCTGTTGCCAGAGGGTGTGATCAAGGCGACCAACATAGCAGGATTCAAAAGAGGTTTGGACAAGTTTCTGGAGGAAAAGCCCATACAATTATCAGCCAGGTAGACTTGGCTTGTCTCTGGCAAAGAGAGATGAGAATCAGTCTACTTTTGGGGATCAGCCGGGTACTTGGGACCTGGACTGGTCATTGTTGGAGACAGGATGGACCGTGGTCGGACTCAGTACAGCTTTCCTATGCTTCTATGTTGTAGTCAGTATTTTTTCGGAACTTGATTCTTTGCACGTTGAGATAATATACTTGCTTGGCATTATTTTTGTTTGGTGGATTTAGCCCAGTAGTAGCTCCGGGCAGGGGTTGTGCTTATTGCCCCTTCTGTTAGGGGATTGTCTATAACCTGCCGCAAGTAATTCGTGCAACGCTAAATTCCGAGGTGGTGCTCTTGCCTGCTTGCTCTGGTGGGATAGAAACGCCGCCTAAGACTGTTAGTGGGGGCCAGATGGCAGCCCCCTGCCTTACCTCCCTCAGCAGCCGCAGCATGGCGCCGGCCCGCTCGTGCTCCCGGGCCCGCAGCATCTCCTGCAGCTCCCGGATCCAGCGCACCCTGCGCACGTACGGAGCCGAGCAGCTGCCCTTCAGCACCGCGGACAGCTCCCCCGAGCCCTGCAGGCTGCTCTCCCGGCTGCCGCCGCCGCCCATGGCTGCCAGACGTCTGGGCAGGGGTCGCATGTGCGCTCAGAACGTCCTAGTTGCTGTCTAGAGAAGGGGGCGAGTCGAGCTCCTTACGTGCGATGTGGGAATTTAGGATGAGACAAAGGCCCATCTTCAGGGCAGGATTAAGGGATAGGAAAACCAGGCACTATGCCTCGAGTCCAAATGGCTAGGGAGGGGCCCTCTCAAATGGATGAGTCAAGGGCTCTCAAGACTGATGTTTCTGCCCTGAAAGAACGGGGCTGCATTGCCCCCCCGGTCGGCAGGAGGAGTTTACCAGCAGCCAGACATAGGCGTGACTCAAGAGTGACTCCCCTTGGAGCTGGTGCAGAGTGAAAAGCAGGCTTGGGCCAGACTGTCATGGTTGTGGCACTGGGGAGAGGGGCAGGGCAGTCCCTTTAAGAAAGTGGGCTGGATACTTGGCTTCCTCAAACACTTCTCACCCTATGCCATTGCCTGCCAGCTGCATTTCTTACCTTCTGCTTCTTCCTTTGCCGGTCTTCCTCTGTGTCAAATAATGACCAATCCACTCAGATGTACTCAATCCTTACTTCCCAATACAATATAGTCCCATATAAGAAAATGCTTATCTCTTGGTAGATTATGTCCTCTTCCCTCTGTGGTCAGAACCAAGCTGGACCCTGCTTGTGGGAGTTTTAAAATGTGTATCTGGACTTTCAGAAAGCCTTTGACAAGGTCCCTCATCAGAGACTTTTGGCAAAACTAAAGAGTCATGGGATAGGAGGCAGTGTACTACTGTGGATCAGGAATTCGTTAAAAGAAAGCAGAGGGTTGGGCTAAATGGCCAATTTTCCCAATGGAGAAAGGTGAATAGTGGAGTACCCTTACATAAGAACATCAGCTATGCCAGACTGCATCAGACCAAAGGTCCTTCAAGCCCAGTATCCTGTTTTCAACAGTGACCAGTCCAGGTCACCAGCACCCAGCAAGTTCCCAAAAGGTAGACAGATTCCCTGCTGCTTAAACCCAGCTACACTAACAGCTCTTACTACATCCTGCAAATGTGAAGCCTCCCTGTCACAAACCCGGCTCCGGCCTCCCCTGTGACAGACGGGGACACTTCCCACTGTAAGGACTGGCTGTCTAACATCATGAGACTATCCTGCTGTCAAACGATTTATACCTATCACAGGATGTAATAGCTCAAATAAGGACCTTAAGGAGCCTTTTAGTAAATCCTGCTAACTGGTTAACATGCACCTTTGCAGGCAGTGAAAGCCCGTGCTAACAGTTAATGTACAGGCATGACAGCTACTGGCTGCTAAAACATGCATTAATTGCCCATCACATGAAGGAGCAGGGAATTGTTAGGGTGTGGGCAGGGAATGGGCAGAGGGTGGGCACAGTGTGGGCATGGAATGGGAAGGGTGTGGGAAGGGAATGGGAAGGCTATGAGCAGAGCAAGGGCAGGAAGTGAGCAGAGTGTGGGCAAGGAATGGGAAGGGTGTGGGCAGTGCGTGGGCAGAGCGTGGGCAGGAAGTGGGCAGAGTGTGGGCAGGGAATGGGAAGGGTGTGGGCAGAGCGTGGGCAGGAAGTGGGCAGAGTGTGGACAGGGAATGGGGAGGGTGTGGGCAGAGCGTGAGCAGGAAGTGGGCAGAGTGTGGACAGGGAATGGGAAGGGTGTGGGCAGAGCGTGGGCAGGAAGTGGGCAGAGTGTGGACAGGGAATGGGAAGGGTGTGGGCAGAGCATGGGCAGAGCGTGGGCAGGAAGTGGGCAGAGTGTGGACAGGGAATGGGGAGGGTGTGGGCAGAGCGTGGGCAGGAAGTGGGCAGAGTGTGGACAGGGAATGGGAAGGGTGTGGGCAGAGTGGGCAGGGAATGGGAAGGGTGTGGGCAGAGTGTAGACAGGGAATGGGAAGGGTGTGGGCAGAGTGTGAACAGAGTGTGGGCAGAAAGTGGGCAGAGTGTAGACAGGAATGGGAGGGTGTGGGCAGAGCGTGGGCAGTAAGTGGGCAGAGTGTAGAGAGGGAATGGGAAGGGTGTGGGCAGAGCATAGGCAGGGAATGGGAGCGTGTGGGCAGAGCATGGGCAGGAAGTGGGCAGAGCGTGGGCAGGGAATGGGAAGGGTGTGGGCAGAGCATGGGCAGGAAGTGGACAGAGTGTGGACAGGGAATGGGAGGGTGTGGGCAGAGTGTGGGCAGGAAGTGGGCAGAGCGTGGGCAGGGAATGGGAAGGGTGTGGGCAGAGCGTGGGCAGTAAGTGGGCAGAGCATGGGTAGGGAATGGGAGGGTGTGGGCAGAGCGTGGGCAGGGAATTGGAGGGTGTGGGTAGAGCGTGGGCAGGAAGTGGGCAGAGTGTGGCAGGGAATGGGAGGGTGTGGGCAGAGTGTGGGTCTGGAGAGCACATTGCAGTTAGTATGGGGGTACATATCATGCACTAAGTGCCAGTTTGGCAGTTTGCAAGGGTGTGCATAATGATCCCTCTGTGGGTGGTGGTAAGTGCACCCGTGTTAATTGTGGCCACACATTAGGGGACTTGTTCATGTGGTAACTGCTGGGAACAGGCTGTTGATACCCCACAGTTACTGTGTAGGATTTGCACTTACCGCATGCGAGTTTTCATGCTAAACATACATTAAGTGCAAAACTCAAATAATACTAATAGTAAACAAAGAACAAAGAACTTGTAAAATCTCCAACAACAAAAAAATAAAATAAAAACAACAAACCCTAGGGATGTGCATTTCTTTTGAAACAAAATGAAAACACAACAGGCTTGATGTCTCTTGTTTCAACGTAAAACAAAAATAACAATTATGTGTGGGGAGGGGGTGTTTGTTTTCATTTTTAGAAAATGTTGTTATTTGAAAGCAATGCTTGGTAAAAATGAAAGGCAATAAATAAAAAAGAAAAGAAAGTGGATGAATTGTAAAACTGCTGGAAACCTTCCCAAAATGAAATATGGCCGGTGCACATGTCCTGAAAAAGGTTTAGTCCTCCACCCCTGGGTAGTGCACCTCCTCCTGCAGCATGGAGACTGGACCAATCAAAATCTTGCCAACAGTAGATGCAGCGTACTGGAACTCCCATCAGCCCCCAGTGTGTCCAGTCTCCTTGCAGCAGGAGGACTTGTGAGCCTAGGTGCTGGGCTCACTAGGGAAACTGTTAAAAGCAGGCTAGTTAGATTCAAGCTTTTTATTTGATTTTTAACTTCTATTTCTGTTTATTTTGGGTTTCCCTAGATTGTCATTGTAGATTTTATTTTTAAATTTTCCCTTTGGACAGTTCGTTGCTGTCCCTTTAAAAAAAAAAAGAGCAATTACAATAATGGCTTAATTTCAAAGGGGTGACTTTCGTATAACGTTTTAAGTGCAGGACTGTGGTATCCGGGTCCTGTCCCTGCCTAGCCACGCAACCTTCCTGCGGTTTTCTTAATGGGATCTTTTTCCCCTTGACGGAGCGGTGTTAAGATCTCTCACCGGCAATCAGTCAGCCAGATCGCCTCTATGCTGCAGGTGTCGGTGGCGGAAGCAGCTCCGCCGAAACACCACTGACTTCGCGGCAGGCTTGTGCGCCGCTTCTTTCAGTTTGTGAGGGCCGGTTTCAAGAGCGGACGGCCCGGGAGTGGTTTCTCTTTGTCTCCACGGGACCACAGGACTTCCCGGCTGTTCTCGCCTAAACGCGCTGTGAAACCGCGGCCATTTTAGACACATGGTTTCTTCAGCGGCGCTTGTTCTTTTGCCCACAGTGCTGTTGACTGACACAGAGGAGTCTTTGGATGCAGGTTAGCACTTTCTTTTCCCTTTACATTTTCTTTGCTTTGTTTTTTGGGGGGGAAATCATTATTTTCTACTGGCATTGGCTCCAGGGGAGGCTGCTTTGGGCTGTACTCTAAGCAGCACTGAAATTGATTAGAAGCAGAGAACTTTCCGTTTAAGGGGTTTTAAAAAAAAAAAAAAGAGCATAAAGCGTGAAGCTTCTGTCTTGAGCTGTCCTCAAGGACTCTCTGGTTTCCGGCTGGGCTTTGTTCCACCCATGTCAGACAGTTCCCAGTGCATCATTTGTGGCTTCCAGAAGGGCGCTGGGGTTGGCACAGGCGTCTGTTTGAGCTGCGCCACAGGGTCTGTCAGTGGGGGACAGCAAATGGAGACCTCCACGCCTCCTGGGCCCCAGGAAACCATGACAGGGACGGAGGGTGATTCTTGGATAGCTGATCCTTCGGCTTCAGCTCCAGAGGTAGCTTCTGGTATTTCTGGAGCTGCTGAAGATTTTGGTTCTGTTCTGCTAATGGAAGATTTTTCCCCTGATTTTATATTACTCATGCATCAGGCTTTCTGTCGTAGAAGGCAGTACCAGCTACCTGCTTCCCTTCCTGTTACCGCCCCTGCCCAGAGGCCCGGGCTTAGGAGGGTGAGGCATTACCGTTACAAGCGGCCAAGAGACCGTGGCCTCCAGAACCTTCTACCTCGGACTTGGGATGGCAGGAGGTAGAGGAGGCAGATTATGAGACGGAGGTAGATGAGAATGACTTAGAAGAGGGAGAGATTCCTGAGCCAGAGGACCAGGCTAGGATTATTCATGTGTTTCGAAGGGATGAGTTGCCCGCGCTTATTTCAGAGGCCTTGCAAACCCTTAGACTATCTCCCGAGCAGCCGTTCGAGGAAGAAGATAGCGCAGATCCCATTATTCAGGCAGTACGTCAGGCGCAAGTGATCTTTCCTATCCATAAGGTAATAGATCACATGATTCAGACCGAGTGGGATCATCTGGAAGCAGGGCTGAAAGGCATTAGGATTATGAGTAAGCTCTATCCCTTGGCTGATAAAGACAAGGAAAGGTTCCATTCCCCAAAGATTGATGCTGCGGTTTTGGCAGTCACTAAAAAGACCACGATTCCGGTAGAGGGCAGCGCGGCCCTGAAGGATGTGCAAGATAGGAAGGTAGATGGTCTTTTGAAGCAGTCCTTCAAAGCAGATGTGATTTCTTTGCAGGCCTCTATCTGTGGAGCTTGGGTGGCGAGGGCCTGTCTCCGTTGGGTTCAGCACCTAAAGCAGTCGACCTCTTTGGGGCCTGACGAGGTTGGAGAAGTGCAGCGCTTAGAATCAGGTTCGGCGTATTTGGCCGACATGCACTACGACCTTTGAGCTTTGTCGAATAGTATGGCTTCTTTAGTAGCTGTGCGCAGATCCCTTTGGCTTAGGAATTGGGCAGCCGATGGCTCTTCTAAGTCTTGGCTCGGCAAGCTTCCGTTCAAGGGTAAGCTATTGTTCGGAGAGGATTTGGATAAGTTGGTTAAGGACTTGGGGGATTCCAAAGGAGGTAGGCTCCCAGAGGATAAACCGAAGCAGGGGAAGGTGTTTTCTTCCTTCCGGGGACAGTATAGGGACTTTTGGAGGTTTCAATCTCCCCATTTCGCAGGGTCCCAAAGAGGAAGATTTGCCTCCCAAGCCCTGGGGTTTCGTGGGTTTCGGGGGGCCAGTAAAGGTTTCACAGCAGCATCTTCGGGAACCGCTCGAAGACCACAATGAATGGCGGTGGGTCCCGGCAGAAGGTCAATCGATCGGAGGTCGCCTTCGGGATTTCCTTTCTGTCTGGACCCACGTGACTACCGATCAGTGGGTATTAGAGATTATCCGCGATGGTTATGCTCTAGATCTCGCAAAGCCGGTGCTGGATTCGTTTGTGAATTCACCCTGCAGAGGACCGCAAAAGGCTATCCAGGTGCGTCAGACTTTAGACCATCTGGTGCAGCTGGGGGCCGTTATTCCAGTGCCGCCAGCGGAGTACGGTATGGGTCGTTACTCTATTTATTTTGTGGTGCCAAAGAAGGACGGGTTGCTTCGTCCTATTCTAGATCTCAAAGGGGTGAATCGTTGCCTTTGAGTACAACACTTTTGCATGGAAACGCTGAGATCGGTTATTGTAGCAGTTTGTCGCGGAGAGTTCCTTACGTCCCTCGATCTCAAGGAGGCCTATCTCCATGTCCCGATCAGGGAGGCGCATCAAAAGTTTCTGCGGTTCGCGCTTCCTTGGGGGCACTTCCAGTTTCAGGCACTGCCCTTTGGCCTCGCCATAGCGCCACGAGTGTTCACCAAAATAATGGTGATGGTAGCGGTGGCGCTGAAAAAGGAAGGAGTATTAGTTCATCTGTACCTCGATGATTGGCTCATCCGGGCGAAGTCCAAGGACGAGAGCGAGAGCCACAAAAAAAGTGGTGGTTTTCCTCTAGAATCTAGGCTGGGTAGTCAATCCGATCAAGAGTCATCTGGAGCCTATGCAAGTTCTCAAGTATTTGGGAGTGCGGTTCGATACTCAAATAGGCTCGGTGTTCCTTACGGAGAAGAGAATCCGCGCTCTCTGGGCTCTGGTGCAAGGTTTCAGGAGACTAGCAGCACCAACGGCATGGAAATACCTGCAGGTACTGGGGACCATGGCAGTGACACTGGAGGTAGTTCGTTGGGCCAGATTTCATATGAGGCCATTGCAGCGGGCCTTACTTCGCCGTTGGTGCTACCAGTCCGACCCTTTGAGCAAGCGACTCCCGTGTCCTATGCAGGTTCGGCGGACGTTGAAGTGGTGGCTGATCCCTGCGTCCTTGGGAGTGGGAATGCCCATGGAGCAGCCAATGTGGATTCCACTCCTCACGGATGCCAGCCTCGCAGGCTGGGGGGCGCATTGCGGAGCAGACTTTGCGCAGGGACGTTGGTCGGTGGAGGAGAGTGTCTGGTCAATCAACCGTCTGGAGCTGAGAGCGGTGTTTCTAGCCCTGAACAGTTTCGAGTCCCTAGTCATGCGACGTGTGGTGCGAGTACTATCGGACAATGTTGCGACCAGGGCGGTACCGGGAGCGCAGCCATGGAAGAGGAGGCAGAGCAGCTGTTCTCCTGGGTAGAGTCGCATCTCCTAGCAATATCGGTGGCGCACATCGCCGGAAAGGACAATGTGACAGCGGATTTTCTCAGCAGAGTACGAGTGGATGCGGGAGAATGGGAACTGCATCCCGACGTGTTCGCGCAGTTGGTTCTTCGGTGGGAAACGCCGGTCATGGACTTGATGGCCACTTTCCAGTCTGCGAAAGCGAGCCAATTTTTCAGCAGGAGGCGGGAGCCCATGTCGGATGGCATAGATGCCTTGATACAGCCGTAGCCGTTGGCAGGTCTTCTCTATGTGTTCCCGCCGTGGGCGCTCATCGGTCGAGTGATTCAGTGCATCAAATCGCATCGCGGGCAAGTACTGGCCCTGGCAGCTGTGGTATGCCGACCTCATCCGATTGCTGGACGGGACCCCATGGCGACTTCCGGTGTCGCAGGAGCTTCTCTTGCAGGGTCCGCTATTGATGCCGTGGGTGGATCGATTCTCACTTACGG
The DNA here is from genome assembly GCA_033557465.1 of Ichthyophis bannanicus. Classification (NCBI taxonomy): domain Eukaryota; kingdom Metazoa; phylum Chordata; class Amphibia; order Gymnophiona; family Ichthyophiidae; genus Ichthyophis; species Ichthyophis bannanicus. The sequence goes on from CM066041.1 coordinate 21,608,589, forward strand.
CTTGGCCATTGAAAGGGCAAGGTTGAGAAACAGAGGTTATTCCAGATTGGTCGTGACAACTCTCCTCCAAGTTCGGAGACGCTCTACATCGCTTGCCTATATACACGTCTGGTGAATTTTTGAGGATTGGTGTTCCAGGCATCAGATCCGTGCTGCCACAGCTTCTGTACCGGTAGTGTTGAGTTTTTTGCAGGATGGCTTTGAGAAGGGGCTCGCTGCCAGCTCCTTGAGGGTGCAGTTGGCAGCCCTGGCCTGTTATAAAGGCAAAGTTCAGGGCGTGGCTCTTGGAGCGCACGACGATGTTCTACATTTTTTGAAGGCTGTTTCGAGACTGCGTCCACTGCGTCGGATTTCCGTTCCACCATGGGATCTCAATTTGGTGTTGCGGGCGCTGGTGAAGGCTCCGTTTGAACCCTTACATCAAATTTCGCTCAAGGATTTAACTCTCAAGGCGGTGATCTGGAAAAGGGAATAATGAGTGAGGTTATCAAATTTGCAGATGATACAAAACTGTTTAAAGTTGTTAATACCCAAGAGGATTGTGGAAAACTGCAGGAGGATCTGGATAAATTGGAAGACTGGGCATCCAAATGGCAGATGAAATTTAATGTGGACAAGTGCAAAGTTATGCACCTAGGAAAGAACAACCCACACTATAGTTACACAATGCAAGGTTCCACATTGGGAACCACCACCCAGGAAAAAGATTTAGGAGTCATCGTGGATAACATGTTAAAACCCTCTGCCCAGTGTGCAGCGGCAGCCAAGAAAGCAAATAGAATGCTAGGTATCATAAAGAAAGGGATGGAAAATAAAACAAAGGATATTATAATGCCTCTGTATCGTTCCATGGTACGACCGCACCTGGAATATTGTGTGCAGTTCTGGTCACCATATCTTAAAAAGGACATAGCATTATTAGAAAAAGTACAGAGAAGAGCCACCAAAATGGTGAATTGGATGGAAGGCTACTCCTATGAAGAGAGGCTACAAATGTTGGGGCTCTTCAACCTGGAAAATAGACGGCTGAGGGGAGATATGATGGAGGTCTATAAATTAATGAATGGAGTGGAGCAGGTAAATGTTGATCAATTGTTTACGCTATCGGAATATAGAAAGACTAGGGGACATGCAATGAAGCTACAGGGTAAACTATTTAAGACAAATAAGAGAAAATATTTTTTCACTCAACGTGTAATCAAACTCTGGAATTTGTTACCGGAGGATGTGGTAAGGGCTGTTAGTGTAGCTGGGTTTAAAAAAGGCCTGGACAAGTTCCTGGAGGAAAGGTCCATAAACCACTATTAAAAAGGGACCCAGGATAATCAGTGCTTGACCCAGTACAAGCATTGTGGAACCTGTGTCTTTTGGGGATACTGCTAGGTACGTATGACCTAGATTGGCCACTGTTGGAAACAGGATACTGGGCTTGATGGACCTCGGTCTGACCCAGTATGGCATATCTTATGTTCTTATGTTCTTGGTAGCTGTCTGTTCGGCAAGGCTCATTTCCGAGTTACAAGCTCTTTCTTATAGGGAGCCTTTTCTCTGTTTTTCTAAGGAAAAAGTGGTTCTTCGGCCAGTGCCTTCCTTTTTGCATAAAGTGTCTTCTCCGTTTCATGTGAATCAGACCGTGTCTCTTCTGGTTCTACGGTCGGAGGTTGAGCAAGCTTCTGATCGCGGTTTGAGTCGTTTAGATATAAAGAGAGTGTTACATCAGTATTTGTCAGTATCCGAGTCTTTTCGTAAGTCAGATCATCTGTTTGTGTTGTTTGGAGGACCTCGGAAGGGTGAGGCAGCGACGAAAGCTTCCATTTCCAGGTGGATTAAGGAAACCATTGCCTCTGCTTACATGTTGCAGGGGCACCAGACACTTGTGGGTCTGAAAGCACACTCTACTAGGGCGCAGGCAGCTTCTTGGTTGGAGCACAGTTTAGTACCGCCGGTGGAGATTTGTAAGGCGGTGACCTGGTCGTCGCTTCATACTTTCAGCAAACACTACCGTTTGGATGTGCTGGCGGCGGAGGATGCCTGTTTGGGGTCGGTGGTATTGCGTGCCGGCTGGCAGGGTCCCTCCCGTTAGTACTGCTCTGTTACATCCCAGGGGTGGAAGACTAAACTGGAGGAACGATAAGGAAATTATAATTACACTTACCTGATAATTGTTGTTCCTTGAGTGATGCCAGTTTAGTCCTCCTTCCCGCCCAGGGGTATTAGTTTGTTTAGCGCGGCACGCGTTTAGGACCACAAAGCACATTTGCAGGTGAGTTTTTCCTCTTATTCATCGGTTCTCTTGTTCTATCTTCTTCTTCCTCTAACTCTTGCCTGGCTTGGCAGGGGGGGGGGAGAAGTTTTGATATCAGAGATCTCATCCCTTCCTTATAGAAGGGAGGTTCATATCTTGTTTCTATGGGTAAGCTTACAAAAAAAAAAGAATTATATAACCTTTGTGGATACTTGTTTGTTGCTCTGTTGAGTCTGCTTTGTCAATAGTTCACTGGGGGCTGATGGGAGTTCCAGTACGCTACATCCACTGTTGTCAAGATTTTGATTGGTCCAGTCTCCATGCTGCAGGAGGAGGTGCACTACCCAGGGGTGGAGGGCTAAACTGTCGTCACTCAAGGAACAACAACTACCAGGTAAGTGTAATTATAATTTAGGCTTCACACACAGGTTAGCTTGGTTTTAGCTGACAATTTTGTGTGCTACTAATACGGAAACAAATTTTGTGCATTGACTAACAGTGCACAAAGTCTCAAACAGCAGTGTACAGCACATTTACAAGATGGTAAAGAAGCAATTAGCTATGCGGCACAGCTGCAGAGGAGTGCGCGGAGACCAGAAGGGTAAGTGCGATGCTGGTATTTTAACGCAAGATCTGAAGAGGCGTAAAGGGAAGCTCGCTGTTCCGCAGTCTGTGTGCATATCATGGGATGTCATTCGCTGCATAGCAATATTACCGCAAGATCTGATGAGGCGTAAAGGGAAGCTCGCTGTTCCGCGGTCTGTGTGCATATCATGGGATGTCATTCGCTGCATAGCAATATTACCGCACGATCTGAAGAGGCGTAAAGGGAAGCTCGCTGTTCCGCGGTCTGTGTGCATATTATGGGATGTCATTCGCTGCATAGCAATTTTGCAATATTATTTATATGCAGAACGCTAATCCATCTTTTGCACACATGTGTAAGTACTACTCCTACTACTATTACTTATCATTTGTATAGCACTACAAGGTGTACACAGCACTGTACACATTAATATAAGAGAAAGTCTCTGCTCTGCAGAGTTTACAATCTGTACAAGACGGACAAATAGTACAAACGAGGGACTGGGGCAGGTCATTTAGGGAATGGTTAAAATATACAGAGACGTTAAAGCAGGAAATAAGGGGATCAGGATCCAAAAGTGGCCTCAAAGAGGTGGGTCTTTAAGCTGGATGTGAAGAGACCCGGAGATGGAGACTGACATACAGGCTTAGGCAGTGTGTTACGAGGGTAACGTGGAATGACTGGAGTCCGGGGCTAGCAGTGGAAGAGAAGGGCACAGATAAAAGGGATTTGCCTGAGGAGCACAGTTTGCGAGGAGGGCTCTAGGGAGACAGAAGCGAGGAGAGGCAGTGAGGAGCTGCAGAATGGATGCACTTGTAGATCGGTAACAGAAGTTTGAACTGGATGTGGGAAAAGGATAGAGAGCCAATGAAGTAACTTGATAAGAAGATTTAGATGAGCATAGCAGCACCGGTGGAAGACGAGGTGTGCAACTGAGTTTTCAATGGATTAAAGGTGAGAGATGTGATCCAATGGGAAACCAGCAGGGAGAGGTTGCAGTAGTCTAGACAGGACATGACTAGGGAGCCTCAGTGTGCCCCCCTGTGCATGCTACCTTGGCGCTGCATAGCGTCCGCACTATGATGGAACGCTATGCAAAATATTGCAAAATTGCTATGCAGAGAATAACACCCATCACATGGTGCCGATACAGGTGCTGGTTTTTGCAGACAATCATTTGCATATTTTTTGTTGACAGCATTGGGAGCTAACTTTTAACATTCGGGTTAGAAAACTGTGCACTGAGCTCTAGGGCATAGCTGGAATGCAAGGGAACTGCATTGGCTTCTTCTGCTAACTGCATGGTTTACGCCTTGCACGTGTGCACCTCCAGTAGGGATTTCTGAGTTCAGCATAATGCTAAAACAGCTTAGTACATGGCCTCTGCAGTAATTCCGATGCAGTGTTCCCACTGTGTGGGCCACTATCACGAGATCCACATTTTCTAGGAAAGGTCGAAGGTAAGATACCACATGAAGCTGGTAGAAAACTGTTGATAGCAGTTATATGTTAATCTGTGTTAACGAGGAATCATTTAAAACACCTAACTTTCAAAGTACTGGGCTGGATGGTCTTTTCAGACCATTGAACAAATGCCGTTTAAGAAAGATCCAAAAATTCCTGGTCTTATATGGGTTAACATTTAATTTATTCTGCCTTGACCAACTCAAAACTTGTGCTAAGCAAAGGTTTAGAAAGGTTGTAGGTTTTCCAAAGAACCAAATCTAGAAGTGTCATGGAATGGTGTGTGTGGGGGGGAGGGGGGGGAAACATTGTGCTCGACTGTAAGAGAAGCACAGCAGCAGGTCTTTGAATGCCCTGCTGCCCCCACCCAAGCCAGCTCGGCAGAACTAAGAACCCCACAGCACGTCCCGACAGAAGTGGTGGCAGCAGTGTTGCCCAGAGCCTGTATCACGCTAGTGGAAGGAGGGACACGGGGGACAGGCAGTCAGGGAGGAGAAATGCAGGACACTTTATGGGAGAAGAATGGTAGATGATGAACACAAGGGGGAGGAAAGGGGTGATGCTGGGCACCTGAGAGGGAGAGGGTGATGCGGGGCACCTGTAGGAAGGGGTGATGCTGGCTAGCTGGAAGGAGGGGGTGATGCTGGGCACCTGGAGGGAGGGGGTGATGCTGACCACCTGTAGGAAGGGGGTGATGCTGGGCACCTAGAGGGAGGGGGTGATGCTGACCACCTGTAGGAAGGGGGTGATGCTGGGCACCTAGAGGGAGGGGGTGATGCTGGGCACCTGGAGGGAGAGGGTGATGCTGGGCACCTGAGAGAGAGGAGGTGATGCTGGGCACCTGGAGGGAGGGGGTGATGCTGGGCACCTGAGAGAGAGGGGGTGATGCTGGCTAGCTGGAGGGAGGGGGTGATGCTGGGCACCTGGAGGGAGGGGGTGATGCTGGCTAGCTGGAAGGAGGGGGTGATGCTGGGCACCTGAGAGAGAGGGGGTGGTGCTGGGCACCTGGAGGGAGAGAGTGATGCTGGGCACCGGAGAGGGAGGGGGTGATGCTGGGCACCTGGGAGGGAGGGGGTGATGCTGGGCACCTGGTGGGAGTGTGTGATGCTGGGCACCGGAGAGGGAGGGGGGTGATGCTGGGTACCTGAGAGAGAGGGGGTGATGCTGGGCACCTGGGAGGGCGGGGGTGCTGCTGGCTCGCTGGCGGGCGGGGGGGATGCTGGGCACCTGAGAGAGAGGGTGTGATGCTGGGCACCTGAGAGAGAGGGGGTGATGCTGGCTAGCTGGAAGGAGGGGTGATGCTGGGCACCTGGGAGGGGGGTGTGATGCTGGGCACCTGAGAGAGAGGGGGTGATGCTGGGCACCTGGGAGGGAGGGGTTGATGCTGGGCACCTGGGAGGTAGGGGTTGATGCTGGCTAGCTGGAGGGCGGGGGTGATGCTGGGCACCTGTGAGCGAGGGGGTGATGCTGGGCACCGGAGAGGGAGGGGGGCGGGTGATGCTGGGCACCTGAGAGAGAGGGGGTGATGCTGGGCACCTGGGAGGGAGGGAGTGATGCTGGCTAGCTGGAGGGAGGGGGTGGTGCTGGGCACCGGAGAGGGAGGGGGTGATACTGGACACCTGGGAGGGAGGGAGTGATGCTGGCTAGCTGGAGGGAGGGGGTGATGCTGGGCACCTGGGAGGGAGGGGGTGATGCTGGCTAGCTGGAGGGAGGGGGTGATGCTGGGCACCTGGGAGGGAGGGGGTGATACTGGGCACCTGAGAGGGAGGGGGTGATACTGGACACCTGAGAGGGAGGGAGTGATGCTGCCTAGCTGGAGAGGGGTGGGGAAAGGGAAGGAGTGATGCTAGTCAGATCGGGGAGGTAGGGGAAGGCTAGCTCGCAGGTCTGCGGTCAGTGCTGGTGAGGAATTTCTGCCTGCGCTGAAAACATCCATCGGGGAGGATGGACTGGAAGGGAATGTGCATGTCCTGGAATGCGCATTCTGCACACAATAATAGCACTATTTATGAAGACAGATATTATTCCGTGCACAATATGTTGCTGTTTGTGTGCACCAAATAGCATTCCAGCACAGCTGCACAAATGTCAGTTTTTTTGTGTGCACTAGTTATAGGTGCTGCTAACGCAGCCTCCTCCTTTCTCTTCTCATTTATTTGGCTGTATTTACATAACACTTTTCAAGGAGATCAAAGCGGTTTACAAGGAACTTTGTGGTTAACTTAAATTAACTATGTACAGGTTGAAACTATTTACATGTGCTTGTAATATCTTGTCCTTCATGTGGATTCAGAAATGCTCTGGGGGGGGGGGGTAGAGTTAGGGGCGTATGGAGCTGAAGTGGAGGTGAATAGGTGAGTCTTGAGGATTTTGCGGAGGGATAGGAGGTCTCTACTGAGGTCCAGGCAGTTGGGGCGTAAAGCTCAAAGGATCTGGTACGGGCTTGTTGGGTGTTTTTTGTACATCTTCGGGGGTAGTTAGCATGTTCATTGTGGAGGTTCTTTGTGGTCTGTTTGAAGGCTGTGGTGTGATGAAGGAGCGAAGGTGGGTGGCTAATTGATAGTTCAGAGCTTTGTGAATCATTAGAAGGATTTAGTAGAGGATTCTGCTTTGCAGGGGAAGCCAGTGGAGGTGTTTGAGGATGGGGGTGGTGTGTTCATATTTGGAAGCTCCAGTGATGGTCCTTGTTGCCATGTGGAGAGCCATTTGAAGAGGATGGCGTGTTGATTTACGTAATCCGTGGTATACTGAATTGCAGTCATCTGCAGGGGGTGAGTGGAAATCTGATGGGGTGAGGAGAGGGTGGAGGTGTTGTAGGGTCCAGGTTTTGAAGTAGATTGATCTTGCTATCTTCAAGGTGAGGTGGCTGTCTAGGATGACGCCCAGATACTTTATTTCAGGCTTGATTTGGATTTCCGTGTTATTGAGGATAATGGAGGGGGGGGGGGGGGCAGCTGCACAGCTCATTTATATGCTGTTTACTTACAGTATCAATGCACAAAATGACTGCATTCAACGTGTTAAAGCCTCGCACTTTACTGCAGGGCTCTAGCAGAGGGTTATGAAATTAATTTCCATATTAGAATATTTTACTTTTGTGAGTTGCCTTTATTCCCTGCTATATTTTTTCTTTAAGGGAGTCATTTTATAACAGGGCCTCTGGGCTGTGAGGTGCATAGTTCCACCTATGCACCTTTAATAAATGTCCTCTCGGAAAGCAGGTGCGCTTGTTTACGCCCGCTGCGAGGGTGCTGCATGGGCCAGTCTGAATCTGCATACATGTGCAGTTTATAAACGCCAGTCCTGCCACCTTTCAGCCCACTGCAACACCTACACCTATCCCAGGATTTATTTTGCACCCACTTTAACCCCATATAGGGAGGAGTGGCCTAGTGGTTGGGGCAAGGTACTTCAGGCCGGAAGGTCGGGGGTTCAAATCCCACTAGAGGACAGCAACCTTGGGCCGGAAGGACTGGGGTTTCTAGTCCCACAGGTGCTCCTTGTGGTCTTGGGCAAGCCACTTAACCCTCCATTGCCCATGTTCCCTGTAAGTATTAGTGTATGTGTCTCATATCTCCTTGTGTTAAATGTATCCCCCAATTGTGTTGTGACCGCTTTGATTGAAGGATAAGGTGGTATACAAAACTGTCTAAATAAATAAAATCTACCCTTCAAATCACCTCCACAATGTTTGCAGTGTCCTCTTGCCCTCCCCTCTGAAAGCCTCCATTCCCGCATGGAAAGTGTGCATCCTGCATCTGCACCTTGCTGCTTTCAGATTTCCTAGCTTGTGTAATTCAGTGCTTTGGAAAGCCTTACTAATGTTCAGTATTACAGGTCGATGCCACGTACCTGCTCAGTGCCATTGGCACTACCCTCCCCCCCCCCCATGGTTTTATAAAACCAAAGCAATGTAAAATACTTTAATGCTAAAAATGATTCCTAAGGTCGAAATATCCCAAATGTCCTCCAGTACAGAGGCTGGGGATATTGGAGCAAGTGTTTCAGGAAGTGCTCAGGCAGCCACAAACCAAAGGTCTCCTACGAACAGCCAGTGTGGTCTAAAGGGCAGTTCATCACTGATCTACTTGGACTTGCACATTACTTAACAAGTGAGCACAAGTTTTTTTGTATTGTCTTTAGAGCCCCAGCAGGGCCGGCCCTAGCACCAGGCAAACTAGGCAGCTGCCTAGGGCAGCAAAATTTTAGGGGCGGCATTGCAGTAGACTTAACTGAAGAAGCGATCAAATCCTCACCTGATGCTGTCAATGCACCAGTAATTCAATCAATGCCACAAGGCAGAGTAGGACAGACTGACTGAATTACCGGACGTATCGGAAGCATCGGGTGAGTCGTCATTCAGCCGCACAGACACACACACACACACTGATGCACAGCCACACCCTCCCAACACACACATATCACCCTCACCACACACACACACAGATGCACAGCCACCCCCGATACCCACCCACCCACCCACACCCTCCCAACACACACAAACACATACATGCTCACACAGCCCCCCAATGCACATGTCATACTCCCCATGACAAACACACATGCGCACACAGCCCCTGACAGTCGGCATGACACACACACACAACGATGTACCTCCACATGCCTGATTCTGCAAATGGAGGAAGCGCTGTACACTGTAAGTCTGCACTTTTCACCTTGCTGAGGGGACAGATGATAGAGATTATAAAAAAGGAATGCAGTGGAATGGGGAGACGCAGATCCACTGTTTACTCTTCTAAGACGTAAAAAGACTAGGGGACATGCAATGAAGCTACAATGTAGCACATTTAAGACTACTCAGCAAGTAAGCATTGCTGTAGGCTGTAGTACAAGCTGTTAGTGCAGCTGGGTTTAAAAGTGGTTTGGACAAGTTCCTGGAGGAAAAGTCCATTATTAAAGAGAACCAGGGAAATGGTTAGTGGTCTTCATTATAAAGCATATGAGGACAGACTTAAAGCTCTTAATAACCTTAGAGGAAAGGTGGGATAGAGGTGATATGATTGAGATGTTTAAATACCTCTGTGGCATAAATGTTCAGGGAGAGAGCCTCTTTCAATTGAAAGCAAGTTCTGCGACGAGGGGACATGGGATGAGGGTGAAGGGAGATAGATTCAGGAGTGTTATGTGGAAATATTTCTTTACGGAAAGAGTAGTGGATCCGTGGAATAGTCTCCCAGTGGAGGTGGTAGAGATGAGGACAGTGACTGAATTCAGAGAAGCATGGGACCAACACAGAGGATCTCTAAAGGTAAAAAGGGGACTGTTGTAGTTGTTGATATGGAAGGGCAGACTAGATGGGCCATGTGGTCTTTTTCTGTCGTCATATTTCTATGTTTCTATCCACTGCTTACCCCAGGGATAAGCAGAGTGAATCTATATACCTTTTGGGAACCTGAACTGGCCACTGTTGGAACCAGGATACTGGGCTTGATGGACCTTTGGTATGACCCAGTATAGCATGTCTTATATCTTTATGCCAATATCACAACGATGCACATCATTAAAAAATTGTTTATATGGATTTAATACGCATTATCAATCTTCACATTCAACCTGGATGACCAAAGTACCTTCATATGCCAATAATTCCAAATCAATCAGACCATCTTCTGTCGTTTTTTCTGCGACCCACCGGTCCAAGAGGGCTGCGGACAGGAGCAGGAAGTGGTTTGGATTGGGGTAGCCCCCTTGAGAAGGAAATGGAAAGAGGAGGCTAGGAGCTATTAGACGCCCTTTGCAAGCCCTCCTTCGCGGGCCACTCCCCTGGGAAAGGTTCACCGGGCAGTAAGACGGGCATCCGTGCAAACGCCAGCGCCGCAGCGCCCAGAGCAGGTAGGAAAGGCGGATTTCTCCGCAGCCGGCTTACGCGTAAACTTGCACTTCTGGACATGTTCGGGACTAGTAAAGCATGAATGTGTCGTACTGGCTTTGATGTGCAGGTTTAGTCGCTGTCCTGCGGAAGCAGGTTTGATCCCTTGGCGGCGGGGGCCCGAGAGCTCAGCATTTTATGATTAACCCGTTCCTGCTGCGCACCGAGAGCTGTGCGCTCCCTCTGCCCGGTCGCCGGCTCAGAGACGTTTGTCTTCAGCTGCTCGGCGGGGGAAGTGTTCTGGAGGGCAGGGGCATGATTTCATGTGTCCTTTGTACACGGGTCAAAGATTGCATTTTGCTATTGTAGTTCTGTGTGTTGTAATTTGCTTTGAGCGCATATTGTAGAGGCGATAAACAAGTAAACCTGGCCGAGCTGGAGTCTCTAGAATAAACGCCAGCAGGACCCTCGGCGACCTCTGTACCGGGGACTTGGCCCCATCAAACTCAGTCCTGCCGGAATTTGGCATAAATTCTACAAGTGAGCAAATGATCTTTCCCGTTCAGAGAAGATCTGCAGATCTTAGAAAAGGGCAGGAGAGAGGAGGAGCACCCTAGGTGCAAATTCAGACACTTTTCAGGCTGCTATGCTATCGACCTTTTGGACTGGCCCTGAGTTCTTTCTGGAGAATAAATCGAGCTGCATGATTGAGTAGGGGGGGGGGGGGAGCCGCCTCGACATCCACTTAGCAATGATTACCTGGCATTGGACAAGGGCTGCTTTCAGAGCCTGGAAAAGCCTATTTGCAACCCCCAGAAATTGGGTTCCCCTCCCAACGAGTGATACTTCTTCCCTCCCGTGTTCAGCCTGCCTCCCTTTTCCATGAATAACTCCCAGTCTGTTCTGGGGAAGGGAGAGGTTTTCTTGCTCCCACCATGCAAAATTCTGGGAGCCAGCATGTGACTTGTTTTTCTCCTTTATTAAATTTAATCAGAAGCTCAGAAAGTTCATAAAAAAAACAAAAACAAAACAGACCCATCTCACCAGTAAGCACAAATACCCGCTCTCAGGAGCCCCTCGGACACAGGGACATGCACCATTTCTACTAGGAAAACCAGGAAGCATCAAATGCCAAAGAAGGAGCATGGGGGGGGGGGGGGGGGGGGGGTAAACAATTTTGTCCTTGCCAAGGCTATGTTGGGAACCAGGGTGACGGGCTCTGCAGTAGAGCTAAGCAAAGCCAGGCTGAGTCAGACCAAGATCCATCGAATCCGGCATCCTGTCTGGATCCCAAAAAGCTGATCTATTTCTCATAGCTCATTTCTGGGGTGAGGAATGCTTCTCCCAAATCTACCTAGCTAAGAATTGTTTATAGCCCTTTCCTCCAGGAACTTATTCAATTCTCTTTTAAATCATGGTGTGTTGGTCACCTTGACCACATCCTTTGGTAACAGATTCCACAGCTTAACAATGTGATCTGCAGGACAATAAAAAAACCCTTTCTACGATTTGTTTGCAGTGTGCTGGCCATTAGTTTCATGAAGCATCCTCTTGTTTTTATGATGAGTGAAAGATTGAACAGCCTTTCCACCCCGCTTATGACTTTATAATCACATCCCGTTGGCTTTCCCTCTAAGTTGAAGGGCCATAACCTCTTTGGCCTCTCTTCATTCCCTTTATCTTTCCCATTTCCCTTCTCTGAAAGTCTTCTAGTTTCACTATATTCTTTTTGAGATGGAGCGACTAGAACCACACTCAGTATTCAAGATGTCGACATACCAGGGACCTTTACAGAGACACAATGATGTGTCCAGTTTGTTTCTCCATCATTTTTTATTTAACAGTTTTTTAAATCCCATTTTAGTAAAAACAGTTTTCATTGTAACTTAAACTTGGTACTTTAAACAGGAACTTTTCTGAGGCAATGGAGGGTTAAGTGACTTGCTCAAGGCCACAAGGAGTGCTAGTGGGACTTGACAACTGGTCTCTTGGTTCCTAAGCCACTAGGCTACTCCTCCACTCTGAAACTAGACCCCTGGTCTCTTGGTTCCTAAGCCACTAGGCTACTCCTCCACTCTGAAACTAGACCCCTGGTCTCTTGGTTCCTAAGCCACCAGGCTACTCCTCCACTCTGAAACTAGACCCCTGGTCTCTTGGTTCCTAACCACCAGGCTACTCCTCCACTCTGAAACTAGACCCCTGGTCTCTTGGTTCCTAACCACCAGGCTACTCCTCCACTCTGAAACTAGACCCCTGGTCTCTTGGTTCCTAAGCCACTAGGCTACTCCTCCACTCTGAAACTAGACCCCTGGTCTCTTGGTTCCTAACCACCAGGCTACTCCTCCACTCTGAAACTAGACCCCTGGTCTCTTGGTTCCTAAGCCACTAGGCTACTCCTCCACTCTGAAACTAGACCCCTGGTCTCTTGGTTCCTAAGCCACTAGGCTACTCCTCCACTCTGAAACTAGACCCCTGGTCTCTTGGTTCCTAAGCCACTAGGCTACTCCTCCACTCTGAAACTAGACCCCTGGTCTCTTGGTTCCTAAGCCACTAGGCTACTCCTCCACTCTGAAACTAGACCCCTGGTCTCTTGGTTCCTAAGCCACTAGGCTACTCCTCCACTCTGAAACTAGACCCCTGGTCTCTTGGTTCCTAACCACCAGGCTACTCCTCCACTCTGAAACTAGACCCCTGGTCTCTTGGTTCCTAACCACCAGGCTACTTCTCCACTCTGAAACTAGACCCCTGGTCTCTTGGTTCCTAACCACCAGGCTACTCCTCCACTCTGAAACTAGACCCCTGGTCTCTTGGTTCCTAACCACCAGGCTACTCCTCCACTCTGAAACTAGACCCCTGGTCTCTTGGTTCCTAAGCCACCAGGCTACTCCTCCACTCTGAAACTAGACCCCTGGTCTCTTGGTTCCTAAGCCACTAGGCTACTCCTCCACTCTGAAACTAGACCCCTGGTCTCTTGGTTCCTAAGCCACTAGGCTACTCCTCCACTCTGAAACTAGACCCCTGGTCTCTTGGTTCCTAACCACCAGGCTACTCCTCCACTCTGAAACTAGACCCCTGGTCTCTTGGTTCCTAACCACCAGGCTACTTCTCCACTCTGAAACTAGACCCCTGGTCTCTTGGTTCCTAAGCCACCAGGCTACTCCTCCACTCTGAAACTAGACCCCTGGTCTCTTGGTTCCTAACCACCAGGCTACTTCTCCACTCTGAAACTAGACCCCTGGTCTCTTGGTTCCTAAGCCACTAGGCTTCTCCTCCACTCTGAAACTAGATCCCTGGTCTCTTGTTTTCTAAGCCACTAGGCTACTCCTCCACTCTGAAACTAGACCCCTGGTCTCTTGTTTTCTAAGCCACTAGGCTACTCCTCCACTCTGAAACTAGACCCCTGGTCTCTTGGTTCCTAAGCCACTAGGCTTCTCCTCCACTCTGAAACTAGATCCCTGGTCTCTTGTTTTCTAAGCCACTAGGCTACTCCTCCACTCTGAACTAGACCCCTGGTCTCTTGTTTTCTAAGCCACTAGGCTACTTCTCCACTCTGAAACTAGACCCCTGGTCTCTTGGTTCCTAAGCCACTAGGCTTCTCCTCCACTCTGAAACTAGATCCCTGGTCTCTTGTTTTCTAAGCCACTAGGCTACTCCTCCACTCTGAAACTAGACCCCTGGTCTCTTGTTTTCTAAGCCACTAGGCTACTCCTCCACTCTGAAACTAGACCCCTGGTCTCTTGGTTCCTAACCACCAGGCTACTCCTCCACTCTGAAACTAGACCCCTGGTCTCTTGGTTCCTAAGCCACTAGGCTACTCCTCCACTCTGAAACTAGATCCCTGGTCTCTTAGTTCCTAAGCCACTAGGCTACTCCTCCACTCTGAAACTAGACCCCTGGTCTCTTGGTTCCTAACCACCAGGCTACTCCTCCACTCTGAAACTAGACCCCTGGTCTCTTGGTTCCTAAGCCACTAGGTTACTCCTCCACTCTGAAACTAGACCCCTGGTCTCTTGGTTCCTAACCACCAGGCTACTCCTCCACTCTGAAACTAGCCCCTGGTCTCTTGGTTCCTAACCACCAGGCTACTCCTCCACTCTGAAACTAGATAATCTCAAGCATTCTATTTCTTTTTTAGCAGCTACAGCACACTGGGCTGAAAATGTCAAAGTATTATCGACAGTGACTCCAAGATCTTTTCCTTGGGTGATGACTCCTAACTCAGAACCCAGAATTTTGTACCAGTAATTGGGATTATTTTTCCCTAAGTGCTTCTCTTTGCATCTGCTCACATTAAATATCTTTCATTTAGATGTCCATTCTGCTAGTCTCAACTGACCCTTCCACAATTCCTCCCAATCAAGAAGGTCCAAGTCAGGGAAAACAGGTACAACTGCTCCTGTAATAGGGGACTTTCATTGCCATCATGCTGGGTCTGCATGATACCAGTCCATCAGAGAGGCTGCAATATGTTCTTTCTAATCAGGAGGAAAGAAGGGGGAAGAAACCCAGACACAAGGGGGAGCAATTACTTTAAGAAGTCTGAAGAAAGAATACAGAGGCAGAATGCACAGCGGAGAGAAGACACACAGTGTACCGCAGAGAGTTTACATCTTATGAATGCCGAGTGACACAATGCTTGTGTTAACATGAGCATTAGCAGTGAATCTGGGAGGTTGAGATCATCTCCACCATACCCTAGCCTAGGAGTGAGGTTCATTCCTGTCACGGTCCATGAAATGTGCAAAACTAACCCATTTGGAGATGTTATCCCGTGAGGTATCAGTTTCCATTCTGGATAATTACAGGGAAATACTCATGAAGTGAATCATCTTCACTGTTCAGTTCTTCTGTCACTAACGGTCTTCCGTGCAGGGCCGGCCCAACCATTAGGCAAACTAGGTGGTTGCCTAGGGCAGCAACCTCTGGCGAGTAAAGGGTAGGGCATTTAAAGCTAGCCATTAGATTCTGGCAGCCAAGGGGAGAATAAGGCTTAAAGTCTGTGCTGGGTGCCAACACCTTGAACCAACGCGTGAGCCAGCCCTGCTTCCATGAATTGGCAGGATAGTATCGCTTCCTCCATGTTTGCTTCCTGGTATCCCAGAAACAGGGTGGTCTGCTTGAACCCACAAAGCTGGAGGAAATATCTCAGGAAGACCTGCCTCATGGACTCTGTGTCAGTCTAAAAACTGCTCCTTAGTGCAAAGCCTCTGGGCTCATCAGCACATATAAGAGACTTCCTAGAGGGGGAGGAAGACTCACCAGAGGCTGTCCTTCTATGCCACTGCTGGTCCTGAGAACGGACTCACTTTCCACCTGGCTGTTCTTTCGCTCACTCAGCCCCGCAGTGAACAGAAGTACGTGGTGCCTGCATGTTTATTCTGTGCCATGTGCCCAGCCCTATGGTGGCACATTACCAGTTTATTCTGCCTTGGCACAGGCGAGAGACATCCTGTACTTTTGGCTGATTCTAAGCAGCAGGCTTGGGGGAAAAGGATGGAAATGTGAGCGGCAGCAAGCACTCTTTTGGCTTCATTTGTGTTTATAAGTTCATGCATGACGCTTCCCTATTTAGATTGTTCAGAGTAAGAGGTGTGCACGACACCTTAGCCTGGAAAGCACTAGGCTTCTCAGCAGGTACGGACACCGTGTTGCAGAGTTCACGGTACAGAACTGCTCTGTTATAGTATGATGGCTGGGGATGAAGGGTAGGTGATGGTGAGGCTCCAGTGGCCAGTTTCTCTAGTGTTGCTGGCCCGTGTAGAAGGGGGTTGGGAGATACAGAGGCCATAGCAGCATTTAGGGGTTTGATGATTGCATGATGTGTATAAGGGGAGGACGTGTAGCTACTGAGTTATGCATGCTGTAAATTCATGAAGAGACTAGCTGTGAGAAAAGGATGCAAACTAAATATGTGACCAAGTGTTTTGGTCTTTTTCATTTGGGCACATGATCTTGCATGCCAGGAGTCCCTCCTGCTCTGCAGCCTAAGGCGTTAGGGGTTTGTTTTATGACTGTAATAAGTATTTTTGGGGGGAGGGGGAGGGATAGTATAGGAATGAGTGATGTTTCCCATTGATTCCCATGGAACCTAGGTGAATAAGTGTTACAGAGCATGGAGAAAGAAGTGTGGGCAAGTGTATTTGTTTTTTTTGCCCGGGCACTGCACAAAGATTCTGGTCTTTCTCCTAGGACAAGCAGGATGAGTCAGCCACACCTGGTGATGTCATCCGACGGAGCCGAGACGGAAGTACTCTCCATAGCTCAGAAGGGCTCTGCCCTTCTGAGCATGGGCCACTTGGCCCCACCCCCCTGCCCGCCCCTAGCTAGCCAGTTTTTCAGTCTTCCGCCTTGCCAGCAAGACGGACTTTTCTACTCTCCACCAAAAATTTGATTTTAACAACTCTAATCGTATGTATATAGCAGTTTTTACTTGTCTTGATGTTTCCAATCTTCCTTCAGAGCTGGCCCAGCGGAGCTTTGATCCCGCGGGCCATGTGCTCCCAGACTCAACTTCTGGGAAAATATTCTCTTTCTATTGATCAGTTTCAACTTGCGTTTTGGTTCTATTTTGCAGTTTAAACTTACTCGCATGTGTCTTTGCTTTTAAACTTACATTAATGCTCTTCCAGGCTCTGTTTCAGATTGCGGGGCTGCCCTTGGGCTCCTGTTCTTGTCAGGCGCTCTCGGCTTTTCAAAGCTTCAGCCGCTTGCAGCAATTCCGTTCTCGGATGGCCTGGTGCAGGTCGCTGCTCGTGGACCTTCGTGGGACCTCCCCTACACTCCGCAGCTCTGCCGCCGCTCTGGGTGCGCCTCGGGGCCTCCACCCCAGCCGCAGGCTTGGGCCGCCAGCTCGGCCGCCACTCGGGTTGTGCCTGGAGGCCTCCAACCCTCAGCGAGCTTGGATCGTCCAGCGCGAATTGAACCAGGAGCAACCTCCCCCCCCCCCCCCCCGGTTGAGAGCACCTGCGGCTGCCGGAGCCTCCTGTCGGGACTCCTCGCACGTGGGTGAACTATGGGGGCGGCCATTTTCCTGCTACCTCTTGCATGAAGCTGCGCCCCTTCTGCCAGATTGGACCCGGCGCAGCGCCTGGCTCCACCTCTCTGCCGCAGCTTCATTGGCTGGTGTCACTTCAGGCCGGCCCACTCTGCTCTGCGCCACTGGCTGGCGCCCTATGTGATTGGAAAGCCTCCGGGCCTCACTCTGATCCCCTGCTGATGGCCCGTTCTCGGCACAGAGGCGAGGATGGCGCTGACACTCTCTTACCGGCGCAGAAAATTCCCACAGAAGCAGAAGGGTAGCATCCAGAATCTACAGCCTCGGTGCTGTGGGCTGCAGCCTCGACGGACGGCGCCGCAATCGGTCAGCATTTCGCATTCGTCCCAGCCCCAGCCTTGATCGCTGCTGGCCCCCGCCAGTCCAAGCCCAGGGGAGGAGGGGCCGCACTCTTATCCCATTGCTGACGGCCCGCTTTCGGCGCAGAGGCGACGATGGCGCTGACGCTCTCTGCACCTGCGCAGGGAATCCCGAGCAGCGGTGTAGCACAATGGTTCTGACCATGATGCAGGGGCCGTGTGTTCCATCCACCTCCGTACCTAATGAAGAAGGCTGGCGGGGGCACTACCTGCCCAGAAGCGGAAAGGGTAGTGCTATTTCACTCGGGAACAAATTGCCACTGGCATTTCACATTCTCGCAGTGGGTATCTCTCACGAACCCTTGCACAGCGCGGAGCTTCCTTGCTGAGCCTCCTTTCACATTCTTCTTCAGTGGCCACAGTGTGGTGTAACGGACACAGCCAGTGCCTGTAAGACCAGAGGGTCAAAGGTTCAAATCCCAGCTGGGGCTCCTGCCAACCCAGTCCCCATAGTTTCCTATTAGAGCTACTCGCTGTGCCTGCGAAATCCACACCCATATCCAGGTAGCTTATCTCAGGTGTCCCTGGCCGGTATGCCTTACAGGTCTCTACGTGAAGAACGGACATTGCAGTGGCCACAGTATGGTGCAGCGGACACAACCAGTGCATTTAGGACCAGAGTTTCAAATCCCGGCTGGGGCTCCTGCCAACCCAGCCCCCTTAATTTGTGCCCGTCAGCAAGCCACTTAATCCTTCATTGCCTCGGAAGAGAGGTCTGGCAATCTACTCTGGTGACACTGCCAAGAAAACCCAGGAGCTTATGGATTGCAAGGAGTCAGCACTGCCTCAAAGGCACACGTCGCTTACATTGACCAATGGAAGCAGTTAGCCAAGCTATCCGCTGAAAAGGAAAGGTGTAGCTCAATGGCGAATGCATTGACTGTTGTACCAGAGGCATGACTTCAATTCCCCAGTGGGGTCACTGAGTAAGGATGTCTGCTGCTTCTCCCATATGAGGTCACCTTAAGGAAGCAGAGTCCCTCCACACCTAGGATTACAGCTCAGAGCTGTAACACAACGATGGTATAGGGTGTGGAAGTTCAATCCCCATGTAGGTCCAAGGAATAAACCTGGCAGAGACATCACCTTCATGGTTCAGGACACTCAGCATGCTCTGGGGCTCACATTGGACCTTTCAAATCACGCTGGTCCCTCGGCCAGCTCAAACCCAGAAATTGAGCAGCAGACTGAGAATAGGTCCAGGTCCCTTCCAGCGAAGGAACAGACCCTCCTATGCCTATCACGGCTCATCGACAATGACGTTTCTTTGTTGTCTTTTTGGGACCCTGCGCTAAAACCAGTAGCAAATATGATACCGGCCACACATGCTGGCGTGAGCTGCGCTAAAACCAGTAGCAAATATGATACCGGCCACACATGCTGGCGTGAGCCAGCACGGCGCAGGGGCTTTACCATTGTACATCCACCGGGATCTCCCTTCATCCAGCATGACAGCCCAGCTGCATGCTCGGACCCTTGCGCCATACTTCCACTACCAGTGGAGGAGCGGCCTAGTGCTTGGCACATCCTTTCGTCTCCGACAGGTAGACCTTGAGTAGTCTACATCAGAGTCTCTTACTGCCACGGGACCAGGTGTCCCGCCATCCCTGCTATTAGAAGGTCTGAGCTTCTCTCCGCAGGCAAGGATAACAAGAGGGAGTGTAAGACACATGCAAGACTGGCCAAGCCACAGTCCATCAAGTCCACATCACCAGCATGGTCGCTTCACAAGCAGTATGAAGCTGCTAGGATGACCGTCAGGGAGCTTTGTCATCTCCAGGGCCCTAGCGTGGGCCCAACACCTTCTGACCCGTGACTGTGGCTCCTTCCCTATTATGCGACAAGCTACCACTTCGCAAAGAGGGAGGTGATAGGGCACAAACTGTGCCATTAACCACTATGGATCTCCTCACTGGAGACACGTTTGGCCTAGGGCACAAACTGTGCCATTAACCACTATGGATCTCCTTACTGGAGACACGTTTGGCCGGGGGCCTCCTCCAGTTGACAACCTGACTGACCAAGGGCCACCCCCGGAACAACAACAGCGCGGTACAGTACGTACAGGCCAGTGCATTCAGGCAGCCTCAGCTGTGGCTCCCCCCTACACAGGCCCCTATCTTTCATCAAAGGCTCTCACCACTGGAGGATCTCACTAGGGCTCTCAGCGCC
This sequence comes from Ichthyophis bannanicus, assembly GCA_033557465.1. Lineage (NCBI taxonomy): Eukaryota > Metazoa > Chordata > Amphibia > Gymnophiona > Ichthyophiidae > Ichthyophis > Ichthyophis bannanicus. The sequence goes on from CM066041.1 coordinate 21,628,299, forward strand.
GGAGGCTCTCTCCCCCTTGACTGAACGACAGCCTCCTTTACACAATGCAGCCGCTCCAGGGCCTGGAAATAGCAGTGGCAACATGATGGTGCAGTGCACACAGACAGTGTGTGCAAGAACAGAAGGTCACAGGTTCAAAGCCCAGCGGGGGCTACTGCCAATCCAGTCCACATATGCCGGCAGGTAATCAATAAGTCACAATGACCACCCGGACCAAGCGAAAACTAGCCCACAATGAGAAACACTTGGTCAGTCATGCCAAGCCAACGCGTCTTCAGTATGACGCCGTGCACACGGCTAGTGTGTCCTGGTACAATGCAATTCCCGCCATTGCCTATCGACAAGGCTTGGCCAACCTAACATCGCTCGGGACAACGATTAGGGCATTTCCTAAAGGGGGCACGAGCCTAGTGGTTCGGATCATGAGTCGTGCAACAAGGGCTAAGATCACTGCATCTTGCCTTAAGTGGAAAAGTCACTTGCCACATGCATCAGCAAATGCATACAACAGCATTTGCGCCAATAAGCCATTCGGTCTTCTTCCTCCTCTACTCTCTCCACACACGGTCTTGTACTGACAACCCTAGGCCTACCGACAGAAGGCCGGCACTGGTCTGAGTGACGCTTCGGTTGCACCAACTGGACTCCCCCCACGAGCCTTCCGATGCCTCGCCTCGCCTCTACTAAACAGAACCACAGCACAATGGTTAAGACACTCCCCAATGGTGCAGAGATCAAGGGTTCAATCCCCCACAATGCCCAATGAACAAGGCTGGCTGAGGCATTGCATATTATCTGGGATGACACCTCGGTGGGGCAGTGCACACCGACAGTGTGTTCAGAAGCAGAGGGTCACAGGTTCAAGTCCCAGCCATGATCCCCGACATCCCAGTCCCCGCAGTGCAAGGAGAGCCCGTCAGGGAGAGCTACATGTCTCAGGAGGGACCTAAATAAGAGTTAACCTGCATCAGCCCCGGTAGCTCAGCATCCTCCTCATCCAGCCAATGCGGGAGCAATGCCTGCCCATGTTACTGCAGAAATGAAATTGCATTGCTACGCGCCATCAGGTCACTATCACCCCTTGGCGACCCTCTAGATGGTTGTCCAAATTCGTATTCTGTCCCCTGCCGGGCTGCTCATTGTGACAGTCAGGTAACCCCGGCTACTGTGATCCCTTCTGCGCTAGCCTATCTGCGGGACGATCACCCACCCAGAGGCCGGTTGAGTCTAACCCTTGACACTCACCCGACGTGCAGTCCTCCTGAATCGAGCTACCTCCACTCTTCCTGGGAGGAACGGAACCCCACGTAAACAGAATAACGCACGGCCCATGTTAACACACCAGTGTCAACAGACCTAACCCTGTTCCCTTCTTCACAGGACTTCCACTTCCCCAGGAGGCCCTGTCTGTAACTAACTACAGCACCTCCGGCATAGACCAGACAGGAACCTCAGCCAGGCAGGAAACTCATGCTCTGGCTTCAGCATCAACACCTTCCCCCTCATGTATACCGTGCCAGGGACTAGCATTGTGTAAACGCCTCACGGCCTTCTGACAGCACCGCTACTTCAGTTGCCGCTTCAGCCGAGCAATCTGGCCACGGAGCAGATGCCAGCAGCGATGCACAAGCATGCAGGGAGGGGGATATGCACCCTGAAGGCAGCTTTGATGGAGTTCAGCCGTGCACATTATTCTGTACTAACAGTGGCCAATTTGGCCATATCTCTCGATTCCTCTGTTATCCTGCTTTTATCGGTTCAAGTGTCTCAAAAAAAAAAAAAAAAAGAGGGGGGGCAAGCCCCTTTTCCCAACAATATATCAATTCTCCATTCTTGCACCACATGCATGGCCAACTATTGCAATCCGCTACGCAGGGATATCGATGCCTGTGTTCCTGCATTACGGGAACTGCTACTGTGATGTACCTACATCGGTCACTGCACAGGCGTGCCTTGTTATCGCACCCTCTGCACATGTGTGCATCGCACACGGCAATAGTGAGCCCCGTGTGCTTCGCGACAGCGGTGACCCCGTACCACACCTCTTGCTCCGTGACTACGGTGAATACCTCACTACTGTTGCTCGATGGCTACTATTGCTCGAGGGTTGGATTCCGCACTCTGCTGCTAGATGTGCTTACATCTCTCTTACCAAACCGGTATACCTTGTAGCCCTCTGCACATATGTGCATCGTGACGGCAAACCCAAACGGGAAGAACCTCTCAAATTCTCCCCTCGCAGCACTGCTACTGGAAAGGCGCGCAGCGACACTGCGGCCCGACAGGTCCTGTCGCAACCTGCTCCACAAAGGCAAATTCTGCCTGAGGGAGTGTCTCGGCATTTCCCCATCCACCACAGCAAGTGGCAGCTTGGGAGGCACCAGGTGTGGCTGACTCATCCTGCTTGTCCTAGGAGAAAACGGAGTTACTTACCTGTAACTGGAGTTCTCCGGGGACAGCAGGATAAGTCAGCCACACATACCCGCCCACCTCCCCTGGGATGGGGTCTGCCTCCGTCCGGGTGCCCGCCTCCTAGCGGAAAAAGGCTCAGCTAGTGACGAACTGGCTAGCTAGGGGCGGGCAGGGGGGTGGGGCCAAGTGGCCCATGCTCAGAAGAGCAAAGCCCTTCTGAGCTATGGAGAGCACTTCCGTCTCGGCTCCGTCGGATGACGTCACCAGGTGTGGCTGACTTATCCTGCTGTCCCCGGAGAACTCCAGTTACAGGTAAGTAACTCCATTATGTATGCTCAATGTGGTTTCTGTGCCCTTTTTCTATAGTGGACGTTTGACTGATATCATGTAAAGAACATTTCCTATCTGATAAGGAATGATGAAGTGGCTATTGCATTCCATGGTTCAGACCAACACGCTTCATCACATGGGTACTGTTGCTGGATTTATTTCTCACTTAGCCCCTTCTCCAGCCTGGACTAGCAAATATTTTATTGTTATTTTCTGACCAGTCACCTGAGCATCCTTTCTGGCCTCAAAATAGATGGACTGAGCCCGTAGCATGAAAACCAGGATTAGGGGGAATTGTAATTGCGTCATGCAAATATTTAAGGGGGCTTTAGGACTGTTGAGGATATATGGAACAGGTGGTTTGATACCGAACAGGAAACACACAGTTGAAAATCCATAGAAACAATTTTTACTGCTCAGGTGAGGAGAGCGTGAAGCAATCCATCAGGTATAAGTGAGAGACCTTCCACAGAGCTAACTGAAAACATTTGGAGATATTCCTGCTTGTGTCTAGTATGAGGAACACAGAGGTATATTTGTTTAAAGTGTACCTGCATTCCAGGAACTATTGTGAACGTCGAGAATGCGGTGACAATGTAAACACAGCCAAAATACAATCAGGAGTCACCTCAGTGTCTCCGGAAAGGCAAGGAACCTGATTTTTAAGAGGCCGTCCTACAGACAAAGGACATATTTATGCAGATACATATTGATTTATGGGAGTACGTTATTCTCCTTCAAGGGGGGGGAGGAATTTCTAGCTGCGAAGGGCACTTTTAGGCAGTATTGGGAAATGACACCTCACATTGCATTTTCATGTTTTCTGCTCTCACAAAAAGCAAAGGCTTAAGCTCTGTGGGTCTTTTGTAGCAGGTTTCAAAGTGAAAATACACACAAGGCTTCCTTTTGAAAATGAGAGCAAATTCGAAAGGTTTCACCCCAAAGTGGCTAAAGGAAACCCTTTCATAAATCAAAGCAAATTGCTTCTGCCTTGAGGACTGTGAGCAGTCAAATTTAAATTGGCTCAAATTTAAAAGGTGCTAAGAACATAAGAACATAAGAAATGCCAGACTGGGTCAGATCAAGGTCTGTCAATCCAAGTATCCTGTTTCCAACAATGGACAATCCAGGCCGCAGGTACCTGTCAGGTTCCCAAAAAGGTGCACAGGTTCCACAGTGCATGTCCTGGGATAAACAGTGGATTTCCTTGGTCCTCTGTAATAATGGTTTATAGACCTTTCCTCCAGGAACTTGTCCAACCCTTTTTTAAACCCAGCTACACTAACAGCCTTTACTACATCCTCCGGTAACAAATTCCAGAGTTTGATTACACGTTGAATGAAAAAATATTTTCTCCTATTAGTCTTAAATGTGTTACCCTGTAGCTTCATTGTATGCCCCCTAGTCTTTCTACTTTTTGATGGCATAAAGAACTGATCTACGTTTACCCATTCCACTCCGTTCATTAATTTATAGACTTCTATCATATCTCCCCTCAGCCGTCTCTTTTCCAGGTTAAAGAGCCCTAACCTTTTTAGCCTTTCTTCATAGGAGTATTGTTCCATCCCCTTTACCATTTTGGTGGCTCTTCTCTGAACCTTTTCTAAAATCGCTATATCCTTTTTAAGATACGGCGACCAGAATTGCACACAATATTCAAGATACAGTCGCACCATGGAACGATAGAGGCATTATAATACCCTTTGTTTCATTCTCCATTCCTTTCCTTATGATACCTAGCAGGACCGGCCCAAGGGTTTCTGCCGCCCTATTTATTTTATTTAAGGATTTTATGTACCTCTTTATCACATAATCAAGGCAGTTTACAAAGGCCGGGTTTCAGCCCTAGGCAGAACCCCGGCCTTCCCTCTCCCCTCCCCCCCCCCACTGGTGCCACTCCCGCCCCTCCAGCTGCTGCTGATTCTGTCTAAGGAGGGGGAGGGGGGCAGCGACAGCAGCAGCTTTTACTGCCACTTTTGGAAATATTGCCACTGCCCCCTCCCCCTCCAAATGGAATCAGCTGCAGTGGCCTCTCATGTGTATCACCACCACTGCTGCTGCTGCCACCCACCTGGGCTGGGCACCCTAGCCGGCCGCCTAGCTCGCCTAGTGGATGGGCCGGCCTTGTCTCCTAGCATTCTATTTGCTTTCTTAGCTACCACAGCACACTGGGTGGAGAGTTTCCATGTATTACCCATGACACTGCCTAAATCCTTTTACTGGGTGGTGGTTCCTAATGTGGACGCTAGCATCGTGTAACTATAGTTTGGGTTATTCTTTCCTAGGTGCATATGTAGCTGGGTTTAGAAAAGGTTTGGACAAGTTCCTGGAGGAAAGATCCATAAATCATTATTAAAGAGGACCCAGGAAATCCACTGCGTGCCCTGGGACAAGCATTGTGGAACCTGTGTGTTATTTTGGAAACCTGCCACGTACTTGTGATCTGGATTGGCCGCTGTTGGACACAGCATACTGGGCTTGGTGAACCTTGGTCTGATCCAGTATGGCATTTTTTATGTTCTTATCTTAAAAAGCAGCAGGCCCAGTCCAGATCCCTGGGGTATTCCATATTCACCTTTCTCCCTTGAGAAAATTGATCATTTAGCCCTACCCTCTGCTTTCTATCTTTTAACCAGTTCCTGATCCACAATAGTTCACTGCCTCCTATCCCATGACTTTTTAATTTTGCCAAGAGTCTCTCATGAGGGATCTTGTCAAAGGCTTTCTGAAAGTCCAGATACACTATATCAACCGACTCACCTTTGTCACCTGTTTATTCACTCCTTCAAAAAACATAGAAGAGATTAGTGACACAAAGCTTTCTTTGCTAAATCCATGTTGGCTTTGTCCCATTAAACAGTGACTATCTACATGTTCAGTAATTTTATCCTTTTAATGGTTTCTATGATTTTGCCTGGTACCGACGTCAGTCTCACTGGTTTGCAGCTTTCTGGATCACCCCTAAACATTTGGGCTGAAGAGAACCTGCTTTAAAGGGTGAGACTTTTCTCTCCCTTCCCTTTGCTGTCTGGTCTCTCTTCCTCTACTCTTTGGTCCTGCCTATGGGTGCAAAAATATTACGATTTCAGTGCCCACAGGCAAGACCAGATGGCAGATTGCGGAGAATGGGAGGTGTGGGGGACAGGGGTAGCAGAGATCCCAAAGATGGGAGAGTCAGAAGAGCTGAGGAGGGCAGCTGTGCCGCAGTGGTGACCTTTTAAAGAAACATTGGGATGTGGGCTGGGTATTTGGTACCATAGGCCGTTGCCTCTGCCTGAATCCAGGCCTGGATCTGGTTCTGACTTGCCTGAAAAAGTTTCAGAACTGAGAAGAAAAGAGTGTCATGGTGGACTCCACCGAGAACACAATTAAAAGAGTGTGTGAGACAGAGCCAGAGGTGTGGATGGTTGGGTTCGATGTGCGAGGGGAAAGCCGTTTGCATGTCTCTATGGCAGTTTGAAATTCAGGCTCTGTGTGTGTGGGACTTAGGATTTCTCTAGACCCGCTCTCTTTTTTATTTGGTTTGCATATTAGTGGTTGCTTAGACCGCTGTCTTTATTAGACTCTGTTTGATAGCAGAGGGATGGTCTAGTGGTCTGGGCAGCAGCCTAGAGCCAGAAAGAACAGATTTTAAATCCCACTGGCACCCCTTGTGGCCTTGGGCTAACTACTTAACTCTTCGTTGCCTCGGGTACACAAATTGTGAGCCCTTTGGGGGCAGGGAAATGTCTCCAGTACCTTGATCTTCTCCTGGAGGGGTGGGAGGTAAATCTTTATCTTTACTAACACATTTAATATACCGCTCTTACCCAAGGCACCAGAGCGGTTTATATTAACAAAATAATAAGGCTGCTGAAAAAGAAAGGAACGCCAAAAAAAAGAACAGAAAAGTATGAGATAGGGTAGAATGGAGAAAGAAGATAGAGCAACAAGGTAAAGCAGGAATATTGCATAGCAGCGGAGTGTTGGGGAACATCCAAATTCAGCGGGGTGGGGGAGATAGGGGAGCAGGGGGGAGAGGAAGATTAAAGGCAGAGCAGAATAAATGAGTCTTCAGCTTGGTCTTAAAGGTTTTGTAGGAGGGTTCTAGGCGGAGGGCAGGGCAAAGCGAATTCCAGAGTCGGGGTCCCAAGTAGAAGAAAGCAGAGGAACGGGTGGACTCGAGATGAGCCTGTGACGGAGAGGGAAGGGACATGCGATTCAAATGGATTGACCTGAGGGAACAGTGAGAAGAGTGAAGATGAATTTGATCTGCGAGGTAAAGGGGAACACCGGTATGAATGGTTTTATGCACATGGATGAGTACTTTGAATTGTATACGATAGACAAGTGGAAGCCAATGCAGGTGAATTAGGATAGGGGTAATGTGATCGAAACGTGAAGCATACATCAGGATACATGCCGCTGTGTGGTGAACTAGTTGCAGTCTCTGTAATTGTGTTTGGGGAAGGCCGGCTAAAACGACATTACAATAGTCTAAACGAGATACCACTAGGGATAAGAGTAGTGTGGTCATAGAAGGGACTGATATGAAAGGGCGAACTGCACGAAGTTGTCTCAGGGTGTAGAAAGACCGCTGTACGACAGAAGAGATGTGTTCTTTGAAGGATAGAACATAAGATATGCCATACTGGGTCAGACCAAGGTCCATCAAGCCCAGTATTCTGTTTCCAACAATGGCCAATCTAGGACATATGTACCTAGCAGTTTCCCCAAGAGACACAAGTTCCACAATGCTTGTACTGGGTCAAGCATTGATATCTTCGGTCACTTCTTAATAATGGTTTATGGACCTTTCCTCCAGGAACTTGTCCAAACCTTTTTTAAACCCAGCTACACTAACAGCCTTTACTACATCCTCCGGTAACAAATTCCAGAGTTTGATTACACGTTGAGTGAAAAAATATTTTCTTTTATTAGTCTTAAATAGTTTACCCTGTAGCTTCATTGCATGTCCCCTAGTCTTTCTATATTCTGATAACGTAAACAATCGATCTAAGTTTACCCGTTCCACTCCGTTCATTAATTTACAGACTTCTATCATATCTCCCCTCAGCCGTCTCTTTTCCAGGTTAAAGAGCCCTAACCTTTTTAGCCTTTCTTCATAGGAGTTTCCTTCCATCCCCTTTACCATTTTGGTGGCTCTTCTCTGAACCTTTTCTAAAATCGCTATATCCTTTTTAAGATACGGCGACCAGAATTGCACACAATATTCAAGGTGCGGTCTCACCATGGAACGATATAGAGGCATTATAATATTTTTTGTTTTATTTTCCATTCCTTTCCTTATCATACCTAGCATTCTATTTGCTCTCTTGGCCGCCGCTGCACACTGGGCCGAGGGTTTTAACATGGTATCCACAATGACGCCTAAATCTTTTTCCTGGGTGGTGGTTCCTAATGTGGAACCTTGCATAGTGTAACTATAGTTTGGGTTGTTCTTCCCTAGGTGCATAACCTTGCACTTGTCCACATTAAATTTCATCTGCCATTTTGATGCCCAGTCTTCCAATTTATCAAGATCCTCTTGCAATTTTTCACAATCCTCTTGGGTTTTAACAACTTTAAATAGTTTTGTGTCATCTGCAAATTTGATAACCTCACTCTTATTCCACTTTCCAGGTCATTTATGAATATGTTAAAAAGCAGCGGACCCAGCACAGATCCCTGGGGTACACCACTATTCACCTTTCTCCATTGGGAAAATTGGCCATTTAGCCCTACCCTCTGCTTTCTATCTTTTAACCAGTTCCTCATCCACAATAGTACACTGCCTCCTATCTCATGACTCTTTGGTTTTGCCAAAAGTCTCTGATGAGGGACCTTCTCAAAGGCTTTCTGAAAGTCCAGATACACAATATCAACCGACTCACCTTTGTCCACCTGTTTATTCACTCCTTCAAAAAAACATAACAGATTAGTAAGACAAGATCTTCCTTGTCTAAAGCCATGTTGGCTGTCTCCCATTAGGTTGTGACTATCTACATGCTGAGTAATTTTATTCTTTATGATGGTTTCTACCATTTTCCCTGGTACTGACGTCAGGCTCACTGGTCTGTAGTTTCCCGGATCACCCCTGGAACCCTTTTTAAAAATTGGTGTTACATTGGCGATCCTCCAATCTTCAGGTATTAGAGATGATTTTAATGATAGTTCACAGATTACTGATAGCAGGTCTACAATCTCATATTTCAGTTCTTTCAACACCCTCGGATGTATACCATCCGGCCCAGGTGATTTGCTACTCTTCAGTTTATCTAATAGTTGTAAGACATCTTCCCGATGTATCGATATTTCCTTCAATTCTTCTACACCTTTAAATACCACTTCAGTCATGGGTAACATCCCTACATCTTCCTCAGTAAAGACCGAAGCAAAGAATTCATTCAGTCTCTCCGCTATCGCCTTGTCGCCTCTTAGTGCTCCTTTAACCCCTTTATCATCTAATAGACCAACTGACTCTCTCACAGGTTTTTTGCTACAAATGTACTTGAAAAGGTCTTTATTTCGCGTTTTTGCTTCCGCAGCAAGCTTCTTCTCAAATTCTCTCTTTGCCTGCCTTATCAATGCCTTGCATTTGACTTGCCAGTGCTTGTGCTGTTTCCAGGTTTCGTCGTTTGGCTCTTTTTTCCATTTCCTGAAAGATGCTTTTTTGGCAACAACAGCCTCTCTGACCTCACCTTTAAACCGAGATCTGCATTCAGTCATGTGTAAATATGTATATAAAGTATCCTGTGTGAAGTCTTAACATCAATCAACTGTAATCTGTAACCCTATGCTTGCTGTGCACTACCTCTCTCTCCCTAATCGCAATGTATATATTTCTGATTTCTGGCCGGTACAGCCACTCTTACCATGTATAGCAACCGCTGCTGATCGCTGGAAGCAGCGGGATACAAATGTACACTAAATAAATAAATAAATAAACCATGCTGGCAGTTTTTTGGACTTCCTTCCACTTTTCTTAAAGCGTGGAATACAGCTGGTCTGGGCTTCCAAGATAGTATTTTTCAACAACACCCAAGCTTGATGTACGTCTTTAACCTTTGCAACTGCTCCTTTTAGTTTTTCTTAACTGTTTTCCTCATTTTATCATAGTCTCCCTTTCGAAAGTTAAAAGGTAGTACTGTGGATTTCCTTACTATCTCTCCTCCACTAATTAAATCAAAGGCGATCATGCTATGATCACTATTGCCAAGTGGCCCCAACACCCTTATCTCTTGCACTAGATCTGGTGTTCCACTAAGGACTAGGTCTAATATGGCTTCCCCTCTGGTTGGTTCATGAACCAGCTGCTCCAAGAAGCAGTCATTTATTTCATCTAGGAACTTTATCTCCCTAGCATGTCCTGACGTGACACTGACCCAGTCGATACCGGGGTAATTGAAATCACCCATTATTATTACTGCGCTGTAACTTTTGTTAGCTTCCTTGATTTCTTTGAGCATTTCATCATCCATTTGGTCATTCTGGCCAGGTGCTCGATAGTACACCCCCACTGCCATTACCTTCCCCCTTTTACATGGAATTTCAATCCATATAGATTCTACAGCAGATTTTGCTTCCTGCAAAACTTTAATCCTTTCTGACTCAATGCCCTCTCTAACATAGAGAGCAACCCCTCCACCAATTTTATCAGCTCTATCATTTCGATATAGTTTGTACCCAGGTATCACAGTGTCCCACTGGTTGTCCTCCTTCCACCATGTCTCTGATATTCCAATCATATCTAACCTTTCATTTAGTGCTATATATTCTAACTCTCCCATCTTATTCTTTAGACTTCTAGCATTTGCATACAAGCATTTTAGAGAATGTATTTTATTCATGTTAATTTGGCTATTGTTAGACATGGGTAAATTGGGATCTTTAAGCTCTGTCTGCTCCATACTTGAGGGCATTTGGGCTACTTTACTCTTTTGTGGGACCTCTCTGCTTTTGGTAGTATCCTTCAAGGATACATTCTTCTGAACCATCCGCTCTTGGGCGACTGTCGGCTTTCCCCTAATATCTAGTTTAAAAGCTGCTCTATCTCCTTTTTAAAGGTTAATGCCAGCAGCCTGGTTCCATCCCGGTTAAGGTGAAGCCCATCCCTTCGGAAGAGCCCCTCCTTTCCCCAGAATGTTCCCCAGTTCCTAACAAATCCAAAACCCTCATCTCTGCACCATTGTCTCATCCACGCATTGAGACTCCGGAGCTCTGCCTGCCTTTTGGGTCCTGCGCATGGAACGGGAAGCATTTCGGAGAATGCTACCATGGAAGTTCTGGATTTCAACTTCCTACCTAAAAGCCTACATTTAGCCTCCAGAACCTCCCTACCACATTTTCCTATGTCATTGGTACCGACATGTACCAAGACAGCAGACTCCTCCCCAACACTATCTAAGACCTTATCTAGGTGGCGCGTGAGGTCCGCTACCTTCGCACCAGGCAGGCATGTTACCAGGCGATCCTCACGTCCACCAGCCACCCAGCTATCTACATGCCTAATGATCAAATCATCAACTATAACGGCTGTCCTAACCCTTCCCTCATGGGCACATGGCCCTGGAGAAACTTCCTCGGTGCGAGAGGGTTTTACATCACCTGGAGGACAGGTCCTAGTTACAGGATCACTTCCTGCCACACCAGGGTGATGCTCTCCTGTCACGTGACCTCTCTCCTTCATGGCAACAGGGATGCTGCCAGACTGGAGGTGGGACTTCAGGACTATATCCCTGTAGGTCTCGTCTATGTACCTCTCTGTCTGTCTTTTGTTTTCCAAGTCTGCTACTTTAGCCTCTAGAGAACGGACTTGTTCCCTGAGAGCAAAGAGCTCCTTGCACCTAGTGCACACGTAAGACCTCTCACCAACTGGGAGAAAATCATACATGTGACACTCAATGCAAAAGACTGGAAAGCCCTCATCCCGCTGCTGGACTGCTGTCTGCATCTTAGTTTTAAGTTTGTGTTTAGATCTTTAAGTTCTTACTTACTAGGGGTTGCTATGGGTATTTATACCAATAAAACTGTACCTAATACGTTTAATATACCTTGTTCACCTGAAGCTTAATTAATCTCAGGTCCTTAGTGTATGACTGATTTGGGTAATGAGCTTCACCTGAAAGCACCTCCTGTCTTTTAAGATGTGTAAGTACCTATAAAGCTATGATTATCCCAGGGGTGGGTGGGTGTGGGGAGGGAGGGAAATAACACATTAAAAGAGGGCTGCTACACAGTACCCTGTCTTGTGCTGCTGAGGTAAGCTAAATTTTGATTTGATTTAAATTATAGCTCTTAGCTGCTGCTAGGCTCTAACTTCTTATGAAATTTAAACTACAAGCTCTCTGCTGGGTTCTAAATTTAACCAGAAAGCTCTCTTCTGTGTTTTAAAACTAAAAGTACTTTTCTGATGCTAGGCCCTGAGTGACTATTAAATTTAAACTACAAGCTCTCTGCTGGGTATGAAATGTAACTAGAAAGTTCTCCTCTGTGTTTTAAATTCAAACTTTAATTGCTGCTACTAGGCTCTAACTGATCCAACAAAAAACAGTGGGTTCACAGATTAAGTAGCTTTAATACAAATAATTCTTTTTAGAAAATTACCAGAAGTATATACTCACAGTTGCAGATTTCTCTCCAGAAGTAACAGTCCCCCTTTCTAGTCCAGGATAACCCCTAGGTAACGCAAGGAGGAAACAATTGGTAATGGAGAGGAGGACAAGAGAGCAGCAAGAGAGGGGGCTGGAGCGCCGAAGGTAAACCAGATGGCAGATGTTTTAGAGGGGTTCACATGCAGGAAGTTAGAAGAAAAACAGGAGGCCACCGAATGCTGACAATAATAAAGATATGGGGCAGACTGACAGCATTCTTGGCTGCTGATAATTTTGCAGGATCTTGTATTATTTTATTTTTTACTTTTTGGTATTTAAGTCACAGACCGGCTCAGCCCGACCATTAGTGAGGTTAGACGTCCACCTTAAGGTTGCACAATTTCAGGAGCAGCATCAGGACCAGCGCGTCAGAAGTCTGCAATAATAAAAACAAAATTGCTGGTACTGCCGGCCTCCCCTGCTTGTTGCTGCCGTTGTCGACACTGTTGCTTCTCTTCTCTGGAGCACTAGAGCATGGGGGCCTCTGTGAACATGCACATGCTTTAGGCCTGCCCCCCTCCAAGACAGGAAACAGTTATGCCAGCTGCCACGAGTCATATTTAATGCCACTGAGATGGGTGGCAACAGCATTGGTGATTGCAGTGACAGAGGTAGGCCTGATAGCAGCAAGGGGGGGATGCGGGACACATGGAGGGAATAGGGAAGATGCTGGACATTTGGGAGCAGGTAGAGAAGAGGAGAGGAGGGGGCAGGACTGGCCCAAGGGTATCTGATGCTCTAGGCTAATCTTTAGCTGTGTGTCGTCCCCGTCCCCCCCCCCCTCCAGGGCAGCTCAAGCTCTTATTTCCCTCCCCCCCATTCTCATAGCCCAATTAAAAGATGCAGCCAGAAGTAGCAGGCCAAGCATAGACCATAGGTTGCTCAATGCAATGTGCACGTTGATAATAAAGGCAAGATTTCAGAGCTGAATGAAAGCCACTCCCAGAAGCCTCCTTCTTGACCAATGTACAAAACCACTACTGACAGAGCAGCTGGAGAACCGCTCCAGTATTTGTGTCAGAAATGGCTCTTGCAGCCGATGAAAAGTGTTGTCTCTGTACTAATTTGCATCCATTGACTTCAGTTCAACACTGAAAATATAGCAGAAGGAGCAAGAAATCCAGGAACCTCCTTATTTTCCTGCAGTATACGAGACACCGTAAGGAGCGAGCGGCAGCACCGACCCCATCCAGCTCATTCCCTTTCCCGCACTTACCTCTGGCGCACGGAGCTAAGTGCTGCAGACAGAGTCAGCGGAGGAGGAAAGCAGTATGATGGGGGGCCGGCCGTCACTCCCTCTGCTCCCTCCTTCCATCCAGCTCTCTGTAGGAAAAGCAGCAGAACCTGCGGATTTACACTTATTAGCTGAGAGCACAAGACAATCATAAGAATTCATAGCAACATTTGCATGACAGCTAAAATAATAATAGAGTGAATAAGAAAATTAAAGACATGATCTGCAGTAGGGAAATAATTATCTGTTCTCCCAGGACAAGCAGGATGAGTCAGCCACAAGTGGTGACGTCATCCGACGGCGCCTAAGACGGAAGTACTCTCATTAGCCCAGAAGGCTTTAGCCTTCTGGGCATGGCTAGTAGCCCCACCTCCAGATCCGCCCCTAGCTGGTCAGATTTTTGTCTTCCGCCTTGCCAGCAAGACGGACTTTGCTACTCTCCACCAAAAATCGAATTTTATCATCTACAATGTATGTATTATCCATTTTAATTTTCTTCTTCTTGTTTCTTCAGATACCTGTCTATCTAGACATCATTCGAGCAGTCAGTGGGGAAAGATCTCCTGGACAATGGGCTTGAGAGGAAGCCCAGCCAGCGCGGCAGCCCAGGACATGCCTAACAGGCCTCCGTCCATGGCTAGCCCTTTTTACATGCCTCCGTTTCTCCGGATCAGCAGCAGGGCTCCCACTCCTTTCGGCTAAACACTACCGCTGCACTGCCATTGGGATGTGCCTCTGGGGCCCCCCCCCTGGCTATGCCGCATGCATCCTGCCTCCTGAAGCCTTCATCCTGTATGCGGACTAAGAGGCTCTCCTCGCTTGACGCTGTATGCCGATTACCCGGTCACGGCTGCAACATCGGACCCTCCATCTGCCGGCTTGAATTCCAGCAACTGTTGCGACCGGCCACGAGGTGACATCACTGTTGCGGCCACGAGGTGACATCACTGTTGCGACCGGCCATCTTGCCGGTGACATCACGGCTCCGGGCTTCTTCCCCTGTGGCGCCATTGGCCGGCGCCACCCAATCAAACGGCCTGACTTCAACGGCTCCTCCCCTACACCGACAGTGGTCGGTGCCGTTCCAAGCAGGAAGGAGGGGCCGATCGCCATTGGTACAGATGGTTCTTAGGCGCGGAGGCATTTCCCCAGAAAGGAGGGGGCCCTCCTCCAACTCCTCCGTCGGCGCCGATGGTTCTTTCGGCGCTAAGCCGTTCCAGATTGGTCCGATGATATCACGGCTCCTCCTCTGCAGCTCCATTGGTCAGCGCCAATCTATACGGAGAAGGGATCTTATTATTGCCGGCAGTCCGTTAGGCACGGAGGCATCGGCGAGGACAGCGCTGACTCTCTGGGCACCAGCGCAATAAAACCCCAGTACAGCACAGAGGACAGCAGTGATAATTTGCTTGGGCACTTTCAAAATTGAGTTATGCCACTGCACTGGCATTGCAATCATTGCAGTGGGTGACTGTATCACAGAACCCTTGCACAGCGCGGAGCATCTTGCACTGCTGAGAAGAGACATAAAAAAATATATAAATAAATAAATAACTCTTTAAGACAGACAACTCCACCTCCCCTCAGAGTTGTTTTGTTGCCATGTATGGATCTCTCGGATGGCGCCCCTCCTGGTGGGTGACTGACACGGCCACCCTCCGAAGCCAACAGCTTAGCTGCCTCCACCACTCCTCGTGCATCATGCCATCGGTATGCGGGAAGCAGGTTTGGAAGAATAGTCTAGTGGTCAGAACACTGGCTTGGTATCCAATCATCCAGGGTTCAATTCCCACTAGCACTCCTTGTGGCCTTGGGCAAGTCACTTACCCTCCATTGCCTTGGAAGAAAGGCCTGGCAATCTACTTCCAGCGACACTGGTAGGAAAACCCAGGAGCTTCTGCGTCGCCAGGAGTCAGGACTGACTCAAAGGCGCACATTGCATTTCCAACTGCATATGGAAATTCTGCGTGACATATCCCTTCAGATGTGTTAATTAGATGCGCCCTACGTTGAAGAAGGTTCTTCGTTTAAGAAGTTTTATTACATTTCAATAACCGAAACACCCTGGGAAGCCACCGCTCCATTCCCCAAGACCCCTCGGGTGTGAAGACGAGCTCATGACACTGCCAAAGGTGAGCCACACCGTGGCACAGAGCATTGTCGGGTACGTGGCCCACAGTGTCAGGTCCAAATCCCAACTGTGGCTCCGGCCAACATAGTCCTCACATTCCACATTAAGCAGAGGGACCCCCTTCCTCACCTGTCGGGCCTCCCAGCCCCTGCTGAGGAAGAGCCGAGCCACTCAGCTCAGCGGAAGGTGCTTAGCCGCCTTGAAGCTCACTGCTCCATGGACGATCCCAAACCAACTAGAGGCTCTTCCAGTCTGATGCCTGCACCTTTGCTCCGCATCAGCGTACACCAGACTTGAACCTAAGTGGCTGATCACGCCCCGTTTTCTGAGACACTATCTTTAGAAGGAGGGAGCCAAAGCTTAACTCCTGCCCTCTCTTTAAGGACCACTTTGTGGTTACAGTGGGCCCAGAAGAGAGGTGTGGTACAATGGTTAATACATTGACTGCTGAACCCAGGGTCATGAGCTTGATTTCCCAGTGGGGTTATGAGTAAGGCTGTCTGAGGCTTTCCCCTTCACGGCTCCTGCCTCAAAAAAAAAATAAAAATAATTCCTTGGGGATGCAAGCCTCCCACGGACAATGTCCAGGTCCTGAGTCACTCCTCGCTCCATTGCAAGGCTTACTCCAGGTCGGGTACAGATCAGATCTTAAGTTGGCCAGCACCGCCCTTCGGCAGGGCAACAACTGTGACTGTGACCTTGTCCAGATGGAGCGGTAGACCATGAGCGGATATCTTGACCCTCCAGGGGTCTACCTCCACATCCTTAACCTGCCACATCCATGGCGACAGTTGGGGCAGTACACATACCCAGCGCGTTCAAGGGCAGGAGGTCACAGGCTCAAGTCCCAAGCCTGGCTTCTCAAACCAGGCCCATATCTATAAGTATATTTACCGCAGTCCGTTGTCATCCTGTTCCCGCATCTTCACGCACCAGGTTGACTACCTCTGTATTGAGGGGAGGACCAGACAGCGCAATAGCCATACCAACCCTGCAGGCTCATGCAGAGGAAATGCTCTCAGCCCACCAGCTGGTGCATGAGCTCCGGAACCTGCCTACCTATCTTGCAGGCACATTCATAGGAGGATATTCATGGTCCGCAGCCCAGGAAAACTCCCTCTGCTCCTAATGGTAAAGCAACGGTGGTTGTCCAAGGAGAAGGTCAGCAACCTGCCACTCCCAGCAGCTCGGCCACCCGCTTCTTTTGCCCTGTGCCTCGTACTCCACCTATCCTGCCCAGACCTCCTTGCCTCGCATCCGCCTGGACTCCTCGCATCCTCTACAGCTCAGTCCATAACACGACTCACCGCTGTTACATGGGTCCCATTGCAACCAGCCTGACAAACGTCATAGGTGAGCTTTTACCCACCATCGGCTGGGATCCCACAACCCACTTCTTGAAGTCAGCAGCGCTGCATCTTCTGCCAACAACAGCCTTCATGCCGGCCCTGGACTCTGGAGCGACGGCCCTGCCACCACCATCTGGAGCCCTTGCCGTGATCCAAGAACCAGGTCGCCCATTACCCCTGAGCTCCCTGGTGAACCACCTCAAGACCTATGCATCCCTCCCATAGCTAGAGATTACACCACCTGCCTCATCTTCATGGCGCGGTCATCTTTCTACCCTGCGGTGAACATCTGCCCTGGCACTGTTCCTGACGTCATGAAGGCAGAACGACTAGGCGTCATGCTCGTGGCCAGCCTGGAATCCTAGTCTGGATCCTCGGCAACCTGCCTCAGCGTGCACAAAGGCAGCTGTCCTGACTGGCGGGCGTGGGTCAGTCGCAGGTCCAAAACCCCCCGTGGACCATGCTGTGGAGTTACCATGGTGATACGATGCCTGAGGTTCGACCTGGGCCTGGACAGGGAGGAAACTGATGCTCTCGGCAGTCCTTCCTCTTGGGATCATGCAGGGACTCAACCCGTGGGCACCCTCCTTCACCGGCCTCGTCGCGAATAGATCCACACGCTGACGGCCCAGCGCCAGATCCGCATACTGACGGCCCAGCACCTCAGTTAACTCCTGACGCTATTGACAAGCTGTACTCCAGACCTGAGCCGGTGATCTTCCACTTACCAAAACACGACTGAGCGGCTGCTGTGGCCCACACGGACGAACAGCAGTCTCCTCTAGCTGTTGCTCTGGCAACCCTCAGCTGTCCAGGGCATGTGGAGCTGTGATAGATCTCCGTTATGCCGGAACCTGCCCAGTCCCAGTGGCCGACACACCTGGAGATCCCACCGTATGCAGGCGGGGCTTAGCGGCAATCTCCCAGCAGAGGTCCAGCAAGTCATTCTGGCGGCTCGACGCCCTTCCATTAGAAAAGCCTACAGCCTCAAATGGCACCGCTTCAGCATCAGGTGCGCATCCCGAAGTCTGGACCCCCTTCTCATGCCCGGTACCCCCGCTCCTCCAATACCTCACTTCTCTTTCAACACTGGGCCTGCAGACCCAGTCCATCAAGGTCCACCTAGCGGCCATAGCGGCTTTCCACCACCGAGTAGGTGACGCGTCGGTAGCAACACTACCTCTGGTAGTTCGCTTCATGAAGGGTCTGGCCAACCTGCATCCCCCGGTCCGTGAACCTGTGCCCCCATGGGACCTTAACATCGTCCTCAAACAGCTCACCGGTGAGCCCTTTGAACCACTGCAGATCGCTGACCTGAAGTTCGTCTCTTGGAAAACACTATTCCTCATCGCCATTACTTCAGCCAGACGGATCAGTAAGCTACATGCCCTGGTAGCCCATCCGCCTTATACCATACTTCACCAAGACCGGGCCTGCCTGCGAAGACACCCCAAGTTTGTTCCCAAGGTGGCCACTGCATTCCACATCAATCAGACAGTCGAATTACCCTGCTTCCTGCCGGGACCACACTCCGACCCGGAGCGTCAGCGTCTGCATACCCTAGACTGTGTTAGAGCGCTACGATGCTATCTGGAGCAGACTTCAGCCTTAAGGAAAGGCTCACAGCTCTTCGTCTCATACGATCCTAACAAGCGTACCCTGTCCATCTGGATCTCTTCTTGCATCTCCCTGTGCTTGTCACAAGCAGAAGCATCTCCTACCTCAGGAATCAGGGCTCACCATTTGCGGGCGTTGGCCGCCACCATCACCAACCTGCGCTCCATTCCGGTTCCTGACATCTGCAGAGTGGCCACATGGGCCTCGATCCAAACCTTCCAAAAACACTACTGTCTGGACATGACAAATCAGAGCGACTCAGCGTTTGGCCTTGCCGTGCTGTCTATGACATGAAGCTCAATGGACTCTGTCTGAAGTGGACTGCTTCGCCCCCCGTAGGCGCCTTGTTGCTCTAAGAATTACTCAGAGTATTGCACAGTTTTTTTAAGAGTTGCACTAGTAATTGCACAATTTTATAAGAATTGCACAGTGTGTGGCACAATTATAAGAATTGTTCAGAGCGTTTGCACAGTTGAATTGTTTGCACTATCCTGTCTGCACTTGTCTGCACGGTTTCCGTGAAACTGCACATTAAACCTTCTTGTTGCACCTTACGCTCTGGCTCTGCCTCGTTGACAGCCCCTCCCCCTGCCGCTGTAGGTGTAGCTGGGGAGGCACCACTTGTGGCTGACTCATCCTGCTTGTCCTGGGAGAAAACCGAGTTACTTACCTGTAACGTGAGTTCTCCAGGGACAGCAGGATAAGTGAGCCACACTTGCCCACCCTCCTCCCCGGCGGGGGGGGGACGGACGACGACCTTAACCACAATCCGCCTCCTAGCTTTTGCGCCGGCTCAGCTGGGGAAACTCTGACCAGCTAGGGGTGGATCTGGAGGTGGGGCTACTAGCCATGCCCAGAAGGCTAAAGCCTTCTGGGCTAATGAGAGTACTTCCGTCTTAGGCGCCGTCGGATGACGTCACCACTTGTGGCTGACTTATCCTGCTGTCCCTGGAGAACTCACGTTACAGGTAAGTAACTCGGTTAACTTTCCCATGCAGAAACATGAGCATCCTGGGTCACTTTGTAGAATTCTTCCATCCTCATAGGCGGCGGTATGATTTGGAGACTATCTTAGGGTGATCAGTTAGTCAATCATCTCCCATGCCAAGAGGCAGTGGGTGCGGAGTATATGAGATAACAACAGATGTACCTCTCATTTCAGGTATTACCCTCTCTTCTTTTGAGCATCTGCCCTGGAACCAGGTCAATCCTTGTCTTCGTACCAGGATCAACTCTAGTATAGTGCTGCTTCCCATGCCGCTCACTCAAGGCTTCAACCTCTGCCTAAATTCCTGCATCCCTTTCTCTCTATGACGGCAGTATGGGGACATATGAGGTTCCTCCAGGCTGTGTGGTTGCCCTATCTAAGATATGAGGTTTGGACTCATAATAGAGCTTGTTTACCTCCATGGCTATGGAGAAAGCACAGGACAGGGGACCTGCTGGAAATAATGGAGAAGTTAGAGGCATAACACAGTTGAAATATGTTATGCTATTCACTGTTGCTGTATTCAAAGAAATCAAGTCTTGGAAGACTCTGTCCACGAGTATCACTTTTTTACTTCTGAATCCCCCTTGTACACACTCCAAATAAGAAAGAAAAAGTGTGAGAAAGTAAAGATCTCATCCACAAT
This sequence comes from Ichthyophis bannanicus, assembly GCA_033557465.1. NCBI lineage: Eukaryota > Metazoa > Chordata > Amphibia > Gymnophiona > Ichthyophiidae > Ichthyophis > Ichthyophis bannanicus. The sequence goes on from CM066041.1 coordinate 21,648,638, forward strand.
TCAGTTCAGCTGGCCTGAGTTAGCCTGACTAAAGCTAAGTATTGCACAGTCAGAGGCCCTGACTCCTGGCTCTGGTGATGTCATTATAGGTAGACTCAATGGAGCATTATTTAGCAATCTAACAACTGTATGGGCAGGAAGGCTGCTGGTCCCAACACCAAAGAAAATCACACCCGCATGCCAATAGGGGGAACCAGGAGAAACATCTCTTCATGACAAAGGGCAGAGTCTGAGAACAGAGGAATCAATACTGAAATAATTTACAACTTTTGGAATGCATATAAGCACTGGTTCTGAGGGCGTCTTAGAGAGACAGAGAGACCCTCACACGTAGCAGAGATATTTTTCATTACACATACATCCACACGCACTCTATGCTAGCACCATTGGAACATACGCTGCAAATGCTGTAACAAGCTCATTTCCCAGATAAAAATTTATTTTATTCTACAAACACCTGCCTCTGGGTATCATTTTGCTACACCCTTTGTCTCTGAGAAGTGGACCCAGGACCAGCTTAGGGGCATTTATTTATTTATTTACATTCTCTTATATACCGCACTATTCTGCATCAGTGCGGTTTACATTGAACAAACTGAAATTACATTGAACAGGGCATTATAACTTGGAGATAACTATTTTACAGGGAACATGGGCTATGGAGGGTTAAGTAGCTTGCCCAAGACCACAAGGAGCACCTGTGGGACTAGAAACCCCAGTCCTTCCAGCCCATTTGAGCATTCTTACCTATGCAGACCTAGACAACACATCCGAGCCACAAAGGACTCGGACCCAGTGTTCCGCATTCCTGACATTTTGGGCTGACAAGAAGCAGTGGCCAGCAATCAGCACTTGGCTCGGGGGGGGGGGGACTGTTCTTGCCACACAGCAGGAACCAGTGATTCCTAAGTTCTTCCCGTAAAATTGTGCTACCCTAGCCCACCTAATGCTAGTGCTGCCCCTGGGAAGGGGGTGGGGAAGAGAACAGGAGGTGCTAGACATGGTGGGCTAGGGAGAAGAGGGGAGACATTGCACACTTGAGAGGTATGGAAGAGAAAAGGTGAAGCAGGTCCTTGAGCTATGGGAGAAGGGGGCTCAGCTGAAGGTTCGACTTGGGTGTCAGATATTTATTTATTTAGCCTTTCAAGGATATCAAGACTGTTTACATCCAACACAACTGAACTGAATTTACATAGGGCATTAGAGGAAGATGTGCTAAGGATATCCTTGGGCTGGCCCTGCTTCTGACAGGAAGTTTGCATCAGAGGGTCTGGGACCAGCAGTGCTCAAGAAGCTGATGACATAGTACTCTTACTTTTGCTGAGCTAGCAGTAGTGGAGGGAGGGGGGGAGGGAAGTGGTAGGGAAGGAGAGACGCCGGACATTTCAGGGGGAAGTGAATGGTAGAAGATGAACAAGGGCGGGAAGTGATGCTGGCCATCTAGGAGGGTAGAAGAAGAAAGGGGCGATGATAAGAACATAAGATATGCCATACTGGGTCAGACCAAGCTCCATCAAGCCCAGTATCCTGTTTCCAACAGTGGCCAATCTAAGTCATAAGTACCTAGCAGGGTCCCCAAAAGACACAGGTTCCACAATACTTGTACTGGGTCAAGCATTGATATCCTGGGTCCCTTCTTAATAATGGTTTATGAACCTTTCCTCCAGGAACTTGTCCAAACCTTTTTTAAACCCAGCTACACTAACAGCTTTTACTACATCCTCCGGTAACAAATTCCAGAGTTTGATTACATGTTGAGTGAAAAAATATTTTCTTTTATTAGTCTTAAATAGTTTACCCTGTAGCTTCATTGCATGTCCCCTAGTCTTTCTATATTCTGATAACGTAAACAATCGATCTACGTTTACCCGTTCCACTCCGTTCATTAATTTATAGACTTCTATCATATCTCCCCTCAGCCGTCTCTTTTCCAGGTTAAAGAGCCCTAATCTTTTTAGCCTTTCTTCATAGGAGTATCCTTCCATCCCCTTTACCATTTTGGTGGCTCTTCTCTGAACCTTTTCTAATAACACTATATCCTTTTTAAGATACGGCGACCAGAACTACACACAATATTCAAGGTGTGGTCGCACCATGGAACAATACAGAGGCATTATAATATCCTTTGTTTTATTTTCCATTCCTTTCCTTATAATACCTAGCATTCTATTTGCTCTCTTGGCCACCGCTGCACACTGGGCCGAGGGTTTTAACATGTTATCCACAATAACACCTAAATCGTTTTCCTGGGTGGTGTTATCTAAGGTGGTACCTTGCATCATGTAATCGTAGTTTGGGTTGTACTTTCCTAGATGCATAAGTTTGCACTTGTCCACATAAAATTTCATCTGCCATTTGGATGTCCAGTCTTACAATTTTTCAAGGTCCTCTTGCAATTTTTCACAATCCTTTTGGGCTGTAACAACTTTGAATAATTTTGTGTCATCTGTAAATTTGATCACCTCACTCGTTATTCCTATTTCCAGGTCATTTATCAATATGTTAAAAAGCAGTGGGCCCAGCACAGATCCCTGGGGTACACCACTATCCACCTTTCTCCATTGGGAAAATTGTCCAGTTAGCCCTACCCTCTGCTTTCTATCTTTTAGCCAGTTCCTGATCCACAATGCTACAGTGCCTTCAATCCCATGACTTTTTAATTTGACCAAGAGTCTCTCATGAGGGGCCTAGTCAAAGACTTTCTGAAAATCCAGCTACACTATAACAACCAGCTCACCTGTTTATTCACACCTTCAAAAATACAACAGATTAGTAAGACAACACTTTCCTTGACTAAATCCATGTTGACTTTCTCCCATTAAGCCTTGGCTATCTATATGTTCAGTAATTTTATTCTTTATAATGGTTTCTACCATTTTGCCCGCTACTGACGTCAGGCTCACCGGTCTGTAGTTTCCCAGATCACCCCTGGAACCCTTTTTAAAAATTGGAGTTACTTTAGCCACTCTACAGTCCTCAGGTACTACAGATGATTTTAATGATAGTTCACAGATTACTAATAGTAGGTCTCATGTTTCATTTCTTTCAACACCCTCAGTTGTATACCATCCAATCCAGGTGATTTGCTACTCTTCAGTTTATCAAGCAGTTGTAATACATCCTCCCGTTTTATTGATATTTCTTTCAATTCTTCTGCTACATCACCTTTATATACCATATCACGTATGGGCAACTTCCCTACATCTTTGTCAATAAAGACCAAAGCAAAGAATTCATTCAGTCTCTCTACTATGGCTTTTGTCTTCCCTTAGCACCCCTTTTACCCCTCTATCATCCAATGGTCCAACTGACTCTCTCATAGGTTTTTTACTATGAATGTACTTGAAAAAGGTTTTATTATGTGTTTTTGCTTCCACAGCAAGCTTTTTTTTTCAAATGCTCTCTGCCTGCCTTATCAGTGCCTTGCATCTAACTTGCCAATGCTTATATTGTTTCCGGTGTTCATCATTAGGATCCTTTTTCCATTTTCTGAAGGATGCTTTTTTGGCAACAGCCTCTCTGACCTCACCTTTAAACCATGCTGGCAGTTTTTTGGCCTTCCTTCCACTTTTTTTTAAAGCATGGAATACATCTGGTCTGGGCTTCCAAGATAGTACTTTTAAACAACACCCAAGCTTGATGTAAATCTTTAACCTTTGCAACTGCTCCTTTTAGTTTTTTCTTAACTATTTTCCTCATTTTCTCATAGTTTCCCTTTTAAAAGTTAAAAGGTAGTACTGCGGATTGCCACCTTGAGGGGATAGAGGAAGGATAGGGAAGGGGTTTTGCTAGGAACTTGGGATAGGGGGGAGGGGAAGGGAAGAGAAGGAGAGATGTTGGATTACAGGGAAGGTAGGGATTTCAGCCATGCTTGGTGGGGGAGTAGACCTTAAGCTGCCCCATGGAGGGGGGATGTTGAGGGTGCACAGTTGAAAGTTCACCTAGGGTGTTAGGCCTCCCGGCCTCAGTTCTATGAGTGTTGCAAATGGTGCAGAAGGCTTTAGCTTGGGTGTTGTACTGATCAGATTCTCCCTACCTTATATTTCTTACATTGACTTCTAATTTGTTGATGAGTCAAATAAAAACATTTGATTATATTTCATAGAGCACTTGTTGGTAATGTTCAAGTCATCTCAGCACTGTTCGGAGACTTCATAGACCTCATACCTTACAGTCAAGTGACTGACATTGTTTAGCTATTCCATCATTTTGTCTTTTATAATGAAATGAAACTTGCAAATGTATTTTTGCATTAATAGGCCCGGTGCTGTGGAATCGCGGAGATTCAAGACTAAGTTCATTTGTTTTTAAAATAAATGTTGAAGGCCTCCTTCTTTACCTGGACGTTGGCTAATTGTCTTTTGAGGAAATGTAGACGTTAGCAGTTTTGATCAAAGCAATCCAGTGGTTTGGTCAGAATCACCTTTTATTGCCTTGTTTTTATTCTTTTATTAAGATATTTTTATGTTTTTGATTATATGTATGAAATTTTTCCTGCCCAGAATGTTAGATAGCATGGGCCATAAATCGTTTTAAAGAAATTAATCTCGCAGACAGTCAAACTTGTAGAGCTGCCAGCTGGAAGATCTTAGTGCAGAAAACAAAGGGTATCCAGAGCTACTATAGTGTACATAGGGCAACTGGGCAGAGTGCATAGGCCAAATCTGAGAGCCTCTGTGTAACCGTAAATCAGTAACCAGCCGGTAAGAGCAAGCACTTACCAAGTCGCTATTTCCTTATCTCTGCTGCTGCCTGGGGCCTTCAAACTACCATTAAAGCAACCAGCTATAGGGGCGTCAAAGTAACCTGGTATGTGCAATTAAAATAGTTATGCTGAAAATAGTTACATTCTACCATTCATTAAGAAAAGCATTTTCCCGAATGAGAAGTTCTCTAATGAGTGGGAGGATGCAACAAAGACACTAAATAAAGTGGATCAGACTTTGCCTAGCTTGACCTCCTTTACCGACGGCACTAGGAACATCTGCACGCAGATTAACAGCAGGGTAACAAAGCGTGCTGTTAATATATGGCTTGCCTTCTCTCAAAAGACGAGAGCTGAAGCAGTCCAGTCTGAACAGCGCGTGTTGCTTTCCAGGGAACCAGCTATGGTGTGACATGCTCTGGATATTCTGTTTGCCAATTAAGAGACAATTGGAGGTATTCCCCCTGAAGAAGGCGTTGCCGAAACGCGTTGGGGTCCCTTTACAATAAAGAAGTTTGATTTCATCTGACGTCTCCTGCCCTTTGTGTTTCTCGTGACATGCTCTGGGACAGCACACCCTGGTGCCGTCACATTCTGCATGCCCTCTAAGACTTGCCCAAAGTCAGTACGTCGGGCCCCTTCTCTAGCCATATTCACAGCCAGGCTAAAAACCATCTCCGAGGCTGCTTTTGGATCCTGATGCTCCTCACTCTTGTTCACTACTTAAGTGTCTTTTACCTTACTCTAGTCCCCAGTTTTGTGATCTCCTTTGGCTTGATTTGATTGTAAACTCTGATGAGCAGGAACTGTGTCTTATATCTGTATGTACAGTGCTACGCATGTCTTGTAGCACTATACAAATGATTTATAGTATTTATTTATTTTATTTATTTAAACATTTTTTATACCGCTTTGTCCTTCAATCAGAGCGGTTTACATTATAACGAGCATTATACATGGAACAGTTGAACAGTAAACAGTATTATCTAACATTATACAAAGAACAATTGGAACTTAAAAGGCAAGGTAGCGTGAGAAACTATGTACATGGTCATGAGGATATGACAACGATTTACAATTTTGGCGTCATATTTAGTGGTTATTAGTTCGTGCTATGGGTCAACAGTCAGTGACTTGGATCATGTTGTTGTTTATGTGGTTAGGTTATATGTCCGTAGTGAATTGAGTAGAGATGAGTTTTTAGTTTTTTTCGAAAGTAGTAGTAATAGTAGTAGACGTAGCGTGGGATTTCCTGGTTCCCAGTCTGCTATTCTAACGGATTAGGCTACTCCTCCAGTCTCACTCTTTTAGTTGATTGTCACGCAGTGTCTTTATTTGGGCTATATTAGGTTGTTTGTTGTAAATATGAGATATGCTTGTTTGTACTATATCACCTGTTTTTTATAACTTGTCAGACGGCTGCCTAGGGTGAAAACTTACACAATCTTGACGATGCATATATTCATATGATTCTTGCAAGGTATTGTGGGTATTGTAGTTCATTCACTCCCAAACACAGCTGATGACAATAATTTGAGTTGTGAAACCAAGTGGTAAGATCAATAAAATACTTCTTTTATTGATGGGGTTTAATTCACCCAGCACATGTATGCTTGATAGCACTATAAATGAGGTTACTTGCTTGCAGTGTTTAAATGGATAACAAAAAGTCACAAAGTAAACCAGAAAACAACCTTCAGCTTGTCAGGCAATTAGCTAATGTTTTCTTAGCAAATAATTACCAAATACAAAGGCACAAAGTAAAGAATAAACTTTGCTGGTTAGGTTAACTTCTGCTTATTTTCCACGCCGATCTCAGCAGTGATTCTCCCTTGCTCACACACACAATCAGGTGCAGCCCTAATTACTATCAATGGACCAGCTGAAAGCCTTTAGCTGGCTGGCTGCTACTGTGTGAGCCCAAATCCTGCTTTAAGAGCTGTTTGCAGTGGAAATAAAGAACAAAGTTAGGTTTCTTTGTGATGGCTGATGTGTTTGCTCATAGGAAGCTAGCAATAGCATTTAGATAGAGAACAGTCCATATAAATAGTTTCCTCTGCTGTATCTCCCTCTTCATCAACAATCATAGGGTCTATATCATACATTGGCACAGATGAGTCTTTCATTAAGGCACTATCATGAGAATGCTTATTCCCTTGCTGCCATTCTCTATTATAGATAGGGTCTGGATCAGTGTTCATACCTGAGCCTCTCCTGCTATCATTATTCCTCTCTGTATAGCCTGGCCAATATGTAACCCAATTCTGATGTCCAGCCTTCCAATCTTGATCCCTGGACACTGGATCTCCTCTCACATACCTTCTGTCCTTGGTCTGAAAGTCCCTTCCACATGCAGTCTTCTCTCTTCCAGGTAGCCACTGGTGATTCCTATCTCTGCCAATCCATTCCTCTGGCTGAATCCAGTCCAATGGACTCTGCTGGCATTTGGAATACCTCCCAGTAGGGGTACTGCCTTGGAATCTCCCAGACCTTCCAATGGGCTTTCTTCTCTTCCTTCCAGAGAGTTTCCTTCTTTCTCTATCCGCTTGGCTTGGCTTCTGTTTCTCCAGGTGATACTGGTGCTTGAGCTTGTAGCCGTTGCTGTCTCTGTATCTCTTTCTGAAGCTGTTCTTGTAGCTCTCCCTGAAGCTGTTATCTGAAGAATAATCTCTATTCTTATTCTTTCCTAATGTGTGCTGCTCCCTAACACAGCGCAGCTGTGTTGAATCAGGCCCTGCCCTTTGAGATGAGTGCTTAGGGATTACCTCATAGCTCTCTTGATTGCACACACATTTTCTCACTTCAGCCCCTCTCATGGCTGCTGGAAACCTGGTGCATTCTGGGACTGGTAGTCTTTTATGTGAAAACTCTGTTTTCTTGCTTCTACCAGAACTGACAGGTTGCTTGTTCAGAGTCACATCATCTTTTCTATAGCTCCTACCTGAGCTATGATAAGCTTCCTTATCACAAACTACATATTTTACATTTTTTTTAGGGAGGTTGTTTTGTTTTATGTCCTATTTACTGCAATCAACCAGTTTCATTAGCTTGTAGTTTCCTTCAAGCGTCACTGTTTGTATGACATGTGACAGTGATCTCGGTAAATAAATACAATCTTTAAATTAAAAAAAAATCTTCACACCTTGCACCAATATGGGCAGTTTGGAAAATTGCTTTCACAAAGACATTTAAATATAGCTCTGAATTAGAAAGTTGGTGGACTGGAGATCAGAGTAATGTTTAAGGTTTGTCATTATGAAGTTCCCATTTTGGAAGATAACAGAGGCTGCTGCTGAGTGAAGGGCCACGTTGCATATCTACCTGGTGGATGGGACAGACTAGTACTGTCATAGGGCCAGATGTACTAAAGGAATGTTTTCGTTTTCTGTCTGCTGGAGTCAGCAAGTTCCCCCTTACTAAAAGAACTTCTAGTAGTCATGTTTTCATAATGAGAGGCAAGGGTGCTCTCTCCCCTTCCTGCGGTATGCTGGGGCTCAGAGGGTATTCGAGCCTTGGGGAGGGAGCCCTATAGCCATGGAGGCCTAGGGCTTAGGAGAGGGGCTACTCCTGAAGGAAGAATGTCCTGTAGTTTGGTGCCCCAGAGATGAAGGGAAATTGGTGAAGAAGCGGCTGAAGGAAGTCTTGCTACAGAGCAGGAGGGAGCAGTCAGGTCACTGAGGTTGCGGTGTCTATGTCTCGGTCTTTTCTTAACACATCTGTGTTTTGGATTGCAATTAGGAGATTTATTTTTATTTTTATTTTTAGACTGTTAGGGCTGACTTCAAGGAATTCATCAGTAAATCTGCTTCTTTTTGGAACAGCCAAATTGATTGCTCTTGAATATATTGGTGAGTGCTTGGACTGCTATCAGGAGTTGCAGATGGTGAGTTTTGCAGAACGAAGTCCCTGGAAGAGTTACTCCCCTCCCCCTCCAATGCCCTTCCCAGAATGGCCCCAAGTGTATGGGGTGTAGGATGCCCAACTCTACCCCCATCCATCCCCTGTGCCTGCAGGATGGGGCACCGCAGGGTTCCTTGTCTGTGGGGAAAAGGCCGAGTACATTTGGCCTCTGCACTATAGGATTAAGTGGACGGAAATCCTAGTTTTCTCCTGCACAGTTTAAGGGCTTTTCTTGCTATCTGCTTTTGTTCCCAATTTTCTGCATCTTAGCACATTCTAATAAGGGACAGTGCAGGTTCTGCATGGCGGCAACCAGATGCCGAGTAATCAGGCGAACGCAGTTGCGATGTCGCGCCTCTACCCTCGCCATGGATGGCTGGGAGAATGCATCTGGCATGGACAGCCGCAGCGTGAACGTACCGATTACAGACTCAGGCTTCTGTGGCTTTGATTTGGCGACAGAAAGAGACATCGGGTTAATCTGAATAAAGGACATGAGTTGCATGGGTGCTCTTATGGGGAGAGAAGAAGGAAGAGAAGTTTTCCACACAAACCTGTCTCTGTACACATGAATATATTTGATTCTGTCTTCCTTCATGTAAGCCCAGTCAGCAAATGAAAGGCTTTCAGCTGAAATATTCTATGAAGACAGAGAGCCGGGAGGGAGCTTGAGAACCCCTGGAAAAGACACCAGCAGCACATCACTGATCTCCTGGCTACTGAACCCCTTGTACTGCTTCCTGGAATCCTAGTCACAGCATGGACAACTATTCACAGGGTTGCCAGGAGTCGACATTGGCCTGATGGCTCTTAGCAGTAACAATAACCTGAAAGCCGAGCTGCCGTTATATGTTCAACAAAGCACTATGGAGCTTCTTTCCCGGACCCCCAGTACCCAAACCATTAACTTAAAATTAGTACAAATTCACACAAGTGGGCACCATGAAATGCAGTCTTCTAATCACAATGTAAAACCAAGCTTCACAGCCTCGATTTATTAAAATCTGTTAAATTAGCTGTTTACCTCAGCTGATTCTAATCCAGGCCCAGGACCACTTTGACTGCAGTCATCGAGCCCTCGCTTTGTGAAGGATACTCTAAACCAGTGATGGCTAACCTTTTTGAGCCCGAGTGCCCAAACTGCCGCACAAAACCAAAGAATTTCCTCAAAGTGCCAGCACGTCAATTAAACCTTAACAACAAGATTTTAGTATCTAAAAACTCTTTATAAAGTTGCCTGAACTATGTAACATCATTTGTAAAGGTTGGAATCTTTGTATTGTCAGAGAATCAATTTGATTCACAATCCTTTGGTTTTCATTTCAATTTATTGGCAATTTATAATGTTTTAATGATTTCATTCAATTTAATGAATTTAGGAAGAATTTGATTCAGTTACACAATATATTTTAAATGTATTATTCACATAACATGTCAAATGTATCCTGAGTACAAAAAGATAAACTTCTTAAAACTGTTAACTGTGTCAGGACTCGGTGTGTATTCCCAAAGAATCTATACATGAAAAAAATTAATGTGATGTTTGTTGTTGCATGCATGCTGATAACTTGTCAAAGAGATATCTTTCTACCTTTTGTGCATTTTTTTTCAGTTGCAATTGCTCCAGCCACTTTCTTCTGGTTTCTTCATGTTTTCTGCTAACTCTCCATCATCTGCTGTCCATTTGTCCTTTCTTCTCTCTTCTAGTTTTTTTTCCATTCTCTCTCTCTACATCCGCTTTAACATACTAATCTTTCTCCTTTTGCTCTTTCCTCATTCCTATTTCATCCACTCAAATTTTACCCCTCCATCCTCAATCCCCACTTACTCTCCCAATACCCGGCCAATTGTAGATTTTTTATCCCTCCCACACAAAATATTTTTCCCCTCTCCATTTTACTCTCCCAGCCCCATCCCATTCTAATCCTCCCCCAACATCAGCTCCCTTCTAGTTCCAGCCTCACCCAGCATCCATTCCCTTCTAGTCCCTGAATCAGCCCATTTCCAGTCCTAGCCCCCCATCAGCCCATTTCCAGTCCTAGCAACCCCCAACCCAATACCAGTCCTAGCCCCCCCATCAACCCACTTCCAGTCCTAACCCCATCAACCCATTTCCAGTCAGCCCCCCATAGCCCATTGCCAGTCCTAACCCCATCAGCCCACCTCAAGTCCTAACCCCTCCCTATCAGCCCATTTCCTGTCCTAGCCCCCCCCCCCCATAGCCCATTATCAGTCCTAACCCCCCCCATAGCCCATTACCAGACAGCCCCCATCAGCCAACAGCCCATTACCAGTCTTAACCCCCCATAGCCCATTACCAGTTCTAACCCCCCCAACAGCCCACAGCCCATTACCAGTCCTAACCCCATCAACCCACCTCAAGTCCTAACCCCTCCCCATCAGCCCATTTCCTATCCTAGCCCCCCCCATAGCCCATCAGCAATCCTAACCCCCCCCCCAGCCCCCCATAGCCCATAAGCACTCCTAACCCCCCCCCAGCCCCCCCCATAGCCCATCAGAACTCCTAACCCCCCCATAGCCCATCAGCACTAACCCCCCCAGCCCCCCATAGCCCATCAGCACTCCTAACCCCCCAGCCCATCAGCACTCCTAACCCCCCCAGCCCATCAGCACTCCTAACCCCCCCCAGCCCCCCCATAGCCCATCAGCACTCCTACCCCCCCAGCCCATCAGCACTCCTACCCCCCCAGCCCATCAGCAATCCTAACCCCCCCCCCCCAGCCCAGCCCAGCCGAGGGAATTTTTTTTTTTTTAAAAGCTGTCTTCTCCCGCTGCCGGGGCCGCTGCGGCAGAATCGAGTGTGCCGCGGGGCCCCCCCTGCCCAGCACAGCCTGCCCTCCCCCTCTATCCGCTCTCTCTCTCGTCGCAGCTCACAGTGACACGCGCCGGCTTTCAGAGCGCGAAGGGATTAGTTTCCCTTTCGCGGCTCTGTTAAGCCCGCGGGGGCTGATGGGAACTTCCCTTCAGCCCCCGCGGGCTTAACAGAGCAGCGAGGGAGAAACTCTTCCCTCGCTCTCTGAAAGCCGGCGCGTGTCACTGTGAGCTGCGACGAGAGAGCGGATAGAGGGGGAGGGCAGGCTATGCTGGGCAGGGGGGGCCCCGCGGCACACTCGATTCTGCCGCGGCGGCCCCGGCAGCGGGAGAAGACAGCTTTTTTTTTTTTTTTAAATTTTACTTGCGGACCTTCCTGCGTGCCAGCTGCAAGGCCTTCGCGTGCCATAGGTTCGCCATCGCTGCTCTAAACTGTTAGAGATTTGGAACACAGAAAGCAACCTGAACCCAGACAAGGCGGTGGGATTTGTCTTGTAAGAGCAGCAAACAGGCCTGTTTTTATTAAACAGCTTAATGCATACTCAGAAAATGGAAGTAAGACAACCTTCATCAATACAGAAGCCCTAAAAGCGACATGAAATGCTGCTTTTCCTCTGTCTTGAGGCCTCTTCTCCACATTGTGCATGTCTCAGTTCCGTACGACAGAGTAGCAATCACACTCCATAACTAGGAGCTTGATTTTAAATCTACTACTACTAATTATTTATATAGCGCTACAAGGCATACGCAGTGCTGAACAGACACATATAAAAGATGGTCCCTGCTCGTCAGAGCTTACAGTCTAATCAAGGCAGACAATGCAATAGTTGAGAACAAGGGCACAAATAGGTAAGGTAAGGTAAGGAGACACAAGGCACACAGGGGCCAAAAGCAGCCTCAAAGAGGTGAGCCTCTAAAATGGATTTGAAGAGATGAAGCCCGACGTACAGACTTGGATAGTTTGTCCCAGACATAAGGAGCAGTAAAGTGAAAGGATCAAAATCTGGAGCTGGCAGCGGAAGAGAAGGGCACAGAGAGGAGCGGAGTTCATGAAGAGGGGCGTAGGGAGAGAGGAGAGAGGAAAGGTAGAGAGGAGCAGTAGAGTGAATGCATTTCTAGGTCAGAAGGAGAAGTCTGAATCGGATATGGAAACGGAGGGGGAGCCAATGAAGTGATTTGAGAAGACGGGTTATATGAGTATATCGGGGCTGGTGGAAGATTAGCCGCACAGCAGAGTACTGAATAGATTGAAGGGGAGAGAGATGACTCAGGAGGAGATTGCAATAGTCAAGATGGGAGGTGACTAAGGAGTGAATAAGTGTTTTAGTAGTGTGTTCAGAAAATAAGGGGCAAATATTGTTAATGTTATAGAGAAAGAAACAAGTTTTAGCTATCTGTTGGATATGTATGGAGAAGGGAGGGAGCCGTCAAAGATGACCCCGAGGTTGCGGGCTGAGGTCCAGTGTTGTGATCATCAAGTGTCCATTTTCTCAGGAGACTGAAAGCTTGACGCACATATTTGAGACCATATCAGAATTTTTGTTACCTTCAGCCTTTCATAAGAGATATTTCTATGGTACATATTCTCCAAAGTTGTCAGATCTGGGGATGTCTGAGTGCCCTCTAACTTTGGTCATTGCAAGTATTTTCCTCAATAAGGAGTCAACATTGTCTGAAGATCCACTTCTGAGTGAGCACACACTTATGTTGGTGTTGCCTTCAAATCTTGTCTAAAGACAGACATACCAGTGTCAAACTTTCAGCTAGATTTCCTAACACACATTAACACTCATTACTCACCCATGTTATACCATATAATGTGATCTATTTACTAATAACATATGTATGTATGCTAATGCTGAATTGGTCTGTCTCACCCCACTGCCAATATGAGATCCTTACCCTTTGCCCCTCCAAAGTAAGCAGAAAAGCTGGAGCTATAAGTGCATGTTCACGGCTTTAGCACACGCTAACATGGCAATGTGCTTTAGTAAATCTGGTGTTATTTGGAATTAAATTGAATTAAATCATCTAGCTCATAGGAAATACAAGCAGCCAGATGACTGATCATTTGGCATCAACATCACAGGGCAGGGCAATCATTCAGACCACCTCAGTCAAGATGCACCCTCAGGAAGGCAGAAAAACATTTCAAGGTCAACATAAAGTACGTAGACAGCAACTCGTGGAAGCTATTTGCGCAGGGCTATGCCAAGGATCTTATCATTTTAAAACCTTTTGATGGCAGTAGGGGGTGAAAAAGCCTAATTGGCAACCTAGGGCCACCCATCCCACTGGGAAATATGTTTGCAAGCTGTGACAGTCTGTCGATCCAAGAAGCCTAAATAGGCATTCTCGGATGTACATACGATGTTTTATGCTGGGTTAAGGGTTCATCAAGCCACGCATCCTTTCTCCAACAGCGGACAAGCTGAGTCCCTAGAAAGTATCCGGCAGATGTCAAAGAACAGCTCTGTTCCTTCTGGCTCACTCCCAGAGAGAAGCAGTGTCTTTCCAAGTCTCCCTGACCAATTGTTAAAGCACAATGTAGAATCCTCTCTATGGCGACCTTTTGCCAGTCATAATGTCCCCTCTCCTCAGGCAAACCCTATGTGCCAGCTGCTTCTCACTCTACCTAAACTTGATCAGGTTTCAGCAGTGACTCAGTTTCAGAGATTAGAGTAATAACATAGCAGAGGTTTCAGCCTTAATAAGCTACTCTGACGGTCTTAGAAAAAGTTAGAAAACAGTATTGCGTTGGCGAGAAGGGGAAACGATTCTCTAAGTGCCCAGGGAGGGTAAGTGCTGTTATATATTTTTAAAATATACAATTTGGAAACAATTTTCAAATCCCCGAGGGCCGGCCAAGCAACATACATGCACTGAAGTACCTGTGAGGATTTCAAAATGAAATTTCCCTGCTTGCTGTCTTCTAACCTTACGGAGGACTCGTTTACCCACTAAGGGGGGGCAGCTTACAAGTCCTGTTTTATGCAGCACTTTCTAAAGCTGCACTTCTCCATGTACAGTGTATGAGCAACTCCGTCTCCACATCTGTTTTGATAGCTTATTCCTAATCTCTTTCCCCAGGTCCCCTTACAGTGTGTTTTCAGTGTTCAGCCCCTCGATTGATCCTTAGAGCCCATGGGCAGAACGTCAATATTTATTCAGATGCGTCAATTGTTCTGACACTCAAGTGCCGTGGGAGCTGCCACCAGTGAGTCCTTAAAGGTATAAGGTGACATCTTTTTATTGGACTAACTTAATACATTTTAGGACTAGCTTTCAAAGGTTAAAATCGTCTTCAGGTCTGGACAGTATGAACAATAGATGACACTACCAGAAGATCAGCTATGAGCCACTTGACTGAAGACCAAACCCAGTTTAGGACAACTATCCAGAGGGTTGCCATGAGTCAGCACCGACTTGACGGCACTTAACAACAACAACATAAAAGCAATTCAGTGAGAGTCTCAAAGCGAAAAAGGCGGTGGCGGCGTGATGGGGATAGTGGGAGAGGTGGACGGCTGATTGGAAGGTGACAATTTACTGCTACTCTTACTTATCATTTGTATAGCGCTACAGGGCATACACAGTGCTGTACAGAGACATGGAAGAGAAAGTCCCTGCTCATAAGAGCTTACAGTCTGAGACAGACAACACAACAACTGCGGACTAGGGGATGGTAAGAGACTCCCCTTTGCTGGCAATCCACAGAGTTCAGACTCACTGGTCCATCATGTGCTAGAGAACCCAGGTCTTTAAGCCCTTTTTTAACATCAATCTCAAAGCATCTTATCATTTAACTTCAAACATCTGATGTTCTGGATAGTTCTGAAATGTCCTCTTAGGAAGCTGACCATAAGATCATAGGTCCTGAAATGTGCTCTCCTACTTTTCAGGAACAGACCACCGCCCCTTGCAACTAAAGGTGTGATATCAGCATCTCTGCCTCCTGACAGCGGTGGGGTGCAGGAGTCCTGGGCAGCTTGCAGGGAATATTCGCCTCATTATTTTTATTTCTTTATATGTGTTTTCCACTTGCTTTGAGATTTATGAGGCTTCCTGTGTTTATTTCGCGTGTCCCATAGTTATCCTTTGTTTATTGCCATTTTGGGGGAGGGAGAGAGGGGTGCACCCTTTGGAATATGCTACTTTGCTAAAGAAGGATATTGCTCATTACCAGGATTTTTGTCGGAAGTTAAAAACCTTTTCATTTAAAGAGTATTGAAAGGAGATGTTGAGATTTATACAGTGTCTTGGGGGGGAGGGTTGGGGAGTAGGGGGTGGGTTTTCTGGGGGGTTTTTTCACAGGGGGTTGGGGCTATAATGATGTAAGGAGGTTTTGCTTTTTTTTCTCTATTTCATATGTAAAATTATAAAGGCGGGCGGGCGGCAGAGTGATAGTTCAAAGTTCAACACAAAACAGACCTAGAGTCTGAACTGCACAGCAGTCAGTATATATGTGTTCAGTTAAATGAACATTTCCATCCAGATGGGCACAGGTAACATTCTTCCGAGTTCTTCCTCCTGTTAGCGTTTAAGAAGTAGGCGTGATTTGTAATGAGGGCAGTGGAAGTTGGAACGAGGATCTCTGCGCACGTGTTGCGTAAGCTGCAATCACAGAGCTGTCAGAGGACTCCGAATCACAAAAGTCCATAAGCGGCTACTGTGCCGCTCTTTACAAAAGCCACAGCTGGAAAGCCATTGAAGCTGGGGCTGTAAACATGACTTCTGGCCTATTATTGTGATATTAACTGGGAAACTATAGACCAGTGAGCCTGAAGTCAGTACCAGGAAAAATGGTAGAAACCATCATAAAGAACAAAATTACTGAGCATGTAGTTCATGGCTTAATGGGAGACGGCCAACATGACTTTAGACCAGGAAGATCTTGTCTTACTAATCTGTTATGTTTTTTTGAAGGAGTGAATAATCAGGTGGACAAAGGCGAGTCGGTTGATATTGTGTATCTGGACTTTCAGAAAGCCTTTGACAAGGTCCCTCATCAGAGACTTTTGGCAAACCTAAAGAGTCATGGGATAGGAGGCAGTGTACTACTGTGGATCAGGAACTGGTTAAAAGATAGAAAGCAGAGGGTAGGGCTAAATGGCCAATTTTCCCAATGGAGAAAGGTGAATAGTGGTGTACCCCAGGGATCTGTACTGGGTCCGCTGCTTTTTAACATATTCATAAATGACCTGGAAATAGGAGTAATGAATGAGGTTGATCTAATTTGCAACTGATACAAAATTATTCAATGTAACAACCAAAAGAGTTACTAAATGAATCAAATCAAGCCTGGGAAGAGCACACAATGAGACTACTGCTGACAAAGCTTCATTTAATTAGTTTAAACCACGTTTATATGGTCAAAGCTCTGCATGAGCCGTCTCTATTGGTGTTGGAAAGGCCTCAGATACGGGACAAAACATAGCTTGATAAACCGGCATTCTTAGCCCGTTCACCTCAAGCTCTTCTTAAAAAGCCCTCAGCACTTTCTTTCATCAGCCAACTAGCATGTTTATCAGTTTTTAAAGGCATTTAAAACCATTGAAAACACTTAGCTTCAACGTGGCAACACCATAAAGTGTCAGTGAATAGCTGTTGCGGGACAAACAAATGTCGACTTGAGTTTCACCAGCAAACTAATAACTGGCTGCTTCAAGACTTGAACCTCTTCCTTCATAACAACTCCACCAGAATAACGCTCTAGAGACTTAAAGGGTTTTAAAATGAGGCAGCAATTATACATTCAAACAAACTTGAACCAATAGGAACACAAAGCTGTCATCCACTCAATCAAAATTATTCAAAACTATTAGAACACAAGAGCATTGTGAAAAATTGCAAAAGGCCCTTGAAAAATTGTAAGACTGAACGTCCAAATGGCAGATGAAATTTAATGTGGACAAGTGCAAAGTTATGCACCTAGGGAAGAACAACCCAAACTATGGTTACACGATGCAAGGTTCCACATTAGGAACCACCACCCAGGAAAAAGATTTAGGCGTCATTGTGGATACCATGCTAAAACTCTCGGCCCAGTGTGCAGCGGCGGCCAAGACAGCAAATAAAATGCTAGGTATCATAAGGAAAGGAATGGAGAATAAAACAAAGGATATTATAATGCCTCTGTATCGTTCCATGGTGAGACCGCACCTTGAATATTGTGTGCAATTCTGGTTGTCGTATTTTAAAAAGGATATAGTGTTATTAGAAAAGGTTCAGAGAAGAGCCACCAAAATGGTAAAGGGGATGGAAGGATACTCCTATGAAGAAAGGCTAAAAAGGTTAGGGCTCTTTAACCTGGAAAAGAGACGGCTGAGGGGAGATATGATAGAAGTCTATAAATTAATGAACGGAGTGGAACGGGTAAATGTAGATCAGTTGTTTACTCTTTCAAAGAGTAGAAAGACTAAGGGACATGCAATGAAGCTACAGTGTAACCCATTTAAGACTAATAGGAGAAATTATTTTTTCATTCAACGCATAATCAAACTCTGGAATTTGTTACCTACTAGATGATGTAGTAAAAGCTGTTAGTGTAGCTGGATTTAAAAACGGTTTGGACAAGTTCCCGTAGGAAACTTCCATAAACCATTATTAGAGAGGGCTGTGGAAATCCACTGCTTATCCCAGGACTCGCATTGTGGAACCTGTGCGCCTTTTTGGGAACCTAACAGGTACTTGTGACCTTGATTGGCCACTGTTGGAAACAGATACTGGGCTTGATGGACCTTGGTCTTACCCTGTAAAGCATTCCTTATGTTCTTTTGTAACAGAAGAATGAAAGATTTGAAAACAAGGATAAATACTGCCCTCCTCTAGAGAAGAAAGATCAATTACCCACCATCAGGCTTCCCGTCTGCATCTAGAACAAATGTCCATCTCAACAAATGGCCAACCTTCCCCAAACTAGGCACTGACAGCACATTTCCATCAACCTTCCGTAGGTCTCATGTGTGGGGGGAACACAGGGGATCTAGTAATATATTTGGATTTTTCGACTGGCTTTGCAAATGCTCAGGGAGCTTAGAGGATTATTCCTGTTCAGGGTGTAATAATTTTCTGTCTCAAAGAACTTAGTCTGTCTTGGTACCTGAGGAAATGGGAGATAATGTGACTTCGCAAGATCACAAGAAGTGTCTGTAGAGGATCTGAATCCTGGTTCTCACCAGAAGATGATCACATGATTCACGGAGCAGAGGCGTAGCATGATGGTTAGAGCACTGGTTTGGGAACCAAGGGACACTTTGAATTGGGCAGGGTTATGTGCCATCGTCGTGTAGCCCTGCCCACTGATGCCTTAATTACGGATGTTCACTTTCACGGCGATGGAAGTGAATATCCGGGGTTTGCTGGGAAGTCACCGAGCCTAACTGGGCAGCAGTGATTTTCCATGCTGCCCGGATAGCGCTCTGCACCAAAACCTATCTTTTTGGCGCAAAGTGCTAACCGGGCAGCATGGAAAATTGCTGCTACTACTACTACTATTACTGAGCATTTGTATAGCGCTACAAGACATACGCAGCACTGTACAGACAAGTAAGAGACAGTCCCTGCTCATCAGAGCTTACGATTTAGTCAAGGCAAACACAGTAGCTGTAGACATGGGATACATCTAGGGGGAATGATAAGGAAACACAAAGAAGATCAGGTGAGTCAAGATCCGAAAGTGGCAGTGAAGAGGTGAGTTTTCAGCCTGGATTTGAAAAGGGTCAGAGAAGGCGCCTGAGGTACAGACACAGGTAGTTTGTTCCAGGCGTAAGGAGCAGCAAGGTGAAAGGAGCAAAGTCTGGAGTTAGCAATAGCACAGAAGGGCACAGATAGAAGTGATTTACCAGAAGAGCGGAGTTCCCGAGGAGGGGTGTAGGGAGAGATGAGAGAGGAAAGGTAGTGAGGAGCTGCAGAGTGAAGGCACTTATAGGTCAGCAGGAAAAGTTTGAACTGGATGCAGAAATGGATAGGGAGCAAATGAAGTGACTTGAGAAGAGGGGTAATATGAACATGATGAGGCTGGCAGAAGATTAGCCGCGCAGCAGAGTGTTGAACAGATTGAAGGGGAGAGAGATGATCAGAGGGAGACCAGCAAGGAGTAGGTTACAGTAGTCAAGGCGGGAGGTGATTAAGGAGTGGATAAGCATCTTAGTAGTGTGTTCAGAAAGGAATGGGCGGATTTTGCTGATGTTATAGAGAAAGAAACGGCAGGTCTTAGCTATCAGATGGATGTGTGTGGAGAAGGAGAGAGAGGAGTCAAAGATGACCCCAAGGTTGCGAGCCGAGGAAACAGGGAGGAGAAGAGAGTTATCCAGAGACTGAGAAAGGAGGAAGGGGAGAGGAGGTTTTAGGGGGAAAGATAAGAAGTTCAGTCTTGACCATGTTCAATTTCAAGCAGTGGTGAGACATCCAGGCCGCAATGTCAGAAAGGCAGGCAGAGATCCGGGTCTGGATTGCCGGAGAGATTTCAGGCGTAGAGAGGTAGATCTGGGAGTCATCAGCGTAAAGATGGTACTGAAAGCCATGGGAAGAGATAAGTGCACCAAAGGACTGGGTGTAGAGAGGGAAAAGGAGCGGACCCAGGACAGATCCTTGGGGTGCTGCTGCCCAGTTAGCGCTTGCCTTCACACCCACTCTGCCCCCATCATGCCCTGTTGCTACCCGGATAGCATCGGGGCATAGAGGGGACTTTGCAGGGCATTAACCAGGTAAGTGCCTTTGAAAATCCCTGTTTATGGCGTTTACACAGTTTACTGGGCTGTAAATTGTGTAAATGCCTTTCGAAAATGCCGCCCCAAGAGACCAGGGTTTGATTCCCACTAGCGCGACTTGGACAACATAGTAACATAGTAAACGACGGCAGATAAAGACCAGCATGGTCCATCTAGTCCGCCCAGCAAGGCAGCAACAGTAGGTGCACCCGCTGCTCTGTGCAGGTCACCCCTCCCCCATGCCTTTGTTTAGGGCTGTACCCGCTGCTCTGTGCAGGTCACCCCTTCCCCATGCCTTTGTTTAGGGCTGTACCCACTGCTCCGTGCAGGTCACCCCTCCCCATGCCTTTGTTTAGGGCTGTACCCACTGCTCCGTGTAGGTCACCCCTATTTATTGAGATATAAGAGATAGTTATGTTTATTTTGATTTTATCCTGTTGCTATAAAGGAATCCACTGTGTCTGTCTCATGCCATTTTGAATTCTGTCACTGTATTTGCCCCCACCACTTCCATCGGGAGGGCATTCCAAGCATCCACCACCCTCTCAGTGAAAAAGTATTTCCTGATGTTGCCTTTCAATTTACCCCCTTGTAGCTTCATGTTATGCCCTCTAGTTTTACAGCTTCCTCGTCTTTGGAAGAGGTTTGTTTGTCCATTAATACTTTAAGTATTTAAAGGTCTGAATCATATCTCCCCTGTCCCTCCTCTCCTCCAGAGTGTACATATTCAGGTCTTCAAGTCTCTTCTCATAAGTCTTCTGATAAAGGCTTCAAATCATTTTTGTCGCCTTCCTCTGAACTGTTTCCAGTCTTTTTATATCCTTTGTGAGATACGGTCTCCAAAACTGAACACAATATTGCAAGTGAGGCCTCACCAGAGACTTATACAGTGGCATTAGTACCTCTTCCTTTGTGCTGGTAATTCCTCTCTGTATGCAACCCAACATCCTTCTGGGTTAAGTAACAAGTCACTTAACCCTCCATTGCCTCAGAAAAATCCAAGTTAGCAATGTCCCTATTTAAAATACATTACCAAGTTTAACTACAATATAAACTGCTTTGATTGAAATGATATAGTAGTATAAAAAAACTGTTAAATAAATAAATGATTCCCTCAGTCAGTCCCTTTCCACCGCGCTGTTACAGCTCTTATTCAGTCTATGCTGTTCCCCTTTGCACATCAATAAAGTTTCTTTACGTCTATCAAATTATACTTGAATTCTGCTGTAGTTTCGCTCTCTCTGGTGCAGAGACCCTCCCTACTCTACCTGTCTGTGCTCTGCATACAATCATTTTTCACTTGTTTTTAGAAAAGTGATGTGAAGTGACTGCAGGAGGCAGGGCCATACCGAGGTTGAATCCTGCCCTGTGTGACTTGCACAATGGGCATGTGCTCCCCTCCCCCCTCTCCCACGGCGGTAGAGAAGAAGCGCGCCCGCTGTGTAAGTTGCCAGCACTCTAAGCAGATCTGTCCCTCCCTTCTGTGATGTCACGTCAGAGCAGTGAGGGACAGATCTGCTTAGCAAGCCACGAGAAGGCTTAAGGGGCACATTTCAGGGGTCTGCCGTTGCCTGCCGCCACTGAATGAAGAAAAACTGGCAGCGGCAGGCATTGGCAGACAGCCGAAATGCACCCCTTAAGTCTTTGCGCCCTGTGCGGCCGCACCGCTTGCACAGGGCTAGGCACGGTCCTGGCAGGAGGCATAGTCCAACCATCTTTCTAAGTCTTTTCATGGTGGTGATCTCCATTCATTAAGCAGGTTCCCGTTCGCCTTCAGGCCTCTGGATAAAGTCATCTTTACATCTTCTGTTCATTAGTCTGTATCGCTTCCTTGCCTCGGTCCTCAAAGAGATTTGCCCTGATACTTCAGGCCTCATCCTGCTCCTATCGTCTCTTTATCAATGGTGCATCTTATCACAGAAAAACCCAGGGTGAGGTACAGAAACAACTGCATGACAGTAGGAAACTTAAGAGAACCAATACCTCAGATAGCATTAACCCAGCAATAGCCCCCCTCCCCCCCCCAGTCTCAATGCCTTAAAAAGTTACCTATCAAAAAAAGTGCACAGGCCTATCTTCAGACTCACAGGTGAGCAAATGCAATGCACAACTCCTACATCTGAAAAACGTCTTTCCTTAAGTGTATACTGTATAACTGCAGCTCAGCTCTCTTCACGGCATGCATAGATCGCTACCACCTTTATTGCTCCATAAAAAGTATTAAATGAGGGACTATCCAAAAAAAACCCTTTCAGCAGTCAGAGTTACTAATTTCTAAATTCTTAGGTTTTTAAACATTTTGAATCACTTCACAGCAAATAGATCTTGTGACCAACTTATCTGCCGAAATGTTAATCCAAACTGGTGCCTGATTCCGTTATTCAAAAATACCACAGTGCGTCCATCTCTCATGCCACAAGGTTTCCAACCTGGCCTGAATCGGAGCTTCCTCAGGGCTAAGCAAGCACACCGTGTTTCCCCTTCCACTTATGGATCTATTCAAGGAAAGACGTTTTTCAGATTTATGAGTTGTGCATTGCATTTGCTCACCTGTAAGTTTGAAGATAGGCCTGTGCACTTTTTTTGTGAGTGATCCATTTTGCTGCAAGGACTAAAGCTCAAGGAGGCTTTGTGTGGTTTTACTTGTGCTTAAAAAGTTATTTAGGATATTACACAAATAACCATACTCTCATATTTTGAAGAACAAAGGACAATTTAATTCCAGACGACGTTCAGAAAGCAGGTCACCAGAGAACACTAGCTACCAGCGGCTCCAAATCCCACACTTCAGAATTGTTCTGAAGTCCCCAGCAGTCCATTTACTGCTCCTATTTCTCACGTTTCATGGCGTTATGCGAAGCGATAGCTCTAATCCTTTCGGCGCCAGGAAGAAGAGGTAAAGGTAGGGTCAGCCACTGCTGGAAATAGAATATAGGGTCTGCTTGTCTGACGTGTCTTTAGCTTCATGTATTTTTCACCTGTGTCTGCAGAATGATTAAAAGGAAGTACATACTGGTTGGACTCCTGACTATACTCTTGGTGGCCCTGATTCTCTTTCTGGGGCTTTATTTTGGACTCCGCTCTGCACCGACCACGAACCAGCACATTTATGAGAGAGCAGCAGTGGCCACAGATTATGGAAAGTGCTCGGAAATTGGAAGGTAATTTTATGAGGGGAGGGGGAACAGGGGGAAGTTATTTGTATTTGTTATGTTTAATCTGTGACTTCTGAAAGTGGAGGGTGAGACCTACAGGTGCCAAGTCTTTGGGACAGACTAAGATCCCATCTCACTAGGAAGATGGAAGAATTGTAATTCTCTTTTTCTTAGGAAAATCGGATGTGCAAAAAGATGAAACTAGCCAGGTTTGGCCTGCCCTCAATGCCATTTGGTCCCTGCAGCTGGAAACTTCAGTTTAGGATGAGTCATTTCTGTTCTTAGGTGTTCAGTTAAAGTAAAAAGATTAATTCTCCTGTTGCAGAAGATGCGCCTAATACAGTAAGTTCCTCTAGCGAGGTCCGTCTTATAGCTGAGCCTGGCCTATCCCTTGCTACCATTTGCTCTTTCATTCCCAAGAAAGTCGATGGCTTTGCAATGTCTTTTTCATATCCTCAGAAGGGGAAAACCAGAGTCAGGAATTGCAAGTACACTATCACTTTCATTTAGGTTCCATGTGTATTTTTGGATTGTCCCTGAAAGCCCCAGATTGCATTCACTGTTCCAAAAAGATTTGAGTTAGGCAATGTTATTGGCAGTGCAAGACTCCACATTTACTTAAAGGATCAAGTTTCAATTGAAATGAAATAGATGACTGGTTTATTGGAGCAGATGCAAGTCTGGACGCGTTTTTGTCCCAGATTAATGCTATCTTGTAGTAAAGATGTGCTCTGCTCCTATGTTATTACAGAGCTAGGAGAAAAGGGTCACGTGAGACAGGAAATCTTTATTCATGGAACTTGATTCCATGCCCAGGATGTGTTACACAGCTAAAATATAAGTAATACAAATACAATAGAAAAGCTTAAAACCTAAAACAAGCAGAAATGAAAAGCACTGCATTAACTGTTCTCTACAGCTACCTCTCGCCCCTCTCCTCATTCACTAAAGGAAACCTAACCGGGACAAGCTTCACAAGCAGGTCTCTGGTTAGCAGGCACTATACACCCCACTAGTGCTGGGGCGGAATGGGGCAGAGCAGAGAGTTAATGCGCATGGCGGTAGGGATGCCAACTGGCTCCAGATGCAGCCAACAGGCTTGATCCAGTCCTGGGTTTACCCCATTGCATGCAGGGATATGTATTCTGACTTCTCTATTGCATTCCATAAGAAAAGCAAGACTACAAGTCCCTGCATGCAGTGGAGTAAATCCAGGACTGGATCAAGCCTGTTGAGTGCATCTGGAGCCAGTTGGCAACCTTATATGGTGGCGATATTGAGCTGCAATAGTTGTCCTAAATGGCTAGGCATATAGTGTCCCGAATATCGCCCCTTTACGGATTGTGTTTCTGCTAACCGCAAAATCCAGAGATTCAGCTCTGGCCATGATCCAGGTACCAACACTGAATATCTGGATTTAATTTATATGCAGTGGCACAGTGACTGCTACCGTCAAATGCTGACCGGTTGAGCTTACTCAGAGCAAATGAGGAACTTCCTCTCATAAACACTCCGGTAGGGCAGTAGGTGATTTTCGAAGGATGCGGCGCCCTTAGATGTGTAAAAGGAGGATTTGCTTATGTAGGTAGCCCTGTACACCTGCAGAATGCTTGGATTACAAAGAGGCCTGTTATGGACATGGTTTAGGTGGACCTGTGCAGGGTATATTTCTACAAGGGGACACTGAGTTAAAACGCATTCAGAGCACCTGTGTTAAGCCCGTTTCATGAAGACATGTAGGCACCGCCTTGTGTTCGTGAAATGCTGGCGCAGTTGCATCACAGACTCAGACGTTTACGCCACCCTCGAGCTACTGCACACACTCGTGCCTTCAGTTCTGAGCGTGTTTAATATTCTACATGCATACTTGCAGACTCCAGGGCGGTATTTGGTAAGAGGTCAGTCGCGCTTCTCTGTAGCCACATAGATGCAGGAATGACTTTAGGACGCTTCCTGTTGAGTGTATTCATGCAGTTCCTATTGAAATAGGAAGAAGAGCAAACTTCCAAACATGCCAGCTAGCTGCTCGCTTGAGCCTGTCTTCGGCAGGGGTTGTTCCTGCCTCTCAGGTATTCAAAAGTATCACAGACTGCAAAGAATCTGATCTTTGAAGCTCAGCTCTTTAAGCTGGTCCTGGAGGTCCAGTTTTGCAAAATCTGCTACTCGCACATATAAGGCAGATACGGAGCCCCGAGCGATGCCGCTCTCTTTTTAATAGTTTGTTTGATGTGAAATATTCCAACTGTGTTTTCCACCAAATAGATGCCATCAGTGAGGCCTTTCTGTAAATCCACTGCAAGTTGTCCATGTCCCAAGTTGAGCATCTCTTTTCATCTAAACGACCTCTACAAAATTAGGCATTAAAGATTCACGGCAGGCTGGTGCAGTGGGACTCTAGCATTTGTTCTCCAGTTTTAGTGCAGTGCAGAGGTCCCTCTGTCCCCCCCCCCCCTCAATAGGTTTCAGGCTCAAGCACTGTAGATCTCAGTCCACATTGAGTAACGCCCTCTCCCCCGCATCTTCTCCTTTGCTGCAGGGATATCCTTCTGGAGAAAGGCTCTGCAGTGGATGCCGCTATTGCAGCTCTGCTCTGCGTTGGAATCGCAAACCCCCATAGCATGGGGATCGGTGGGGGGCTCGTTCTCCTGATCTACAATGCCACCACAGGTGAGGATTACCAGCCAAACTTCTAGAAAGCTCGGGGCGGGGGGAGGGGGGGTCTCAAAGGTACACTACATTCATCATGGTATCAACAAAATACACTCACAGCACAGGCACCCAACAATACCCCCTGAGGGAATATTCTTGTTTCAGATAATCACCACTGTAACAGGATAGATGCCTCTGATTGGCCAGAGCTGAAAATGAGGCTCCTATGCCCTTTTTCGTAACACGGTGCCCATCATGTAATGGCAAGCTGCCTTCAGACTGACAAGCTCTTGTCCCGCTGACTGTTCCTGATATTTATCCTTGTGTGGGTCTTCTCGGCTACCCCACAGAAGTATCACAGTCATGTGGGTCCTGCTTGGGCCGCATTGGAATGGAACAGGGGTGCGTGACAGCTCTACTTGCATCCTTGTTAACGTCTCCTGATTTTCTCATGAGACTTCTTGTCTTCAGGACCCCGAATAACTCATATAACATCTCTCCCATTACGTTAAAATATTTAGACATACAGTGCAAGGAGAGATGGGTCAACTCCAAGAATGAGTGACATGACCTCACTAACGTAATATGGCACTAACCAAGGTCATTAACATCAACAATCAAACCCCAGTGGAATGCAAGTCAGCAAAAAAGAGGGTTTTAGGTCCACCTTAGTGTAACAAGCAGCAGCTGGTGGGCGTCATTTCCAAGCAGAGCACATGGATGGAGGGTGCCAAGATAAAACAGCCAACACACACCCAACTTATAAAGACAAGAAGGCTCCTACTGGTCTAGTTGAGAGAGAATGTACGTGCGAGTGTAGATTAAGGTCTTATACGCAACAGGCGCACTTGCAAACTCTGCCTGTTCCCTGTACACACCTGCCAGCACACCACCTGCACCTCCACGCCACAAATGCATGAAAATTACATTATATGACCCCGAAAGGTCTGTTTAAGTTTCACCCTGGGAGATCACTGTTTCCCCTGCTGAAAACCAGAATATATTTCCATAACACGCCTCTGGCTACTTCCATGACAGAGACGCCCCGGTCAGCAGTCTTCAAGATTGTCTTTTACCATTGGCTGGTGGTGTTTTGGCAAACTCTAATGAACCCCTCCCACTGGAAGGCCTTTTCCCTCCTACAGCTAATTGGGCAATGATGCCACAGTAGGAGGGGGAAGAGAGGTGGGTGGCCACGTACATGGGTCAGATTAACAGTAAAAGAGATGAATTGCAGACATGCTTAATGAGAGTCATGTAGAGCTGTTTATCAGATATCCATGCTCTTC